>NC_069487.1:1709441-1834441 GCF_026875155.1 Cherax quadricarinatus
AGACCAGCTGCCACAAAAAAAAATTATCAACTAGGTATATTTCTCACCAAGGAAGGTGTGGAGAGTGTTTGTTCGCTTGTGGGATGAATGTAGTGTTTGTTCGCTTGTGGGATGATGTAGTGTTTGTTCGCTTGTGGGATGAATGTAGTGTTTGTTCGCTTGTGGGATGATGTGTTTGTTCGCTTGTGGGATGAATGTAGTGTTTGTTCGCTTGTGGGATGAATGTAGTGTTTGTTCGCTTGTGGGATGATGTAGTGTTTGTTGCTTGTGGGATGAATGTAGTGTTTGTTCGCTTGGGGGGATGATGTAGTGTTTGTTCGCTTGTGGGATGATGTAGTGTTTGTTCGCTTGTGGGATTGAATGTAGTGTTTGTTCGCTTGTGGGATGAATGTAGTGTTTGTTCGCTTGTGGGATGAATGTAGTGTTTGTTCGCTTGTGGGATGAATGTAGTGTTTGTTCGCTTGTGGGATGATGTAGTGTTTGTCGCTTGTGGGATGAATGTAGTGTTTTTTTTCGCTTGTGGGATGATGTAGTGTTTGTTCGCTTGTGGGATGAATGTAGTGTTTGTTCGCTTGTGGGATGAATTTTAGTGTTTGTTCGCTTGTGGGATGATGTAGTGTTTGTTCGCTTGTGGGATGATGTAGTGTTTGTTCGCTTGGGGGAAATGAATTTTAGTGTTTGTTCGCTTGGGGGATGAATGTAGTGTTTGTTCGCTTGTGGGATGATGTAGTGTTTGTTCGCTTGTGGGATGAATGTAGTGTTTGTTCGCTTGTGGGATGAATGTAGTGTTTGTTCGCTTGTGGGATGAATTTTGTGTTTGTTCGCTTGTGGGATGAATGTAGTGTTTGTTCGTTTGGGTGGGATGAATGTAGTGTTTGTTCGCTTGTGGGATGAATGTAGTGTTTGTTCGCTTGTGGGATGATGTAGTGTTTGTTGTTGTGGGATGATTGTAGTGTTTGTTCGCTTGTGGGATGAAGGGTAGTGTTTGTTCGCTTGTGGATGAATGTAGTGTTTGTTCGCTTGTGGGATGATGTAGTGTTTGTTCGCTTGTGGGATGATGTAGTGTTTGTTCGCTTGTGGGATGAATGTAGTGTTTGTTCGCTTGTGGGATGAATGTAGTGTTTGTTCGCTTGGGGGGATGAATGTAGTGTTTGTTCGCTTGTGGGATGAATTGTGTGTTTGTTCGCTTGTGGGTGAATGTAGTGTTTGTTTCGCTTGTGGGATGAATGTAGTGTTTGTTCGCTTGTGGGATGAATGTAGTGTTTGTTCGCTTGTGGGATGAATGTAGTGTTTGTTCGCTTGTGGGATGAATGTAGTGTTTGTTCGCTTGTGGGATGAATGTAGTGTTTGTTCGCTTGTGGGATGATGTAGTGTTTGTTCGCTTGTGGGATGAATGTAGTGTTTGTTCGCTTGTGGGATGAATGTAGTGTATGGGAGTGAGTGGAACGAATCATTTGTTATATTATACTGTGTTTAGTTTTTCTGTGGTGAGGTGTAGAGATTGTTATTTTCTAACCTTTATTTGTTTCGTAATTTATTGAGGTGTTATGTATTATGTATTTGATATGAAGTTTAATATACAACAATAATAAGTGTGTAAAGAATTTTTGGATAATTGAGAATGTCTTCGTACATACAGTTTTATGTATAATGTAAATACCTGTAACATTCTTTGGGTTATATTGCATATTGTGTTTATGGCTGCAATTTTGGATGTAATAAACCCACCTGTATTTGAAGCTATGGGCTGTCTTTAGTTTAGTTAAATGTATGTTATGTGTGATGGGTTTTTTTTTTTGGGGGGGGTATCAAACTTTTTTAGTTGAACGTATGTTTTCTTATGTATAAGTTTAGTGCTAAGGTAGGGAATGTGGAGTTTTCTTTTGTTATATATAATGGATACGTTTCATTGCTTACATTGTCTACATGTATAATTGTGTATTGCGTTTTTTCAATAAAAAAATAGTCTCTTTGCATTGCAACCCACTATTGTAAATATAAAATCTCAATGTACTGTTTGCAAAGACATAAAATAAAGTTACTGTATGTTAACGTGGCTTGAACCTTGATATTTGAAACGCCCTGGACACTAGCCCAAAGACGCTTATTTGCCACATATTCGTAATTGTAATGAACAATGTCCATGGACTCGTTTTGAAAACCGTCTCCTTGATGTTGGGCTTACGTATTTGACATCTTTTGCGGGTTTAGTGCTTAGTTTTGATCAGGGCCGGATTTAAACCTTGGGGGCGGCCCTCAGCATGGAAGTTAAATTGAATGACAAATAAGAAATGAACTGATACGAATGATGAACAGCAGTTTTCGAAAAAAAATGTTAGGTTTCGAAGAAGTCTGATTTTTATTTTTCTCAGTTTTATTGACTAAGAATAACTATAATTTTCAGTTTGTAATATATTCCGTCTACACTGTATAATAATTACCGATGTGTATTTATTTACAGATAGAACCCGAAAGTGTGACACCAAAGATATAGATAGATACATATTGGTAATTATTACGTTTATGCCTTGGTGCTTTTTGCTCTTCCCCTGTTGAGAGCCTCTATACAGAAGCGAATGTTCCATCCTTGTCTGATCGCCATGATGCCCATTGTCTTCGCTACTATATACGCTCTCACGATCTCCACAATCCTTCCATTTATAGAATGGTCACTGATATTAGTAGACATTCTTTATTTGTTCGCCGCCCCTGTTTGCTCCGTCCCTTTTCTCTTCGCCTACATTCGCTCTTGTCTTCCCTTCAGTTACCACCTTTATATGTTCATGTAGCATCTCACTTTCCTACCCCCTGGGAAGTTCCAGCTGTTTGGGTCTGTTCTTTCTCACTCCCTTGCTGGGAAAGCCCAACTGCCTACGGTGGCTTCCGCTCTCTTTTTTTTGATCACTTTCCACTCTCATTCTCATGCCATCGCTGTTTTACACAGATGGCTCTAAGTCTTCAGACGGCGTCGGATTCGCAGCAGTGTTTCCGGACAGTGTCGTGCGGGGGCATTTTTCTATCTTCGGCTAGCATTTTTACTGCTGAATTGTATGCCATTCTTGCAGCACTTATTCGTATCGCATCTATGCCTGTGTCATCATTTGTTGGTAGTCTCAAACTCCCTTAGTGCTCTACAGGCTATACGAAAATTTGATACAGCTCACCCCCTAGTTCTCCGTAAACCAACTTTGGCTACGCCGTATCCCCTACCAAACATAAAGATATTGTTTTTTGTTGGGTCCCTGGTCATGTCGACGTACAGGGCAATGAACAGGCAGACACTGCTGCGCGGTCAGCAGTACATTGACCTACCAATTTCCTATAGAGGTGTTCCATTTCTGGATATTTTGCTGCAATAGCTACCCACCTTCGCACCGTTGGCAACAACGTTGGTCAACTCTGCTCGGTAACAAACTTCATTCTATTAAACCGAACATAGGTTATGGCCCTCTTCTTTGGGCATCGTGCCGAGGTTGGGAGACCACTCTCTCCCCCCTTCGCATTGGCCACACTCGTCTTACTCATGGGTATCTCATGGAGAGGCACCGTTGTTCCTCTCTGTGAGCAGTGTCAAGTTCCAGTATCGATAGCCACATTCTGTTAACTGCCCTCTCTATCAACGAGCACGCAGAATTTACCTCCAACGTCGTCTTCGTTCTACTACTCTCTCTTTACCTTCCCTTCTTGCTGATGGACCCTCCTTTAATCCTGACTCTCTCATTGACTTCTTGACAACGACTGATTTACTCCACAAACTCTGATGATACTTTTCGCACTCCCCTCAGCCCTTTACCCTTTCATCATCCACTACCCTGCTGTTATCCGTAACCTATTACTCATCCATCTCCCTTTTGCCACCTGATGCCCTCGCTTCCTTCCTGCCCTGCAGCGCTGTATAGTCCTTGTGGCTTAGCGCTTCTTTTTGATTATAATAATTAATGTATAGTGTAGATGGAATATTTTACAAACTGAAAATTATAATCAGTTATTCTTATTCAATAAAATTAAGAAAAATAAAATTAGACGTCTTCGAAACCTATTTTTTTTTCGAAAACTGCCGTTTATCATTCATTTTGGTTCATTTCTTATTCGCAATTAATTTAATTCCCATGTTGAGGGCCCCCCAAACTTAGTGGCCCAGGCCCCGCAAGGTCTAAATCCGGCCCTACCGGTACGGCTGGATAACGTGTTTCCATAAGACACCTGCTGTCCATGTTCACTCATCAGTATAAAATGGGTACCTGGGTGTTTGTCGACTGGTGTGGGTCGCATCCTGGGACAAAACTGACCAAATTTTCCCGAAATGCTCTGTATAACAATCGGCTTTCTATATGGACGTATGTCATTGATGTCAGCTAGGCCTGTATACCTTGTACATGTACTTGTAGAAATAAAGACCCCAATGGAAATAAGTCACTCTCTGACTTTTTTGGGTTATCCTAGGTTCTCTACACACATGCTGCTATGTATGATAATTCTATGTAACTGTATTTGTGTATACCTGAATAAACTTACTAAATGTGTGAATTATAAATATAATAGTGAATGGTGGTGTATTAGTTACTCGTTTTCTTTAAAAAGAAAGCCATGTTCATTTTCTTTTAAAAGAATAGACGGAAGACTGCGTCAAACATTAGCGTCTTCCCCTACCCGGGTCTGAATTCAAATTCAAAGTTTATTCTCTATAAAGATTACAATGTTGAATTTACAGAATTTGGTTATTGTGTGGTTTACATGTAGTTAAATAATGATTACAGAGTGTACCACTAGAACGCCTAGCATGGCTAGGCATTTCGGGCAGACTTAGTTTAATTCTTCATTTTAAAATATTACAAATTATGAGGCAAGTTGGTATTATGGCTAAGTGACTAAATACTAGTTTGTGAGTTTAGCAGTGTGAATATTTTTGTTTTGGCACAGTACATAGTTTCAGTATTGGAGTATCATAGGATTCATTATTTTAAGATTGAGATTAATATTTCTGTTTATGGTCAAATGGGTGGTATTCGTGTAGTTAGTTGATGGTGTGTATCAGGGAGATAAGATGTTTTCTAATGGTAGTTTTGAAGGTGATGAATGTGTCTGCAACTCTAGAGTTCTCAGGTAGGGTGTTCCAGATTTTAGGGCCTTTGACATACATTGAATTTTTGTAAAGGTTTAGTCGGATACGGGGAATGTCGTAGAGATGTTTGTGTCTGGTGTTATGCCTGTGGGTTCTGTCACAACTATCAAGAAAGCGTTTTAGGTCAAGGTTGATATTGGAGTTTAAGGTCCTGTAGATGTAGATTGCACAGTAGTAAGTGTGGATGTACTGAACAGGGAGTAAGTTTAGATCTATGAAGAGTGGGGGGGTGTTGCCAGGGATGGGATTTAGTGATTATTCTTACTGCAGCTTTTTGTTGGGTTATTATTGGCTTTAGGTGTGTTGCTGCAGTTGATCCCCAAGCACAAATAGCATAGGTGAGGTATGGATAAATAAGTGAGTGGTATAGTGTGTGAGAAGGGCATTTTGCGGCACGTAGTATCGTATCTTGGAGAGGATCCCAACCGTTTTGGATACTTTATTGGTTATGTGTTGGATATGGGTGCTGAAATTCAGGTTGTTGTCAAGGTATAGGCCTAGGAATTTGCCCTCGTTATGTCTGGTAATTAGAGTGTTGTCGATCTTAATGTTAATTTGTGCATCTCCTGCTCTGCTACCAAACATAATATAGTAGGTTTTGTCAGTGTTAAGCGTAAGTTTATTGGCTGTCATCCAAGTCGATATTTGATCAGCTCCTCGTTAACAATGGTGTTGAGGGTGGCAAGATTAGGGTGAGAGATGACATAAGTCATGTCGTCAGCAAAGAAAATGGGTTTCAGGTGTTGGATAACGTTTGGAAGATCATTGATGTATATGAGGAAGAGCAGGGGATCAAGGACACTTCCCTGCGGAACTCCAGTATCAAGTGGCCGTGTTGTTGATGCTGTGTCTTTAATGATGACACACTGATACCTATTAGTAAGGTAAGATTTGAAATAAGCAAGCGCATGGCCTCTTATACCGTAAGGGTCAAGTTTGTGGAGTAGGATGTCGTGGTCTACTGTGTCAAAAGCTTTTCTTAGGTCAATAAAAATTCCTAGTGGATATTCCTTATTTTCCAATGCTGTGTAAAGCAGATCTAGCATTTTTATGATTGCATCATTAGTGCTTTTATTTTTCCTGAATCCAAATTGGCAGGGGTTGAGTATGTTTTGTGTTGTTATAAATGAATATAGTCTCCTGTGCACGAGTTTCTCAAAGATTTTGGATAGCAATGGTAAGTTTGATATTGGCCTATAGTTGTTTAAGTCTGTAGGGTCACCACCTTTATGTATTGGTGCTGTATAGTCCTTGTGGCTTAGCGCTTCTTTTTTGATTATAATAATATTTTATGTATTGGTGTAACCCTTGCCATCTTGAGTAGTTTTGGGAAGGTGCTAGTTTCTAGTGACTTGTTAAAAAGTAATGAAATAGCATGCGAAAGGATATGGGCCGCTCGCTTGTACAGTAATGGTGGGACATGAGACAGATTGCCCGAGTTATTTTTAAGTGACTTTATAATCTCGGTGACTTCCGAGGGCTCAGTTGGTGCAAGATAGAAGGAATTTTGGGGAAAATTCCCATTAGGTAGTCCCCGGCATGGGCATTGGTATGTGGGATTTTATTGGCGAGATTAGATCCTATGGTTGGAAGAAGTCGTTTATCTTGTAGCTGTGTCAGTGGGATGTAGTGGTGTTTCATTAGGTTTAGTTAGGACAATATTCTTGTTTTTTTTCAGTTTGTGGGTCCCTAGAATCTGAGAGAGTGTTTTCCAGGTCTTTTTTATATTTCCTCTAGTGTCTGTGAATCTACTGGAGTAGTATAGTTGTTTGGCTTTCTTTATTACTTTGGTGAGAACTGATGAATGGTGTTTAAGAATATCTTTGTGTATTAAGCCCTGTCTATATTGCTTTTCATATTGGTGTTTCTTATCAATGGATTTCAGAATGGTGCTGGTTAGCCATGGGCAACCAAGCCGTTTGTTTGTGATCTGTTTCATTTTTATAGGACAATGTTTGTTGTATAATCTAAGTAATTTGTTAAGAAAAATGTCTGTCCAGTCATCAATACCATTGGCCTTGGAGAATTCTGTAGGCCAGTCAACAGTCTCTAGGTCAGCTGTGAACTTCCTTATTGAGGCCTCGTCATTGAGTCTAAATGAGACTTTGTTGTATTTAAGTGGTGGTTTACTAATGTTTGTCAGGAGGAAGGTAGGGTAGTGGTCTGTAGTGCTATCTGTGATTATCCCTGATTTAAGGGGGGCTAGTATATTGGTCCATATGTGGTCTATAATGGTTGCACTTGTCTCAGTGAGCCTGGTTGGTTTAGTTATTGTTGGTATGAGAAGTGTGTTGTTCATATTGTTGATGAAATCAGTTACAGGCTGATCATCTAGTAAGCCAAGGTTGATGTTGAAGTCTCCAGCTAAGAGAAGGTGGTGCTTATTCATTTGTCTGTTTGTTATTAGTGACTTTAATTTCTCACTGAAATTTGGGATGTTTGTGTGAGGTATCCGGTAAATGGCACCGATTGTTATAGGTGTCTTAAGGTTTTTTACAGTAAAATTAGCAAAAATGTATTCCCCAATATTCATCACGAATTAATAATACCTGTATTTCTAAAAGTACATGTACAAGGTGTACAGACCTAGCTGACATCAATGATATACTACTACGTAGAAAGCCGCTTGTTCTGCAGAGCATGTCGGGTAAATTAGGTCAATTTTGTCCCAGGGTGCGACCCACACCAGTCGATTAACACTCGGGTACACATTTTACTGATGGGGAAACAGACACCCGGTATCGAACCCAGACACTCGCCGTGTGAAACGAGAGCTTTAGCCACCAGGCCACGGGTACAAAACATACATATCTAGGTCAACAAACAATGGTAAATACAATGTAAAGTGTCAAAAACCTCACTATTTTTGACGAATAAATTTTAAAATATTTGGCTGTTTTGGAGGTATCAGTACCCTAAGTATTATGTTATTTTCCTATTATATTTTCCACATGCACGAAATTACATAAAACTTCTATTTCAGGAAGGTAATCCATGCGTTAAGTATGATTTCGTAGTACTTATAAATTGCATGGCGACGTGGAGTTCTTAACTCATTTACCAACTGGGTGTGTCGTCTGGGTAAGTAAGTAAGTAAGTAAGTAAATTTATTCAGGTATACACAATACAGTTACATAGAATTATCATACATAGCAGCATATGTGTAGAGAACCTAGGATAACCCAAAAAAGTCAGACAGAGTGACTTATTTCCATTGGGGTCCTTTTACCTTATTATTATAATATAAAGGTTATAATATTTTCTTATTATTCTATAATGAAGATAACATCTTATTATCATACTAAAAAGACTATCTACTACACGAGGGTCAAAAACTATTAAAATTCGGGGTTCATTAAGGCTATCTACTCCCCGAGGGCCCATTGACTATTACAATACGAGGGTCATTACTAGGGAAAAGGTAAATTTCACGTTTTTAGCAAAAAAAATAAAAAATTCATTCCCCCCCCTTTTTCTGTTGCTTCATTATCAGACATTTTTTGGGCAGTCTTCTTGAACTGGTTAAAGTATGATGGCCTTGACATTTGGGGGTAGTTGTTCCTTTCCTTTTTTTTTTGCTGTACAAAAAAAGGTGTTTGAACCGGGCCCACTGACGTGGGTATACAATTTGTGTCTTCCCCCTTGTACTTATTGCTTGGTTCCCCAACTTGAAAAAAATTGACAAGTTATTCTGGACACTGTTCGTGAGAAATTTTAAAAAATGATTTAGCTTCAGTTGTTTTACCTGTCTTCAAAATTCAGCTATCCAACTGCGTATTCATCCGGGCCCTAAGTTCTTTTGGGTCCACCCCCGGGATGAATCTTCGTTTTGTTCGGGTGATTTGCAGTTTCCCTTTTCTTTTTTTTGTAAAGGCAGAGTACCAAGAAGAGCAAGGAAACCCATATGGCTTGTAAAGGGTAGACATAGGGTCCTGCGAGCCTCTAGGTACCCCTGTGCTTGTCTTACGGGAAAATTTCGCCTGGCTTCGCTTTCTTTACTACACTGTTCCCTATAAATTCCCCTGACATGCGGGTCAAAGGGGTTTCCCAGATATTTAATGATGAAACCAAAGTGAGGGACCCCCCATTACACTGACTTAAATTTTTACCTTTCAGTTATTTTTCTTTCCCCAAAGAAAAGGGGCTTCATTTTTCCCCTAGGTGTAATGATAGTTTGTTGTCTACTAACCATTTGCTGCAGGACTCCCATTTCCCAGTTTTAAAAACTTTAGCAATTTTGTGGGTCTTTACTGCACTAACAGAGCACTGTCTCTGCATAAAGTGGGGTTTTGCACTTGACAGATGGCATTATTAAAATAACATAAGAATGTAAGGGACCCAGAATACTATTGGGGAACTCCCCAAGGGTTTTCGGGGGGGTTTGATTCCCTTTTGTTGATTTTGCTATTTGTTTCCTGTTGCTAAGGTAGGATTAAACCGTCTACGAACCTATCCCGGGTTTAAGGGTTTTTACAAATATATTGGGTTGACAGTATCTTTAAAGGCCCTTTTTCGGTCTAAGGTTACCAAAACCCTTTAGGTTCCCTTTTTTACATTTCAGTTTTCAGGAATCCCTCAGATTAATAAGGGAGGTATCGGTAGTAGGATCTTTAAAGCCCGTTATAGCTATGGAGAATGTGTTGTCATTAAGGTACTTAACTACTTGAGTACACCGCCCTCTCCAGAATTTAGATATTAACTGGTATAAAACAGGTCTATAGTTGCTTCATCAGACCCATTATTTTTCTTGAAGATAGGGGTAACTCTGGCCTCCTTGAACCCCTCCCGGTACGGTTTTAGTGGGGATTGATGATTTTTTTATGTAGCATAGGGTTTTACAGTTCAAAAAACCCCTTTTTTGGAAATTAGAGGGATGTTTTAGGGCCTGTGCTCTTAGTTGGGTTTAAAATGCTTAGTTCTTTTTTTAATGAAGTATGAGATACACTTTTCTATTGAAATGTTTGGGGTTACCCTTTTTTGGTATAGTTGTTTTAAAATTATCAGAGTCTGTGTTAAAGGTATTTGTGCAGTGGTAGTTTACTTATAGTGTTGATGCAACAGATGTGTAGCAGGAAATTAAAAACAATTTTCCACCCTTTGATGTTTCTGGCATACCTTTATCGAAATGGTTTGTTAGACCTATTACTGGCTTAGGCATTCCCCAACTGTTTTGTTTTTGCCAGAGCTTTTGGGGTTTGCTTTATTTTCAATTTTTGAGCAATGGCTTTGCCCTTTTCTCCCTTTTTAAGCCCCTGTACTCTGTTCCTCACCCCTTTTGGGAAATTTATTTAGTGCTGCAATATCTGTCGTTTGCTTTTAAAACTTTTTTGCGCTGGTCTCTGAATTTCATTTATCTAATATCTCGTAGTCATCAGGGTTCAGTTCTCCCTTTTGTGTCTCAGTTTCCTCGTGTGACATCAATATCTCGGGGGGAAAAAAAAGCTTCTTTTTCAAGTACCCCCTGGGAAATGAGTCACTTTGACTTTTTTGGGTTTCTTAGGTATTTACAATATGTTACAAGTTAATGATACTTTGTGTAACTATATGTACCTGTACCTAAATAAACTTCATACTTTTATTTGGTCCCTAACGTAAATTTGAAAACTCCACAGACGTTGGATGCAAACCATCCCCCCCCAGTTTGCTTTTGACGAAGAATGGAGTGCTTAATTAAGTTCTAAAAAAGTTGCTTCGTGCATGAAGGTAATTGACAAATCAAAAATAGGGTTTAAAGACTTAGGTGTTAATAACAAAGGTGTTTTAAAATAATCCCTTTCCAAACTTAAATTTTTGTGGCTTCTTGTTTTCCCACCCCTCAAATACGGTATCCGCTTTCATTTCCCTACGGGTGGAAAGTTGAAAGTTTCCTTACACCTGTGTGTTTTTCACCTAGGGTAAGTGGTACCGGGGTTTTTATTTGACTGGTGTGGCTCTCGTCGGGGGAAAAAAGATTGAAGGCAAAGAATATTAAATGGTATAAAATACTGAAGGTTGTTAAAAAATCGAAGGCCCACGATGGAAATAAAAAAAGGACCCTCGAGGGAAGCACTGCTTTCTTGGGTTATCCTGGGTGGCAAACCTCCTCCCGGTTAAAAAACCCGAACAAAATCTTAGCCTTAGAAACGAATTATCTGTATTAAAAATTTTAACTCGATTAATTTTTTTTTTTTTTTTGCTGTCAGACCCAAAAACGACTGACATTAACGAGCGAAACCCTTTCCCCTGTAAGATGAATGAAAAAAATTTACTTTGGGTTTCCCTGGAGAGGGTTTTCAAGGGTCAACCCCCCCGCAACCCTGTTGAGACCATGCTTGTGGATCGGTCTCTGATCAACCAGGTGTTATGCTCCCCGCATGCAACCCGAGTACGAACCAACCCCGGGTTGGTCGGTACTGATTTTAAGGTCCCTGTCCAATGCCTTCTTGAAGAAAACCGGGGGTTTTATGTATGCTGGGGGCGTTGAACGTTCAGGTCCCTCACACGTATTGTGTTGTCTTTTTTGTGCTATGGTGCCCTGCTTTTCTTTGGGGGGGGAATTTTTGCAGGTTTGCAAGTCTTTTTTTTTTATAGGGAGTGATTTTCTTGTGAAATTTTTGTACTAACCCCTCTGGGTTTTCCGTGTTTTTAATCATGTATTCTCTTCCCTGCATTCTAGGGAGTACAGGTTGGGGAACTTAAAGCGTTCCATAAATGAGGTGTTTTATCGCATTTGTGTTTCCAGTGAAGGTTTTCTGTACACTTTTAGGGCGTGGTAAATTGTAACTGTTTTTACCTGAATAAACTTACCTGCAGGATAGGTAGGGGGAGCTACACCCACAGGATTTGGTATAAGGGTGGCTTTTTGTGTAAAGATAGTTTATTCAGGTACACACAATTCACTGTTATCATACAAGCACTACATGTAGAGAACAGAAAAACCCCCAAAAAAAAAGTGATTATTTTCCTTGGGGGCCTTACTTATGTAGCTAGGTTGTATCCCTTTTATTGTAGAAATAGGTTATTTATCATCACGTATAGTTTGGGAGAATGTTAAGCACTGAATGGGGATGAGAGGCAAAAAATCCCCAGGATGGGTGTAAAGAATTCACTCGTTGGATGGATATGGGGAAATTACCACCAAGAAGATGAGTTGTATAGGATAATTTACAATGATTACCACCCACAGTGGATATATTGAGGACTATCACCATGGAATATGCATAAGGTTACTATTAAACCACTAATAAATCACCCTTTGCTGCATCACTTAATTGTATAACTTCTATATTGTTAATTTCTTTGCTTTATTGGTCTATTAACTGTTAAAACTTCATTATTCATATGGGTTTAGTGTTTTTTTAATACTGTATAAGAAAATAGCTATTGAAGAAAAGCAACCATTTTGTTTATAATTATATCTCAATTTTATAAAGTATTCATTCTCTCAAGGGAGGTATTTTGGTACTATGCAGGGCTCTTGGTCAGAATAATTAGAGGAGGCCTACCATACCTGATTCCCTCCCTCCCTCCCTTTTGGTGCTGTATGGCTTTTTAACTTAAGTGCTCCCCTGATATAATAATATTTCGTACCATTTTGAAATGTAGAGAATTTGTGTTAAAATAGTAGTTAGAATTTGTTTTTTATTTTTGTTGTAACAATTGGTTTTCTTGGGTTATTAGGATTGCCCTTTTGTAAATCTAATGTTAGTGATAAAATTTTTATTGGGTTTTGGTTATATTTACCTTAGCAGTTTGCAAAAATATTGAAGGTTCTTGTTTATAAGTTGGAATTAAAATTAAGGATTGCTTCAGTGCCTGGCTAGAATGTGTGTGCTGCATAAAGACAAGTACACCTGAAAAATAGTCATAATACCCTGGCTGAAGCAAGTCACTTAAAAGAGGAGACTCACGACGTTTCAGTTCCTACTGGACCATTGTTCTGACTCGACAGTGGTCCAGGATGGACCAAAACAGTCATGTGATCCCTCTTCTAATTCCAGGGACACCTGTGTAAGCAACAACCATAATCAAAGGCAGAATAAAAAAACAGAAATAACCAGGATACTTTACTTAATGCTCATGAGGGTAAGAAGGACAACTGCAAGTAATATGGAATGTAACAAGTGAACTGGCCTCAGGAAAGTAGAGGATATGGTAATTACAGTATCAAGTTTATGGGATTCTCAGTGTGGACCTTCTATCACAACAGAGAAAGCCATGCTGAAAATCTCATAAACTGGCCAATTACCCTTGGGAAGTTCAACCAGCATCCTTGTTGGCATCGTTGTGCTGAAACAATGGGAATGAGGCAACTGGAGGGAAAATTTAAGTACTGTACTGTATAAGAGAAATATAAAATAACCTCTCATTAACAAATGGTGAGTATGCTTAAGGCAAAGTTTAAAGTCCATAACATGAACCTTATGCTTCTTTTCACAAGAAATGTTCCAGGTCCTGCTAATGGAAGGCATTATTTTATGTTATCTACTACTGTTTGATAAATGAAGAATAAAGCTTAAGATGTAGCCAAATGCACAAAAAAAAAAAGAAGACTATTCCCATCTTGAACTAAAATATCCTCCAGTTACCCCATTAACTCTCAAAAGAATCCATATTAAACTAAGTACGCTTGGCGCAGCTATTGTTTGATTTTTGACTTTGCAGTCCCGTTTGCATATTATTGCTTTCGTTTGTTCGTTGCAATTAAATAGAAAAAGAGAAAAGATCACATGAAAAATTATCACAGAATTATGCATATCATATTGTGCTTAAAAGTATGCACCTTTCATGTTATCATATGTGTCGTATTCAAAGTGACAGAGTCTTGCGGAAGGAAAACTTAAGGCTTTGGATAAATCAGCCTTGAAGTCCCCTCACTATGGCTGCAAATCACTCGTTACGTCACATATTCCTAAACAAACACGCAAAAGCACACAAATAGCCAGATACGTCACCAATAAAATGCTTTTAGAAGAAGTAACATGAATATCTTTTTGGACTTTTTTTTTTTACACATTTTCCTTTCAAAACATTGCTATAAACACGGGCGCGCAACAAGCTCGTTAGTGTCCATGATGGCTGGCTAGTTAGGACCATTATGGCCAGTTCATCAAGCACGGTCTCCAGGTACATTGAAGGGCAGGCAAGGTCACTACAAGGTTCAAGTTTTCAACATTTGGATCACCACTAAATATTTTCTAGGTCACAAATTATTCAGGTAAGGGTCACGTCACCACAAAAATGGAAATATCTGGTCTTTTCCACCATAGAAAATGGGATAGGGCTCACTACCACGCTTCCACAAAGGTATACTCTTGGGGATAGTACTTTTTTCTTTAAATTAATAACACATGGAACCAAAGAATATTCATTTGTAAATACGAAGGATAATATATACCAAGGGATTTATTATAAATGGAAGGGATACTGTAACTAATAATCATATTATATACTAGTCCCTAACATTACATATAACCTACTTAAACTGTGTAGTCGTATACCTAGTGTATAAGATCAGTTGCACAGCATCGTATACTTCGTTACAGATACCTGAATTCATAAATGAAGTCATTATGATTTCTGAAAATAAAATCTCTTCCTTTATACAAGAAGAATATCTTTACAAATATCTCAGACTAAGAATCTGGTTCTTGTGAGATGAATGAGGATTCTTTGGTTCCCTTGTGCTCAAAACTGCACACTGATTTTTGACACTCGTATCAGCATCCTGCTCTCACTTCATTGTTCACATAACCCCTTTATCATGGGAATACATCACAGTTAGCTAGTTCCACACACAATTATTTGGTCTTATGCCACAATCACCTCCTGAGGCACACACTCGAGTGTCGGGTAATTCGTTGTAGTTTGTTTCTGCTATTGTAGCTCTTGATGGGGAGCCATGATGGCAAATTGGCACTCTTGAGATCACAGGAGGAGGAAGAGGGTACAGGGATGAGGAAGAGCATTGATTTCTAAGACCTGGTTCTTACAGTCGCACTAGGGTATTACAGACTGCTCTGACATGGTCGGAATTCTTAAAGTACATAGTGCATAATGATGGTTAGTCTATGGGTCATACAGCTGACCATGCTTGGCCCCCAGTGGATTACTACTATAATCTAA
Source organism: Cherax quadricarinatus (assembly GCF_026875155.1). Lineage (NCBI taxonomy): Eukaryota > Metazoa > Arthropoda > Malacostraca > Decapoda > Parastacidae > Cherax > Cherax quadricarinatus. The sequence goes on from NC_069487.1 coordinate 1,724,668, forward strand.
TGCATGGTTACTTTATATAATTATTATGATATCTAAGGCTGGACAAATCTGATCACCTCAATATTATTTCTGGTTTTAAATAAGTGACATAATTATTAATAGAGTGATTCGTTGTTACATTGTAAATCATAAGCTCAGAGTTCACTATTACCTAACATACAAATATTTTTATGCTTTTATGCAGTGATTCTCAATTCTGACCTATAATCTGCATGACTTACTAAAATTCATTAACACATTTAAATTTGCTTTTTTCAGTACTGAACAAAAATACTCTCAGATAATACCTATGAGATGATTTCTAATTGAGAAACACTGCCCCTGGATGACAGCTATTCATAAAAGAACATTTTAATGTCCACATAATCACCAATCACTACTAAACTTGGACTCCCTGATACTGGTAAATCTTGCAGCAATGAATGCTGACTTTATTTTTTTTTTATTCATTACTTTTTACTAAATATTTGTACAGTATCAAGGTAAATGTGTAGACAATATAAGGGTTTCGGTTCTACCTCAATAGGGCATTTATCACACACAAAACGACAAAGAATCTAATTTAAATTAACACTATATGTATAGTAATTATGGCAGCTATTACCCTAACATAGTCACATCAGTTTCTGACACACACAAAAAGTACATTAATGTGATTTCCTAGGTAAATCGAACTAATATTTTTTTATTTGAAGGTACAATTGTCTTGGGTAATATACAAAATGGTCGGTTAATGTAATTTTTGTACAGTCTTTGGTATACAACTAATTTGTGATTTTTTAGCAAAAATATGTGAAGAAAAACTACAGCACAGATGACTGGTATCAAATCTTAATGTGCATAAATATTTTAATCATAGTTGCAAACTTGACAGAAAAATCCCTAAAAATACCCATATTTTACTTATCAGTATTACACATGATGTTTATTTACCTTACAGAATGTTATCATCAAGCATAATTTGTTACCTAAAAGTCGCAATGAATCTGTCAGATATGTAAGAGTCGTTGTTAAGGTAGGTATGACCATCATACTGAAACATATGAAGATAGTGTGTTCAACAGCAAGGTCAGCTTTTCTTTAACACAGATATATAAAGGCAAGTTTGACCAACACCTGGCTTACCGAGAACAGAGGAACCTTCAAGTTATGTTTCAGACACTATACACTACAAAGTTCCTACATCCAACTCCTCATAGAGTGGGCTTTCTGACTTTGGCCTCAGAAAGTCTTTTTCATCCTTGTATTGCTCTTCTCCCTCTTCCTCCTGTTCTCTCCTTCTCTCCTCATCTTCCTCATCCTCGATTTCTTCTGTTTCTTCGCCCATCGTGGATATGGGGCTCGCCGTCACCTCTGGAAATTGCAAATTGTTAACCCCATTATAGTTTTAACTTAATATTTCATTAAATGTTTGTTTTGAATAAGCATTAAAAATTTCCCAGCATCTTTAGATACCATTAAGTATACAAGATATGATATAGGGCATAATGACAGTAGTTTGTTAGACTACGTATTAGTAGATAAAAGACTGTTGGGTAGACTTCAGGATGTACATGTTTATAGAGCGGCCACATTTATATCGGATCACTTTTTAGTTGTAGCTACAGTGACAGTAAAAGGTAGATGGAATACAAAGAAAATGGAAGCAGCAAGTAAGAGAGAGGTGAAGGTTTATAAACTAAAGAAGGCAGTTAGGGTACGATATAAACAACTGTTGGAGGACAGATGGGCTAGTGTGACTATGTATAGGCAATGGGGCAGATGTATGGGGTAAGTTTAAGAATATAGTGTTAGTGTTCAGCAGAAGTTTGTGGTTATAAGAAAGTGAGTGTGGGAGGGAAGAAGAACGATTGGTGGAATGATGATGCAGAGAGAGAGTAGTAAGAGAAAAAATTAGCATATGAGAGGTTTTTACAAAGTAGAAATGATGCAAGGAGGGAGGAGTACATAGAAAAAGAGAGGTTAAGAGAGTGGTGAAGCAATGTAAAAAGAGCAAATGAGAGAGTGGGTGAGATGTTATCAGCAAATTTTGTTGAAAATAAGAAAAAGTTTTGGAGTGAGATTAATAAGTTGAGAAAGTCTAGGTAACAAATGGATTTGTTAGTTAAAAATAGCAGAGGGGAGCTAGAAGTATTGGGAAGATGGAGGGAATATTTCGAGGAATTGGTAAATGTTGATGAAGATAGGGAAGCTGTGATTTCGTGTATAGGGTAAGGAGGAATAAAATCTTATGGGAGTGAGGAAGAACCAGTTGTGAGTGTGGGGGAAGTGCATGGGGCAGTGGGTAGAATGAAAGGGGGTAAGGCAGCTGGGATTGATGGAATAAAGATAGAAATGTTAAAAGCAGGTGGGGATATAGTTTTGGAGAGGTTAGTGCTTTTATTTAATAAATGTATGGAAGAGGGTAAGGTACCTAAGGACTGGCAGAGAGCATGCATAGTTTCCTTGTATAAAGGCAGAGTGGACAAAAGAGAGAGTAAAAATTATAGGGGAATAAGTCTGCTGAGTATACCTGGTAAAGAGTATGGTAAAGTTATTATTGAAAGAATTGAGTAAGATGGAAAGCAGGATAGCAGATGAAAAAGGAGGCTTAGGAAGGGTTTGCAGTGAAACATATAGGTGAACAGTATTTAGATAAGGCTAAAGTGGTTTTTGTGGCATTTATGGATTTGGAAAAGGTGTATGATAGGGGAACAATGTGGCAGATGTTGTAAATGTATGGAGTAGGAGGTAGGTTACTGAAAGCAGTGAAGAGTCTTTACAAGGATAGTAAGGCCCAGGTTAGAGTATGCAGGCGAGAGGGAGATTATCTCCCAGTAAAAGTAGGCCTTAGGGATATGTGATGTCACCATGGGTGTTCAATATATTTATAGATGGAGTTGTAAAAGAAGTGAATGCTCGGGTGTTGGCAAGAGGTGTAGGGTTAAAAGATAAAGAATCTAACAGAAAGTGGGACTTGTCACAGTTGCTCTTTGCTGATGACACTGCTTTTGGGAGATTCTGAAGAGAAGTTGCAGAGGTTGGTCGATGAGTTTGGTAGGATATGTAAAAGAATGAAATTAAAAGTGAATGTAGGAAAGAGTAAGGTGTTGAGGATAACCAAAAATTTAGGTAATGGAAGACTGGATATCAGATTGGAGGGAGAGAGTATGGAGGAGGTGAATGTATTCGGATATTTGAGTGGACATATCAGCAGATGAGTCTATGAAAGATGAGGTGAATCTGAATTGATGAGGGAAGAAAAGTGAGTGGTGCACTGATGAGTCTGTGGAGACAACTTTGTCCATGAAAGCTAAGAGGGGAATGTATGAGAGTATAGTTACACCAACACACTTGTATGGGTGTGAGGCATGGGTGGTAAATGTTGCAACAAGGAGAAGGCTGGAGGCAGTGGAGATGTCATGTCTGAGGGCAATGTGTGGTGTGAATATAATGCAGAGAATCCGCAGTTTGGAGATTAGGAGGAGGTGCGGGATTACCAAAACTATTATCCAGAGGGCTGAGGAGGGGTTATTGAGATGGTTTGGACATGTAGAGAGGATGGAACAAAATAGAATGACTTCGAGAGTGTATAAATCTGTAGTGGAGGGAAGGCAGGGTAGGGGTTGGCTTAGGAAAGGTTGGAGGGAGGGAGTAAAGGAGGCTTTATGAAGGGATTCAGGGAAACTAGCATGCTGGACTTGATTCCTGGAGATGGGAAGTACAGTGCCAGCACTCTGAAGGAGGGGTGCTAATGTCGCAGTTTTATAGCTGTAGTGTAAGCATGCCTCTGGGAAGACAATGAATGATAATGAAAGTTTTTCTTTTTCAGGCCACCCTGACTTGGTGGGAAATAGTCAATGTGTTAATAAAAAAAATAATGGAGGACATACTCTCATAAACTTTAAGGTCTTCCACTTGCACTATATTCTTTTAAGTTATATATCCTCTTACTTGTCATATCTTATGAATTATGCTATTATACTGTCAAGGTTGGTGTTGATATTTTTGTAATACACAAGTTTTAAGAATAACTGAAACTAACACTTAAGCCTGTGGAGGCCTTGCCACAAGCTTTGGTCAAGTTTTTTGTAATTTTGTATTTTTATGTAATCAGTTTTGTATATGTTAGGTAAGCAGTTCTTGTGGCTGTAGATCTACTTGATATAAAGTTTAAGATTAATGTCTTGCAAATGACAAGTATTACAAACATATTTTCTAAAGATACATCATGTTTGATGTGATATTTGGTTGCACAATTTCTGAAAAAAAAAACCCTGATTATGAGCAGCATTTCAGGAAGAATTAAACTATTGTAGAACTAAAATTAATTGTGAATGAATGAAAGAGTTGTAATTACTGTACAGATATTGCATATGATGAATGTAGACTTTAGTCTAAAAGACACAAAATGAGATTTACATATAATTTCATATAATTTAAATTAATTAAGCTGTGTAGTATATTATATAAAGTATTGGCATTTTTACAAATTTAAGAATACAATCAAAATTAAAAGTGATACAAGCTTAATATTACAAAGCTAGAGTCATAGTGAATATTAAAGGAATAAAGTAAAATAAACATCTTTAGCTTTAGCTAAAGACATAAGTGGGTGAGACACGAGACAAGCTAACTTAATGTTAGGTGTATTCCTGTGAATGCTCCCAACTGTATTTACTTCTGTAAGAAGTCCACATGTATAGTTAACTTTGTTATATAGTAAGATAAGATTTCATTCGGATTTTTAACCCCGCAGGGTTAGCCACCCAGGATAACCCAAGAAAGGCAGTGCGTCATCGAGGACTGTCTGTCTTATTTCCATTGGGATCCTCGATTTTGTCTCCCAGGATGTGACCCACACCAGTCAACTAACACCCAGGTACCTACTTGCTGCTAGGTGAACAGGACAACAGGTGTGAGGAAACGCATCGAAATGCTTTTACCCCGCCGGGAATCAAACCTGGGCCCTCCGTGTGAAGTGAGAGCTTTGCCAGAACATTTTCTGGTATGTTGATATCTACATGCATTTCAATATACTATGTAGATTCCCTTAGCATAGTACTGGCCCCACTGTCTACTTTTTTGTGGCCGGCACATTTTTGTTTTCTGTGAAGTGTTTTGGGTTCTCTTGTTTGACTTTCTGCGAATATATTTCTTCAGCTTGTTCTGGTTTTTGTTTATATGCTATTGCCATCACTTAATCATCTGTTTTTTTGATTACTGCCTTGTGTATTTACCTCTTTCATCTGTCCTGTCCTGTGTATCTGTCTCTACCCCTACTCCAGCTGTTTATTCCTCCAACCTTTGTATATTTCTGGAGTTGATTTTGGAGTTCTAACCCAGACCAGACCAGACCTGGTTTCTGGTCTGACTGACCAGGCTGTTGGTGTCAGCTGCAAGCAGTCCAACATATGTACCACAGCCTGGCTGATGAGGAAGCATGTGGCTTGAGGAACCTATCATGTTCTTTCTTGAAGACAACCACATGAGTTTGTTAATAATTCTTATGCATGAAGGAAGTGTGTTGGCCTTACTTCCCATACACTTTTTGAATTCTCTTAATGTACTCATTGCATCCCTTCTTTTCACTGCCGGTATTTTGCACCATCTGCTAAGCCTCTTGCTTTTATATGCAGCGGCTTAAGTGTATAGGTTTGGGATCAATTCCTCCACAATTTTCAAGGTTTAGATTATGATATATCTTCCTCATCTACATTTCAGTAGTTCAGATGACTAACTGAATTTATATGAGTAATGAAGGCTTTCTGTATGGTTTTTCAGTTCTGCAATTTCTCCTTCCTTGAAGGGGGCTGTTAGTATACACCAATATTCCAGCCAAGAAAGGATGAGAGACTTGAAGAATATCATTACTGCCTCAGCATGTGATCTTCTGATATTTTCACTCCTAAATCTCTCGCATTAAGCTTCCACTTTATGGCATGACTCAAATTTGTCATGTATATGTTTCAGTCTTCAAATCCTCAATTCTTTATGGCTGAGTCATCACTAAACATCTTGCTGTCAGTGGCCCACTAGAAAATTGGTTTATATCAGCTCCAATGTTCATTGTGTCCTCAGCGGGTGCCTTTCTCATTCAAATTTAGTAGTCTCCAAAGGATATGGTGCTATGATTTATGTCTCCCTTAGTGTCAGATAAAGGAATAAGAAAGAGAAATGGGGCAAGTACTATGCCTAGAGGAATGGAGCTTATCACTGTGGCAGCCCCTATTGTTGTAGATTTGCCAGTAGTGTCCCAGCCCGGGTCTTTTTCCAGATGGTGACCTGGTGGCAGCCCCTAATTTCACTGTGTACTATTACTCTTTTCATTACAAAGTTAGATATCCATCTGCCCACTATTTTGTTTATTCCTTTTGCACTCATTTTGTGTGCTAGAACACCAGGGTTGCATTTGTCAAAACATTTGCAGTCAGTGTACACTACATCCTTAGAAGGGATGGAGTAGATAGGATGACCAAGAGTGCATAAATTGGGTGGAAGGAAGGAGGGAAAATAGTGCCTTGGAAATGCTAATGCTCTTACAAACTGCTTTTGTTTCAGCCATGGAGCATATGATGGCTCAGACAGTGAGACTGGGAAACACAAAGTGAATGAGTTAGTCAGTGCTTGGGTGTATATCATGCTACAGTAATCTTGCCTTAAAACCATACCACAGGCGGGATTTGAACCCGCGGTATGGTTTGTTCGCAATCGTGTCATTACGATTTCGTGAGTCAGTAATCTTGCCTTGTAACAAAACTACATTAAATACTAAGCATAACAAAAGAGAAACTTATTGGTTTTATCATAGACAAGATAACAGCAACATGCTCTTCTCTGACTCTGAATTCAGTTCTGAACTAAAGATAAATCCACTTTAGTGAGGATAATGTATCACTTGCATCACACTCAGCTTACTTTGTCCAATGACAGTAAATTTTCATATTAAACTGTACAACATAATCTTTGTAACTGATAAGTTTCCAAATACAGTGGTACCTTGAGTTACGAACTTAATTCGTTCCAGAAGGCTGTTCGAGTGCCGATACCGAACTAATTTGTTCCCATAAAGAATAAAGTAAATTAGATTAGTCTGTTTCAGACCCCCAAATACACTTACATAATTGTTCAAGCTGGGAGCTGTTTGAAACTTGAGGTACCACTGTACATTGACCAACAATTGTATCATTCCCATTCTTGAATCCAGTGAATAAAATGGCTTTTGCTTGACATCTTTGTGATTGCCTGTGCAAAACAACTTGAGAGGATTGTCCTGAACCGTCTCTTCCATGTAATTAAAAGTTTTGCCCCACTCCTCCATGGTTACATGGCTTCAGCAGGGATTGTACATCATTGCCTAACTACTTATCTGACCCATTAAGTTGACAGTTCTACACCACCTTGAATTTAAATCTGCCTTTGATATTGATAATGAGCATGTAATACATGATAGATGAGTTTGCTAGGGTGGATATACTGTTGGGGGATACCTTCTCTACTGAATTCAAAGGTTGCTTGTCATGTATGCTATTCCAAGGACAGGGAAATGTAACAAAAACATTTTAACTACTAAGAACCCCTTCCTCAGTTTTACTTTACTAAACAATTAATCAGTGCACTACCAAATTCCCTATGTCCATTCCAGTTATAAGACTGACACACTGTTGTTAGCCAAGGTACTTAGGGATCCGATCCTACTGAAAAAAATGGCAGATACTGAGACCAAAGCTACTCTAACATCTACAGCAAACATTTACTTCATGATAATTTCTTGGGCCTTGTTTAAAACACAAACAGGAAATGTGGCAGGCTCAATAGGACAGTTAGACATGTTATACACTATACATAGTTCAACAAGACTTGGGTGTTTAACCCTCTGCAAATCAAATGTTAATCATTGCCAGCAGTTTTAGGCTTTTTAGATTTTATTTGAGCGCTCTTATATGCTGCACCAGAGAACTTGCCAGCACCTTGGTGATATTTAAAAGATCATTAAGCTCTCATTATTTCTAACTGTATTAATGCTTAATTCATTCATACAAAATTCGTGGGCAGTTTCCATCACGCATACACCACCCTGAAGAAATGCTATCACTTCAGTTTTCTTTGGAAAAATAAGAGATTCATGATTATTCTTTTTAGCATCTTCACCATCACTAGTGTTCTTCATGGGTACCCCATGGTTAATATCTAGAGATCATATATAGTGATAAAAATATCCAAAAACCTCAATAAAACATGGAATGATTATGGCACAAAATACTTCTGTAATTCAACTAGTATAAGATAAGATTTTTTTTTTTTTTTTTGGACTTTTAACCCCAGAGGGTTAGCCACTCAGGATAACCTAAGAAAGTTGGTGCATCGTCAAGGACTCTGTCTAATTTCCATTGGAGTTCTTAAATCTTGTCCCCCAGCATGCAACTCACCCAACTTGACTAACATCCAAGTACCTGCTTGCTAGGTGAATGGGGACAACAGGTGTAAGGAAACACACCCAATGTTTCTACCCTTGCCAGGGATTGAACCACAGACACTGTGTGTGTGTGTGTGTGTGTGTGTGTGTGTGTGTGTGTGTGTGTGAAGCGAGAGTGTTTACAGTCATTTGGGTGAGTGTAAGTGTAAATTGGAGGGAATCACAGATATCAAAAGTAGGTATAGTTTGTTTTTTGTGTGTGTGTATGATACAAGTAAGAGAATAGGTGGTTTTCATGTAGTTAGCTGATGGTGGGGTGTGTCAGGGAGATAAGATTTTTTTAATAGTAGTTTTGAAAGTGATGGTTGTGTCTGCATTTCTAGAGTTTTCAGGTAGGGTGTTCCAGATTTTAGGTCCTTTTATGTACATTGAATTTTTGTATAGGTTTAGCCAGACACTGGAAATGTTATAGAGATTGTTCAGGGTTAATATTGGAATTTATGGTTCTGTAAATGTAGGTTGCACAGTAGTAAGTGTGGATGTTCTGTACAGTGAGTAAGTTTAAATCTTTGAAGAGGGTTGCCTGGGATTGGATTGCGTGATTATTCTTGCTGTGGCTTTTTGTTGGGTTATTATTGGCTTTAAGTGTGTTGCTGCTGTTGATCCCCAGGCATAGGTGAGGTAGGGATAGACGAGTAAATAGTATAGTGTGAGAAGGGCTGATTGTGGCATGTAGTAACGTATCTTGGAGAGGATTCCAACTGTTTTGGATACTTTTTTTATTATGTGTTGGATATGGGTGCTGAATTTCAGGTTGCTGTCGAGGTGTAGGCCTAGGAATTTGCCCTCATTATGTTTAACAGTAACCAGTGTTGTCGATCTTAATGTTCAGTTGTGCAACACCTACTCTGCTACCAAATGTAATATAGTAGGTTTTGTTAGTGTTAAGTATAAGTTTACTGGCTGCCATCCAAGTAGATATTTTTAGTAGTTCCTCGTTAACAGTGGCGTTGAGTGTGGCAAGATTGGGTGGGAGATGACATAAATAAAATGAACATGTTAAGGTTATGACTATAAACTGTTGGATACCTTTCTTTTGTGCAAGTACCTATTTGTAATTGCAGTACTCATTTGTAGCTACTGGAACAGAATTAAGCTGGTGGTGTCCAGCTTTTGCTATTAACACAAGTTTCATGAAAAATTGGAAAATTGTTAGTAAATATTTTTTGTAATCCTTAGTGATTTTGAAATGCTTTTGCTAAAAAATTCCTTGCTGGAGGGTATTTTGACCTTAATACAGCATACAAAATAAAAAGAATAATTTTTTATTTGTAATACAGTGGTACCCCCTGTAAGAATATTGAATAAATTTTTCCCATAAGAAATAATATAAATTGGATTAATCCGTTCCAGATCCCCCCAAAATTACCAGTTATAAAACATTTTAAGTGAAAATATTGCTTATTTAAACCTGTATAATAACTGCATGGATAAAAATCATACAAGAAAACTATAAAAATAATAAATACATGAAATAAATGGAAATTTAACTGCACTTTACTGAGGAGTGCTGATGGCCAAGAGGAAGGTGGAGAGATGTTATTGTTTGGAAAGGATTTCACCCTCCATAAAATCATCAGGTAACCGTCTGATGTTTTTTCTCTTTTCTGTCTGTGCGGTAGCACTTGAAGATGATGGGGATTCACCTGTTTGATTTTTTTTCTTTAGCAAAGAAAATGTCAAGTGTTGTCTGCTTTTTATGACTTTTCAAAATTTTTCTAAAAGTGGTCAGCAACATTTGTCATTGAACAGGTAGATGCTCCTATTCACAACAGTACTGTTAGGATACCAGGCTCTGTGTTTGAGTGCAACAGTAACACAGTTTCTTAATTTCTGCAGTGGAAATGTTGCCCTTACTGCTTCCATCCTCTGAAGAAGAAATTTCCTCAACCACATCACGAGGCCTGGTCTCCAACTGAGCTATGGGGGGGGGGTTGACCCCTGAAACCCTCTCCAGGTATACTTCTTTCTGCTCCTTGTGCAGGTCTTTAAGTTCTTTTGTGGTGAGCTCATTCTTGTGATCCTCCACCATCTCCTGTACATCCTTATCATCCATTTCCAATCCCATGGATTGGCTGCTGGCTCTGCCTCAAAGCCTTCAAAATCTCTGACACACAGTCTGGCCACAATTTCTTCCAGGCAGAGTTCACTGTCCTGAAGGAAACTTTTCCCCAAGCTTTGTCTATTATCCTTAAATACTGGAGGATATTAAAATGGTTTTTCCAAAATTACTTAAGGGTAAGCTGTTTCAGAGGTCACTTCAAAACACCTTTTAAACAGTGCTTCTATGTAAAGTTTCTTAAAATTGGAAATTACCTGCTGGTCCAGTGGTTGGATAAGAGGACTGGTGTTAGGGGGCAAGAATTTCACTTTAATGAAGTTGTATTCATCTGCCAAATTTTCCTCCAACCCTTTCCATTGATCTATACTCGACACCATAATAATAATATTTTATATTGACACGATACATAGTTGTACAAAGGAATCCTCTTCAAGGGGGGCTCCTTGGCGTGGTGAGGAGGCTCTTGGTCTGAGGAATTAGACCTGTCGGTCTCCTTCCTCAGACCGAACCTAATTACCCTCCAATATCCCCTTCCCTATCCCATCCTCCCCTTTTTCCTTTCCTCCTCCTCCTCCCCACCCTTTCCCTTTTGGCCTTTGGGATTTTTCCCACAGGCACACTAGTTCATAGGTAGGGGGAAAGGTACCGGGGTCCATCCCGTTCCGTTGAGGTTCTTGGCGGTGGCATAGTTTGCCGTGGGATCTGGATCGCCTGGGGATGTCCCGACCCCTCTCCAGTATCCCGGAGGGTGGCTTTGGGTGTCTTTCGGGTGACGGGTGTATCTCTGGGAGCCACCTTTTGGATTCCGGGGGTGGTGGCTGAAGGAGGTATGCTTTGTGGCAGATATCCAGCCGCCCTCTCTTTTGTCCACCGAGGTAGCTTGGCAGATGTGAGGTTGCTATCCCGGATTGCTGGTTTACTGGCATGAAGGGTAGGGTATGGCACAGGTTCCATGCTGCATCTGCGCTACTTGCGGTGCTGAGGTCCTCTTGGGCACGGAGGGAGATTTCTGGCCCTTTCATCTATTCATCTGGCCCTTTCAACTATCCCTCCCCGGTCCCCTGTTTTTTTATTCTTTTTTTATTTTTATTTTCTTCTTTCTTTTTTTTCTTAAAAACAAAAAGAAAGAAGTAACCTAACCATGGAGTCCCAAATCCATTACCCCGCTACCCCCAGGCCCCTTATTGTTACCGCACCTTGTTCTGACCTCGCCTCGTCTTTTGGCCACTCCTAAGGCCCCTGTACCTCTTGCTGGTGCTGTTTCCTTACCTGCTTCAGGTACCGGGGCTTCCACTGACTCCTTTGATTTGTCTGACCTCCGCTCTCCTTTGACTATGCTTCCAGCCTCTCCCTCTATGGTGCGACGATTTTTGAATCGCCAGCCCGTCTCACGTCGGACCGACTCTGGTCCCACTTCTAAACACCAACAACAATCTCCTGATGACGTTACTTCGTTACCTTCACATTCTACTCGGAAAAGACCGACACGTCATGCACTCCCTCTCCACACTCGGTTTCGGTCCACCCAATGGACTAAATTCTTTACTTTACGACCGACTTCTTCTACTGCCTATCTTTCTGACCATAGTATTGGCAAAGCGCCCCTACGCCACGTTGGTATAGATATTTCCTTTCATGCTCTTAAGAGTGGTATGCGCATCAACACAGTCCAGAATTCTACCCAATCTCATGATCTTTCTCTTCTTTCACATATCGATACTGTTCCTATCACTATCGAAAAACATCATTCCCTCAATTCTTGTAGTGGTACTGTTATTCTGCCCCATACCATAGTCCAACAGAATTTCCAGACATGTGGCAATGACATTCTCGAACAGCTGGAACTCCAAGATCTCCCAATTCTCAAGGTAGACACTTATGTTCTTCCCGCCCGCGGGCGAAGACGATACCCTTGTAATGTGGCTCGTTTAACTTTTGACAGCTGTGAACTCCCATCCTCTGTTTATGTAGCAGGAAATCGGTTACAAGTTCGGAAGGTGATCCCTACACTGCAACAGTGTAGGAATTGCTGGCGATTTGGCCAACCAGCAAAATATTGCAGATCTATAGCCGAATGCCCAGTCTGTGGTGCCAATGACCATTCTAATACATCTTGCAGTCGACCTCCCTCTTGCCTTAATTGTCATGAGGCTCACCCTTCGTACTTTGCGTTGCCGGTCTTTTAAAATGAGCGGGAAATTGTTGCTAAAGGGGCCCAAAGGTTTTATGTATGGCATTTTCCCATCTCCCCCTCCGGGGGAGCTACCCCGGTTTTTTCTTATTTTGTGTTTCAAATGTCCCCCCATTTTGGGGGCCCCATCTTCGCACCCTCCTCTGCGGTTGCCGCCCTAGCACTCCTGTATCAATTTTTTGGACCTGGGTCAGACGTCCCTCCTTCAAACCTCATCTGTCCCACTTCTTCGTTTCTCCTCACAAACCCCGGGATCGACAATACCTCGTACGACCCTCCCCCCCAATGTCCCTCTATTCTCAGGGGCCCAAAACAAATCCCCTTTAACCCCCCCTTTCCCCTTCACCACCCCCACATTTTACCCCCCGGTCTCGAAATTAGGTCTTCCCCTTTCACGGGCTCTTTTAAAAGTGTGGAGGTTCATCCTCCCCTGTACTGTCCCTTTCCTCCTTTGCCCCCTCCAAGTTTCTTCCCTTGTGCCCCTCCCGGGTTTCTCCCTCTTCTGTCCCCCCTCTTTTCCCTCCGGTTCCCCCACCCTTTTGCCCCCCCCCCACCTTGGTACAGTCCATTACAGTTTATCTTTCTCAAACTCCCCCTCCCCCATCTCCAATATTGCTCCCATCACGCCCTCTGAACCCGAAACATTGAAGAAACTTGAATATATTGCAGGACCAAAAACCATCAAGGACATGATCCACCCTCTTTTCTTCTCTTTCCTCCTTTCATCTGCGAACCCTTTTTAAAATGCACTGTTCCTTCGCTACTTGACGTTTCCTTTGCCCCCGATGTGGCAAAGTATCTTTATCATTGCCAATATGGCCATTTAAATGGAATATTCGCGGGCCTCGGGAATTGGGTGGTTCATGTTGTCTCCCAGTTTTTCCCCGTTGGTATTTGCTTACAGGAACAAATTACACTTGTGTTATCTACCCCTTCGGGGCTATTTTTTATTGTAGTCTTCAGATCCTTTTCCTGATGGGACCTTTAATGAAAGTGCCGTTCTTCTTCGCATGATATTCCGTCCCATCAGTTTTTGTTCATACTTTGCGCTTCACAGCAGCCGTATCCAGTTGCTTAGGTGGTTACACTGCTCTTTGTTTCTCCCCTTCTCGGCTTTCTATCCCGGTTATTGCCTTTTTATTTCATCATTACCGCCCCCATTGTTACTTGGTGTTTTTAAAGCCCACTTTCCTCTGGGGGGTTCACGTGATTCCTGTGGCATTCTTTAAAGGTTTTCTTGTACCCACCCCCTCCTTTTTTAAAATACGGTCTCGCCCCCATTTTGACCCTCGACTCGTACTTTTGCATCAATCCTCAGTCTGCTTTTCCTTGCGCTTAGATTCCCCTGGTCTGTTCTCCCCTTCATGTTCCCCAATCTTCGAAACACACGCGGCAATTTGATGGAATTTTGGAACCTTTACTCACAACTAATGTTTTTTAGGGGTTCCCTTTTTTCATCCTCCTTGATGAGCTTTTCCCTTCCTCCCCATTTTCCAGCAGCTTCCTTCTATCCCCCAAATTTTGGGGCAGGATTCTCAGAAATGCTCCCTTGGTGGTCTCCTGCTTGTGCTGTGAGTAGTTTTGAAAAGCGTGCGTGGGGCAGGTACCGGTACGTGAACCCCGAAGGACTTCTTGATTTTTTAAACAGAAGCGGCGATCGTTGCCCTGTCATCCGTGACGCAAAAAGCACTTGTGGTGAATTGTCTCCACCCTCACCTCCTTCCTTATGAGTGCAGTCGGAAAAAAAATACGAAAAAATGAGTGGTAAATATTCTCCGACCCAGCTCCCGTTTTGTGGGGTTGCCAGTGTTGTTATGCAAACCACCAGGTTGCCCTGAAATTGGCAATCATCTGGTCCGTATTTCTCGGGGCTCCCCTATGCCCCCTGTTTCTTTCCTCAAAATTGCCCGAGTTAGCACCCCCTTGACTTTTCTTCTCTCAAGAAAAATAAATGTGCCTTTTACACTTAGGAATGGAGGGAACACTCTCAGCTTGCCGAATCAGCGCTGGGCCCCCGACATTCTATTCGATGCTACAATTTACATCAGTCACCCTTTAGTCCTATATGCCTTTTCAGTTTATTTGGACGAGGAGTTCTTCCACAGCTGTGGAAATCTGCCATTGTTCTCCCTTTCCGCAAACCGGGTACTACGGGACATGAAGCCTCCCACTATCATCCCATTGCTCTTACCAGTGCAGTTTGCAAAGTGATGGAACGCCTGGTAAATAGACGTTTAGCGTGATATTTAGAGAGACACAACAGTCTCTCCACTCGTCAATATGGCTTTCGTAAGGGCCGTTCTACCATAGACCCCTTACTACACTTGGATACATATGTTTGTAATGCCTTTGCGAATAACCACTCAGTTATTGCCATATTTTTTGACCTTGAGAAGGCATATGACACAACTTGGAGGTATAATATTTTAGCCCAAGCCCACTCCTTAGGCCTTCGAGGCAATCTACCATCCTTCCTTAAGAACTTTTTAACTGACAGGCATTTCCGTGTTCGGGTTAATAATGTGCTCTCCCTGAACTTTATCCAAGCTGAAGGTGTCCCCCAGGGATGTGTTCTGAGCACAACACTTTTTCTCCTTGCTGTAAATGATTTGGCCTCTAGTCTTCCATCCAATATTTGGTCATCACTCTATGTTGATGACTTCGCTATTGCCTGTGCAGGCTCTGACTGTCGCCTCATTACAGTTTCTCTCCAGCATGCGGTCAACCGTGTTTCCAATTGGGCCACCACACATGGGTTTAAATTTTCCAGTACCAAAACTTGCCAAATTACTTTCACTAGACGCTCTGTCATCTCCGATCATCCTTTATACCTCTATGGCACCCGTATCCCTGAACGTGATACAGTCAGGTTTCTAGGCCTCCTCTTTGACCGTAGGTTATCCTGGAAACCTCACATTACCTCTCTGAAGACAACTTGTCACAGCCGGCTGAACCTTCTTAAAACCCTTGCTCATCTTTCTCGGGGAGCTGATCATCGAACTCTCCTTCGCCTACATTCCACCCTCATTTTATCGAAACTTGACTATGGTGACCAGATCTATTCAGCTGCCTCTCCTGCTACTCTATCTAGCCTCAACCCTATTCATTACCAAGGATTATGTTTATGCCTTGGTGCTTTTCGCTCTTCCCCTGTTGAGAGCCTCTATGCAGAAGCAAACGTTCCATCCTTATCCGATTGCCATGATGCCCATTGCCTTCGCTACTATGTACGCACTCATGATCTCCGCAATCCTTCCATTTATAGAATGGTCACAGATATTAGTAGACATTCTTTATTTGTTCTCCGTCCCTTCTCTCTTCGCCTACATTCGCTCTTGTCTTGTCTTCATTTTCCACCTTTCTATGTTCATGTAGCATCTCACTTTTTCCCTACCCCCCTGGGAAGTTCCAGCTGTTCGAGTCTGCTCTTTCTCACTCCCTTGCTCGAAAGTCCAACTGTCTACGGTAGCTTCCCGCTCTCTTTTTCTTGACCACTTCCACTCTTTCTCATGCCATTGCAGTGTACACAGATGGCTCTAAGTCTTCTGACGGCGTAGGATTCGCAGCAATGTTTCCGGACAGCGTCGTACGAGGGCATTTACTATCTTCGGCTAGTATCTTTACTGCTGAATTGTATGCCATTCCTGCAGCACTTATCCATATTGTATCTATGCCTGTGTCATCATTTGTGGTTGTCTCAGACTCCCTTAGTGCTTTACAGGCTATACAGAAATTTGATACACCTCACCCCTTAGCCCTCCGTATCCAACTTTGGCTACGCCGGATCTCTACCAAGCATAAAGATATTGTTTTTGTTGGGTCCCTGGTCATGTTGACATACAGGGCAATGAACAGGCAGACACTGCTGTGCGGTCAGCAGTACACGACCTACCAATTTCATATAGAGGTGTTCCATTTACGGACTATTTTGCTGCAATAGCTACCTACCTTCACACCCGTTGGCAACAATGTTAGTCTACTCTACTCGGTAACAAACTTCAATCTATTAAACCGAGTATAGGTTACTGGCCGTCTTCTTGTCACCAGTGCCGAGGTTGGGAGACTACTCTCTCCCGTTTCCACATTGGCCATACTCATCTTATTCATGGATATCTCATGGAGAGGCGCCCTGCTCCTCTCTGTGAGAGTTGTCAGGTTCCATTATCGGTCAGCCACATTCTGTTAGACTGCCCACTTTATCAACGAGCACGCAGAATTTACCTCCAACGTCGTCTTCGCTCCGCTGCTCTCTCTCTACCTTCCCTTCTCGCTGATGGACCCACCTTTCATCCGGACTCTCTCATTGACTTTTTGACAACAACTGACTGACTTCACAAACTCTGATGATACCTTCAGCCCTTTCTACCTCAATCTCTTGTTACCCTCTACCCTGCACTATCCCCCTCCCTGCTGTTTTCTGTAACTTACTGATCTCCCCTTCTGCCACCCAATAGCCTTGCTTCCTTTCCTACCCTGCAGTGCTGTATAGCCCTTGTGGCTTAGCGCTTCTTTTTGATTATAATAATAATAATAATAATGTACAAAGGAATACAGTGGAACCTTGGTTTTCGTTTGCCCTGGTTTTCGTCTACTTTTTTCATCAAAATTTTGTCCCAGTTTTCGTTCATCACCTCGGGTTTTTGTCAGTCCACCATACCAAACATGTCTGCCTGCCTGTGCCCACACATTCTGAGTCAGTCTGGCTTTGTTTCTCGTCGAGTGAGCACTACCCTGCGCGTTCATCCAAAATATTTTGTAATAATCCATTGTTTTTCTGTTTGTTTATTCAGTGTGACTGCTAAATAAGCCATCATGGGGCCAAAGAAAGTTCCGAGTGCCAGCCCTTTGATAAAGGTGAGAAACACAATAGAACTCATAGCAAAGTACGAAAGTGACAAGGTGGGAAGTAGCAAAGTACAAAAGTGACTGCACCTGAGGAAATTGCTTCAGAGGAGGAGGAAGAGAGGGGAGAAATGTGACTTCTTGTGATTAAGGACATGTATGCAAAGTGGAATGAGTTGTAAAGTTTTTATGGAGAAATATCACCATAACAAAGCTGTTCCTAGGTAGTAGGTTGGTAGACAGCAACCGCCCAGGGAGGTACTACCGTCCTGCCAAGTGAGTGTAAAACGAAAGCCTTTGATTGTTTTACATGATGGTAGGATTGCTGGTGCCCTTTTTTCTGTTTCATAAACATGCAAGATTTCAGGTATGTCTTGCTACTTCTACTTACACTTAGGTCACATTGCACATACATGTGCAAGCATATATATATACATACCCCTCTGGGTTTTCTTCTATTTTCTTTCTAGTTCTTGTCTATTTCCTCTTATCTCCATGGGGAAGCGGATCAGAATTCTTCCTCCGTAAGCCATGCGTGTTGTAAGAGGCGACTAAAATGCCAGGAGCAAGGGGCTAGTAACCGCTTCTCCTGTGTATATTACTAAATGTAAAAGTAGTTTATTAGATTATGTATTGGTGGATAAAAGGTTGATGGGTAGGCTCCAGGATGTACATGTTTATAGAGGGGCAACTGATATATCGGATCATTATTTAGTTGTAGCTACAGTTAGAGTAAGAGGTAGATGGGAAAAGAGGAAGGTGGCAACAACAAGTAAGAGGGAGGTGAAAGTGTATAAACTAAGGGAGGAGGAAGTTCGGGTGAGATATAAGCGACTATTGGCAGAAAGGTGGGCTAGTGCAAAGATGAGTAGTGGGGGGGTTGAAGAGGGTTGGAATAGTTTTAAAAATGCAGTATTAGAATGTGGGGCAGAAGTTTGTGGTTATAGGAGGGTGGGGGCAGGAGGAAAGAGGAGCAATTGGTGGAATGATGAAGTAAAGGGTGTGATAAGAGAAAAAGGTAGCTTATGAGAGGTTTTTACAAAGCAGAAGTGTTATAAGAAGAGCAGAGTATATGGCGAGTAAAAGAAAGGTAAAGAGAGTGGTGAGAGAATGCAAAAGGAGAGCAGATGATAGAGTGGGAGAGGCACTGTCAAGAAATTTTAATGAAAATAAGAAAAAATTTTGGAGTGAGTTAAACAAGTTAAGAAAGCCTAGGGAAAGTATGGATTTGTCAGTTAAAAACAGAGAAGGGGAGTTAGTAGATGGGGAGATGGAGGTATTAGGTAGATGGCGAGAATATTTTGAGGAACTTTTAAATGTTAAGGAAGAAACAGAGGCAGTAATTTCATGCACTGGTCAGGGAGGTATACCATCTTTTAGGAGTGAAGAAGAGCAGAATGTAAGTGTGGGGGAGGTACGTGAGGCATTACGTAAAATGAAAGGGGTAAAGCAGCTGGAACTGATGGGATCATGACAGAAATGTTAAAAGCAGGGGGGGATATAGTGTTGGAGTGGTTGGTACTTTTGTTTAATAAATGTATGAAAGAGGGGAAGGTACCTAGGGATTGGCGGAGAGCATGTATAGTCCCTTTATATAAAAGGGAAAGGGGACAAAAGAGACTGTAAAAATTATAGAGGAATAAGTTTACTGAGTATACCAGGAAAAGTGTACGGTAGGGTTATAATTGAAAGAATTAGAGGTAAGACAGAATGTAGGATTGCGGATGAGCAAGGAGGTTTCAGAGTGGGTAGGGGATGTGTAGATCAAGTGTTTACATTGAAGCATATATGTGAACAGTATTTAGATAAAGGTAGGGAGGTTTTTATTGCATTTATGGATTTAGAAAAGGCATATGATAGAGTGGAGAGAGGAGCAATGTGGCAGATGTTGCAAGTACATGTATATGGAATAGGTGGTAAGTTATTAAATGCTGTAAAGAGTTTTTATGAGGATAGTGAGGCTCAGGTTAGGGTGTGTAGAAGAGAGGGAGAATACTTCCCGGTAAAAGTAGGTCTTAGACAGGGATGTGTAATGTCACCATGGTTGTTTAATATATTTATAGATGGGGTTGTAAAGGAAGTAAATGCTAGGGTGTTCGGGAGAGGGGTGGGATTAAATTTTGGGGAATCAAATTCAAAATGGGAATTGACACAGTTACTTTTTGCTGATGATACTGTGCTTATGGGAGATTCTAAAGAAAAATTGCAAAGGTTAGTGGATGAGTTTGGGAATGTGTGTAAAGGTAGAAAGTTGAAAGTGAACATAGAAAAGAGTAAGGTGATGAGGGTGTCAAATGATTTAGATAAAGAAAAATTGGATATCAAATTGGGGAGGAGGAGTATGGAAGAAGTGAATGTTTTCAGATACTTGGGAGTTGACATGTCGCGGAAAGGATTTTGAAGGATGAGGTTAATCATAGAATTGATAGAGGGAAAAAAGGTGAGTGGTGCGTTGAGGTATATGTGGAGTCAAAAAACGTTATCTATGGAGGCAAAGAAGGGAATGTATGAAGTATAGTAGTACCAACACTCTTATATGGGTGTGAAGCTTGGGTGGTAAATGCAGCAGCGAGGAGACGGTTGGAGGCAGTGGAGATGTCCTGTTTAAGGCAATGTGTGGTGTAAATATTATGCAGAAAATCCGGAGTGTGGAAATTAGGAAAAGGTGTGGAGTTAATAAAAGTATTAGTCAAGGGCGAGAAGAGGGGTTGTTGAGGTGGTTTGGTCATTTAGAGAGAATGGATCAAAGTAGAATGACATGGAAAGCATATAAATCTATAGGGGAAGGAAGGCGGGGTAGGGTGTCCTCGAAAGGGTTGGAGAGAGGGGGTAAAGGAGGTTTAGTGGGCAAGGGGCTTGGACTTCCAGCAAGCGTGCGTGAGCGTGTTAGATAGGAGTGAATGGAGACGAATGGTACTTGGGACCTGATGATCTGTTGGAGTGTGAGCAGGGTAATATTTAGTGAAGGGATTCAGGGAAACCGGTTATTTTCATATAGTCGGACTTGAGTCCTGGAAATGGGAAGTACAATGCTTGCACTTTGAAGGAGGGGTTTGGGATATTGGCAGTTTGGAGGGATATGTTGTGTATCTGTATATGTGTATGCTTCTAGACTGTTGTATTCTGAGCACCTCTGCAAAAACAGTGATAATGTGCGAGTGTGGTGAAAGTGTTGAATGATGATGAAAGTATTTTCTTTTTGGGGATTTTCTTTCTTTTTTGGGTCACCCTGCCTCGGTGGGAGACGGCCGACTTGTTGAAAAAAAAAAAAAAGAGAAACTTTCGTTTTTCCTTTTGGGCCACCCTGCCTCGGTGGGATACGGCCGGTGTGTTGAAAGAAAGAACAAAGCTGTTGCAAGCCGTGTCTGCAACATGTTCAATGACAATGCTTTGTCCCACTTTAGGCAAATCTTAGAGACGACAGCAATGGACCTCTCTGGACAGATTTTTGGTGCGACAGGGGTCCAGTGCCGAGTAAAAGACAAAGAAGGGAAGTAACCCCGGATAGGGACTTTAGTTATAAATAATACGTATTTTAAGAAAAACAGGATAAATAAGTATACAAGGTATGATGTAGAGCGTAATGACAGTAGTTTGTTGGACTATGTATTCGTAGATAAAAGACTGTTGAGTAGACTTTAGGATGTACATGTTTATAGAGGAGCCACAGATATATCAGATCACTTTCTGGTTGTAGCTACAGTGAGAGTAAAAGGTAGATGGGATACAAGGAAAATAGAAGCAGCAAGTAAGAGAGAGGTGAAGGTGTATAAACTAAAAGAGGAGGCAGTTAGGGTAAGATATAAACAACTATTGGAGGATAGATGGGCTAGTGAGAGTATAGGCAATGGGATCGAAGATGTATGGGGTAGGTTTAAGAATGTAGTGTTAGTGTTCAGCAGAAGTTTGTGGTTACAGGAAAGTGGGTGCAGAGGGAAGAAGAGTGATTGTGGAATGATGATGTAAAGAGAGTAGTAAGGGAGAAAAAGTTAGCATATGAGAGGTTTTTACAAAGTAGAAGTGATACAAGGAGGGAAGAGTATATGGAGAGAAAAAGAGAGGTTAAGAGAGTGGTGAAGCAATGTAAAAAGAGAGCAAATGAGAGAGTGGGTGAGATGTTATCACCAAATTTTGTTGAAAATGAGAAAAAGTTTTGAAGTGAGATTAACAAGTTAAGGAAGCCTAGGGAACAAATGGATTTAACAGTTAAAAATAGGAGAGGAGAGTTATTAAATGAAGAGTTAGAGGTATCGGGAAGATGGAGGGAATATTTTGAGGAATTATTAAATGTTGATGAAGATAGGGAGGCTGTGATTTTGTGTATAGGGCAAGGAGGAATAACATCTTATAGAAGTGAGGAAGAACCAGTTGTGAGTGTGGGGGAGGTTCATGAGGCAGTGTGTAGAATGAAGGGGTAAGGCAGCTGGGATTGATGGGATAAAGATAGAAATGTTAAAAGCAGGAGTGGATATAGTTTTGGAGTGGTTGGTGCTATTATTTAATAAATGTATGGAAGAGGGTAAGGTACCTAGGGATTGGCAGAGAGCATGCATAGTTCCTTTGTATAAAGCCAGAGGGGATAAAAGAGAGTGCAAAAATTATAGGAGAATAAGTCTGTTGAGTATACCTGGTAGTTATTATTGAAAGAAGAGTAAGAGAGTAGGATAGCAGATGAACAAGGAGACTTTAGGAAAGGTAGGGGGTGTGTGGACCAGGTGTTTACAGTGAAACATATAGGTGAACAGTATTTAGATAAGGGTAGAGGTTTTTGTGGCATTTATGGATTTAGAAAAGGCATATGACAGGGTGGATAGCGAGGCAATGTGGCAGATGTATTGTATAGGAGGTAGGTTACTGAAAGCAGTGAAGAGTTTTTACGAGGATAGTGAGGCTTAGGTTAGAGTATGTAGGAGAGAGGGAGATTATTTCCCAGTAAAAGTAGGCTTTAGACAAGGATGTGTGATGTCACCATGGTTGTTCAATATATTTATAGATGGGGTTGTAAGAGAAGTGAATGCTAGGGTTTTAGGAAGAGGCGTGGAGTTAAAAGATGAAGAATCAAACACAGTGGGAGTTGTCACAGTTGCTCTTTGCTGATGACATGGTGCTTTTGAGATATTCTGAAGAGAAGTTGCAGAGGTTGGTGGATGAATTTGGTAGGGTATGTAAAAGAAGAAAATTAAAAGTGAATATAGGAAAGAGTAAGGTTATGAGGATAACAAAAAGATTAGGTGACAAAAGACTGGATATCAGATTGGTGGGAGAGAGTATGGAGGAGGTGAATGTATTCAGATATTTAGGAGTGGACGTGTCAGCAGATGGGTCTATGAAGGATGAGGTGAATCACCGAATTGATGAGGGATAAAGGGCGAGTGGTGCACTTAGGAGTCTGTGGAGACAAAGAACTTTGTCTGTGGAAGCAAAAAAGGGAATGTATGAGAGTATATTTATACCAACACATTTGTATGGGTGTAAAGCATGGTGATGAATGTTGCAACGAGGAGAAGGCTGGAGGCAGTGGAGATGTCATGTCTGAGGGCAATGTGCAGTGTGAATATAATGCAGAGAATTCGTAGTTCGGAAATTGGGAGAAAGTGTGGGATTACCAAAACTGTTATCCAGAGGGCTGAGGAGGGGTTGTTGAGGTGGTTCAGACATGTAGAGAGAATGGAACAAAACAGAATGACTTCGAGAGTGTATAAATCTGTAGTTGAGGGAAGGCAGGGTAGGGCTCGGCCTAGGAAGGGTTGGAGGGAGGGGGTAAAGGAGGTTTTGTGTGCGAGGGGCTTGGACTTCCAGCAAGTGTGCACGAGCATATTTGATAGGAGTGAATGGAGACAAATGGTTTTTAATACTTGACATGCTGTTGGAGTGTGAGCAAAGTAACATTTATGAAGGGATTCAGGGAAACTGGCAGGCCGGACTCGAGTCCTGGAGATGGGAAGTACAGTGTCTACACTCTGAAGGAGGGGTGTTAATGTTGCAGTTTTGTAACTGTATTGTAAAGCACCCCTCTGGCAAGACAGTGATGGAGTGAATGATGATGAAAGTTTTTCTTTTTCGGGCCACCCTGCCTTGGTGGGAATTGGCTGATGTGTTAATAATAAAAAAATAAAATTACTACTGTTGGCCAGTATTTTCACAGCAAAGTTATATGCATTTATCACTGTTATTATACACTGTAATTATTTCTGCCTCTTCTTTCATAACTGTTTCCAAAGTACATTACTAGTTAATCAGAAATTTGACTTCCCTCATCCCATCTCGTCCTCTGTATACAATATTCAGACTCAGCTGCTCTGTCAGTTGTTCACATCCTATTTTCCCATAGAATAGTTTTCAGTATTCTTTCAGCAATTATGCAACCACAACAACAGTGGTCGAAGTTAGAACACACCAAATTGTTTTTGTTCAAACTACAATTAGGATTCTGACTAACCTCTCACTGTTGTTGGGTTTGGGAATTTACATTCTCCCACTTATGAATTAGATAATGCATTACCACGTGTGTGTGTGTGTGTGTGTGTGTGTGTGTGTGTGTGTGTGTGTGTGTGTGTGTGTGTGTGTGTGTGTGTGTGGCGCGCGCATGCGCTTGTGTGGGTGTATAACCCACTTAATATTTGTATTTATAACTCATTACAATTGTGACCAGGTGTGGATGTATCAGTGGCTCATTACTTTGTAATTTGTTCATGACTGTAACCATGTATAGGAGTGAGGCTGATTCATTACCTTTGTAACTTGCCATGATTGTGACCAGATCCACCTGGAGTTCATTACCTTTGTAACTAGTTCAGCTTCATAACTTTGGGGTCCAGTCCCTGGACCCATTATGTACCTTTGTAATCTTTTGACTACTGCCCACAGGATGGGTATGGGGTGCATAATAAAGATATTAAACTAACTGAATTAGATACAAGTGACTCACAAGCTGATACCATATGAAGAAACGACCACCACCACTGTAAGGACTGCCATTTCATGAATTAAGCACACACACATCTGGTTATCTTTACAAGGAGCAGGTGATGAGCATCATTGTCAAGACTACAGTGCTTATCACCTGCTTCTAGGCTGAGAAACTGATTGTTGCATATTTGTCTACTTCATTATCTTGTCAGTATTGAATACTAATGATATATAACTGCCACTTCACTCTATCTTAATAGATTGTTCTATCTGACAGTGGGCATTCAGGATTCACTTCTGATATCTACAGTGCCCTAACGTACACTATCTGACGTCTTTGCTAAAGGTCCCACCTGTGACACGGACTCTCTCTGAATGTTTCAAGGAAACCAATTTCAATTTTACACTCGCAAATCCCCACTCTACCACTTGCACACTCCTACTCACAGTGCTGTAATATCTATATGGTTTTAGCACGTAAAATTATTATTATCTTCCTGTTGATGTTGGGAAATCTTCCCATATTGTTCTTTTGTTTTATTTTATAATATAATATGTGGTTATTATTATATATATACAATTTTCCTCCTATCAGTGAGGCCATGTCTAATGTTCTCAGCCTTTCTTTGTACAGGTTGGCCATCACTAATCCGGCATCATTGGGACCTGTAGTGTGCCAGATTAGAGAGTGGTTAGCTTAGAATACACTTAATTAACCTGTCAGTAGAGAGACTGCTACATCTTCCTCATTTTCATCACTGCTTTCACTACTGGCTTGCTGCTGTGGATTTACAACCACCTGCACAATTTCTGAGTAAGTATAATAATGAAATTTGAAATTATGCTAGCCAAAATTAGTGCCGGATAACTGATTGCCAGATTAGTGATGGCCGACCTGTATCTCATATTTTTATCACTGGAAGCCATTTTGTAGCTGGCCTTTGCAGTTTCTAAATCATCCACTCTTTTTGTGTGTGAACACATGTTATTTTTTTATAAATTATTCTTTTTTCTGGAAGAGAGTAATGTTTTATTGTGTTCAGTCTATGTAGTAACTATTTCCTTCAACTGACACAGCTTTGTGTAAAGGTTATAGTGATTTATTACTGAACACCTGCTTTGGAAATGTGTCACTGCTTATTTTGTTGGACTTCTCTACTGTAGTATTTGGTACCAATGATCATGGATTATTGATATTTGATCTTTCTGATTGTGACTTAGGGGATACTGCATTATCACTTCTGAAATCATGTCTTTCTGGTCATATCAAGTAGTAGTCAATGATTCTGTATCTGAGCCATCTCCTTCACCCCATGGCATTCCTTGGCTCTGCTGTTAAACTGGTATTGCGGCTTATCCCCACTTTGGATGTTCATGGCTGATTATCATCTTTATGCTGACGATAAATAAGTCAACATTTGAGTTCTAAATGTGGAATATGCAAAATTACCATAGTTTTCTTTGCAGGATATTTGAACTTGGATGACAAATAGAAAATTGAAACTAAATGAGAGTAAGCTTGGAAAATCTCAGGGAATATAGATTGGGAAATTTTGGTGCTTTTGATCATGGTACAGCCTCTCCTCATTTAGCGATGTACTCATTTACCAATGCCTCAGACTTACTACGGGCTCTCTGACCAGTATTCATACCTAAATAATGTATATTAGAGCAGATTTCCTCTATTCTGTTTATTTCAATATACAGTACATTACTGTATAAAAATTTAAAAGTATACCAGAAATGTTATAGATGGTGCAAAGGTAACGATATCAAAGATGGTTGACACAAACTCACTATCATTATAGTATGCTCCTCGCTTAGCGAAGAATTTGTTTAACGACGTGGTCTTATGAATGGAACACCGTCGTTAAGTGAAGAGAGGCTGTATTGTCATTTTGCATCCTGGGAGATCAGTGAGGAATCTGGGGGGCTTGCCTGTATTCTTCATTGTCATTTATTTATCAACCTAACTGTCAAATCCTGCAATTTTCTTATTAGTAATATCCATGCAGTCAGGAAATATCTTGATAAGTAGAGGATCTTAGTCCTTATCCACACATTTGTTTCCTCTCAAATTGATTTTTTACAATTGTTTGTGGGTTGCATAACTACTTGCTAAAAAGACTTCAGTCTGTACTGAATCATACAGCTAAACTGGTATGTATTTTGACTTTCAACTGGGATTCCTATTTGTATGATCTGCATTGAGTTGCTATTAAGACAAAAGATGAATAAACTCTATTAGCATCTAAAGTTATTAATCCTTTGAGGGTAACCAGGCCCTCTCAGAGACTTGTTCTCAGGGTCGCCAAAATTTAAAAAAAAAAAAAAATTATTTTTTCTCATGAGAAGATAGAGAATCTTTTCCCGATCATAATGGCACCAAAAGTATGAAATTTGATGGAAAACTTACGGAATTATGCTCTTGCAAAGTTAGCGGTCTCGACGATGTGTACGCATCGGCGATTTTGCCCACTTTGAGCCCTATTTTCAGCCAATTCCAGTGTACTAGTCGACAAAAATCATAGCTATTTTGCTAGAACTCCGTTTTTTCTATCGAATGAGTACAAGAAACCACCCATTTACCGATTTCAACTATCCAATAAAGTGGTCAGAATTTAGCAATTTTGCCAATTTCACACAAATTTCAAAAGATGCCAATTTCCAAATAGGGTCCAGAATAAACAAGAAAGACATTCCTGGCACTAAAATAATATTTCCTCTGTTCATTAGTCACATCCCCACACCCCTCTTACATTTCTTTTGCTTTCCACTTTGAATTTTTATTCTCTCAAAAAATAGAGGATTTACTGTTATGCAGACTACTGTATTAGTGTATTATTATTATTATAATAAAAAAGAAGCGTTAAGCCACAAGGGCTATACAGCACTATGTATTAGTGTAGAAATGGTATAAATAATACCAGCACACTTGTGAAAGAATATTAGATTCACCAGAAAGTTTGACGTGTATTGGACGTGTGGCATGATTTGTTTACTTTTGAACTTTGGCAAAAATCGAACATTTCTGCTACTTTGAGCTCAATTTCAAGGTACTTTTCATTGTGAAAGTAATCAAAATCATCTCAGTTTCTGTAATATGTCTTCCATTCTATAAAATAAGACCAGGAAAACTAGAATACAATCATAAATACCATACGAAAATACAGTGCAAAGTTGTTGTTTTAAACTAAAAACATGGTCAGTTTTTTTTTTCTCATTACGCACTGTGTGCTGCAGGATTTTTTTTTTTTATATTGTGCATAGACCCATTCTTTCATATGTAGGCCTACCAGCTTTCCCTTGCTAGATTTGAGGGCGCTAGAATTTATGCGTACTAGTACGTCAAAAGCCCTGGCACGTAAGCCGCACTAGTACGGCTGAAACCCAGAAAGGGTTAAGTTTAATAAAACCTAGTATCTTGCTGATATACTTGTATCTTTTACATTAGGCTCAAGTGTTTCTGCAAACTGCCGGAGAAACTTTTAGACTAATTGAGATTCATGGTCTTGAGGAGAAATCATTTGCAGTCTTTTCTTATTTAGCTCTTAGATTGTTCAGCAGGTTGCCAGTGTCTGTTAAGAGTTAGGAATCTGTTCATGTTTTCAAGTCTTAGTTGAAAGCATGATCATACTGTCACTCTTGAAAATAAACTATATTTCTTCTTCACTGTTGTTGCACTTTTGGCTAAGTTTGCAAGTACATACTTATGAATTTCTTGAAAGAACAGGCACTCAAGATTAGCAAAATCTCAAATTATTATTAACATATCCTTTAACAAGAATTTTTTCATTTCCCCCATCCATTTACAAAATATAAATGTTATTTTAAAGTTGGCTAGTGGTATCCAGTACTTTCTCTCTGTCACTGATATGATATTTTGGTTACAATCTTTTTTGCCATTGATGACTCAGGTTACTCTGTTTGATGTCTTTAATATTTATCACACACTATTCTGACATTACTAAAGTGGATGTTGCCCAATACACAAAGGAGAAGACTCAACTGATGTAAATGACTCTAGACCAAAAAATTAATCCACAAGAGATACACTTTCCTAGCATCTCATAATATACTCAACCCCTGCCAGTTTGGTTTCAGCACAAATAATCTATAGCATTATGGATCAGAGTCATGCACATATAAAGTCCTACTTTACTAACAAACATCAATGTGTGTGTACTGAGGGCACATGACCTATCTACATAGGCATCTTGCAGGGTAGTGTCACTAGGTGACACTAATATTCAGACATCAAGTGCGTGGTCCTCTTGCTGTGTTGAAAGACGTGTGGATAGGAAAATCTAATCCATCCTTGAGCACATCACCTTTATTAATTCAGAAACATTTGACAGCTGCGAGAGAGCTGGCTTCAAAAAACCTAGTTTCAGCCCAAGCTAGAATGTAACAACAGTATGACAAGCGTGCTGTCTCTTTTCTTATAAAGCAGGAGATAGTGATGGCTCAGAAATTAGTGCCAGGTATGATGGTCCCCTGGAAGTAGTGAAAAAGCTTAGTGATGTAAATTATTTAATACGTACACCTGAGAAGAGAAAAATCTAATGTGCACCAGCTCAAGGCGTACTACGCTAGTCCTCTACCTACTGCATCTCTTCTTCCTATGACAAAGAAAACGTCAGTCTTCCTGACATCACTAGAGGTATAGAGGTGCATTTAGAAAATTCAGTGGCTCTACAGTCACTAGGTAATTTTCTTAGTAACCTTGAGATTGATAAAGCTGGTGACATTAAAAACACGATTTTGCAGTACCCTGAATTGTTCAGTGATGTTCCTAAACGTTGTACTCTGGGAGTACATGACGTTGATGTACAGGGAGCATTGCCAATAAAGCAATTGCCATAGGGGACGAATCCAACGAAACATAAAGCATTGAGAGAAGTTTATTTTTTGTTATGTCATGGACTTATTGAGCACAGTAAAAGTCCATGGGCATCTCCATGTACACCTACCATCCGACTTACGACCGTGTTTTTTATGCCAAATTTCTGGGAAATAAACAACTATTTGTGTTGTACACCGTGTTTATCCTAAACCTTACAGTATAAAATACAGTACTAACAGCATAAAAAGTAAAGTAAAACATGAAATACCAAAATAAAACAATAAAATAGTCATTACAAAAATGTTTTGTTGATATTCAGTAGTAAAGTTCGACTTACGACCGGTTTCTCAGAACTGAACTCGGTCATAAGTCAGATGGTAGGTGTATTTAAGTGCTGAAACCTGACGGTAGTTTCAGGATGTGCACTGATTATCGTAAAGTGAACTCTGTTACCTTGCTTGGATATCCCCTACATGACCTTATTGTGTGTCAGAAGCACAGTATGTCAGCCGTTTAGATCTCTTATGAGGCTATTATCAAGTCCCACTTACTGAACGTGCTCAAGAAATATCAGCTTTCACTGTTCAAGATGGATTGTTCTACTGTCTCGTCACCCCATTCAGCTTCTTCATTCCAATGTATAATGAACGAGTTGACCCATAACTTAGACTGAGTAGAAGCCTACCTAGATGACTTAGTGGTGTACAGCGAAGAGTGGGTAGAACACTTGACACGTTTGAGAGATTGGCACACTACAACTTCATTGTTAACTTGACTAAATGTAGTTTTGGTCAAGCCAAGATTACTTATCTGGGGTTTTCTATATAGTGTATGTATTATATATAGCATGTGCTATATATGGCATATGTACTGTATATAGTGTGTGTACTATATACAGTATATGTACTATATGTATGTACTATATATATAGTGATGAAAGATTGGATATCAGATTGGAGGGAGAGAGTATGGAGGAGGTGAATGTATTCAGATATTTGGGAGTGGACGTGTCAGCAGATGGGTCTATGAAAGATGAGGTGAATCATAGAATTGATGAGGGGAAAAGGGTGAGTGGTGCACTTAGGAGTCTGTGGAGACAAAGAACTTTGTCCTTGGAGGCAAAGAGGGGAATGTATAAGAGTATAGTTTTACCAACGCTCTTATGTGGGTGTGAAGCATGGGTGATGAATGTTGCAGCAAGGAGAAGGCTGGAGGCAGTGGAGATGTCATGTCTGATGGCAATGTGTGGTGTGAATATAATGGAGAGAATTCGTAGTTTGGAAGTTAGGAGGTGCGGGATTACCAAAACTGTTGTCCAGAGGGCTGAGGAAGGGTTGTTGAGGTGGTTTGGACATGTAGAGAGAATGGAGCGAAACAGAATGACTTCAAGAGTGTATCAGTCTGTAGTGGAAGGAAGGCGGGGTAGGGGTCGGCCTAGGAAAGGTTGGAGGGAGGGGGTAAAGGAGGTTTTGTGTGCGAGGGGCTTGGACTTCCAGCAGGCATGCGTGAGCGTGTTTGATAGGAGTAAATGGAGACAAATGGTTTTTAATACTTGACATGCTGTTGGAGTGTGAGCAAAGTAACATTTATGAAGGGGTTCAGGGAAACCGGCAGGCCGGACTTGAGTCCTGGAGATGGGAAGGACAGTGCCTGCACTCTGAAGGAGGGGTGTTAATGTTGCAGTTTAAAAACTGTAGTGTAAAGCACCCTTCTGGCAAGACAGTGATGGACTGAATGATGGTGAAAGTTTTTCTTTTTTGGGCCACCCTGCCTTGGTGGGAATCGGCCAGTGTGATAATAAAAAAAATATATGTATATATAGTATATGTACTATATATATAGTATATCATTACGATTTTGTGAGTCATATATGTACTATATATATAGT
Organism: Cherax quadricarinatus; assembly: GCF_026875155.1. Classification (NCBI taxonomy): domain Eukaryota; kingdom Metazoa; phylum Arthropoda; class Malacostraca; order Decapoda; family Parastacidae; genus Cherax; species Cherax quadricarinatus. Next base: position 1,755,861 of record NC_069487.1, read on the forward strand.
ACATATACTATATACATATACTATATGTATATAGTATATATATATATATATGTATGTATACTATATATAGTATGTTGCAACCCCTGAATGGGTCACAATGTACATAATGTATATTACCTTTTCATATAATTTTATATTGCTTATATTTGCGATAATAGCTAAATCATAAACATATTGCTTTATATTATTATTTGACTTATATTGTTAGGTAGGATGTAACATTCATATATTATGTGCTCATAGTTCAAGTCTTGATTGTCTAACTACTGTAATTATCGCTCGTGGCTCGTTACTCTGCCGGCTTCTCGGTGTTGCAACTGTCCACGGAGCAATCACGTGATCGAGGGGGGGGGGGGGGTTCACACCTCGCCTGAAGTAATCAGTCTGGGCTAGACTCCCTTGGTGGTTGGACGTATTCCTGACAAGACATGCCTAACTCTCCCTTGTTAGAAGATCGTCTCTGTCGCTTTCTTGTTGTTGGTTCTGTAGAACCCTGTTCACAGAACATTGTCTAGACTTAGTGATTTTCGACGTTTTACTGAGGTTGTGTGTCGCATAGACACTCTGAGCAACTCAGGTCCTGAGCTGTAGCTTCTGACCTAACTTGTACTGGTATCTGTGTACTGTCACAGTCGGGGATTTTCTTATGCTGAACTTAGATTCAGTAGTATGGGAGTTTTGTGACTTCTGCAGATGGTCTCTACTTAGTGTCCTTATATTATCTCCTTGATCCTGATTCTGTGTCGCAGTTGCTTATTATATAGCTATTGGGCTTAGTAATTGTTTTATTGTTCAAGCAAGCTGTTCTGATTGCCAGGTGGTCAAGAAAACCATACCCCCGGCCGGGATTGAACCCGCGGTCATAGTCTCAAAACTCCAGCCCGTCTATGACCGCGGGTTCAATCCCGGCCGGGGGTATGGTTTATTTGCAATCGTGTCATTACGATTTCTTAAGTCATGTGGTCAAGAAGTTAGTCGATGTGAGGACTTTGTCAGTCACTGGTTTGTGTCTAGTCGAGTCGTGAGACATAACGAACTACTTAGAGCACTTACACACAAACTTATTTGTATATTGTATTATTAAATGTTAAAGTACCAAACGGTACTTAAGACATATAAATGTGATATGTGCCTTCAGTACAATACTACTGTACACGAGAAAAGTGATTATTATTAATTTGTTTAAATTTATTTTAATTTGATAATATACTCCTTGACATCTTGATTGTTAATATATTTTAATTTCTCTAGTTAGTAGCCTACCAGTTGTAATCCTGAAGCACTAATAATTCTTATTAAATTCCATTGGATAATTGGACCAGAATACTGACTAACTGTTACAAAAACCCAGTAACAGGCTGGATGCTAGAAGGGCAGTCCTTTCTAGTATTCACTGGAGATCTCTAAGCTTATTAGAAATTGAATTTTTTGTAACAGTACATGTACTATATATAGTACATACATACACTATATACATATATATAGAGTATATGTACTATATATGTAGCACATATAGTATACGTACTGTATATTGTATATGTAGTATACATAGTACAAGTGCTATATCTAGTGTATGTACTCTATATAGTACTATATGCACTGTATATATAGTATACGTACTATATATAGTACATATAGATGTTACCCTCCACCCGGAAGATGAAGGACACCCCCCCCCCAACCCGGGGGCCACCGCCGGGAGTACCAGCAAATCCCTAATTAATGAATGTAAAATTTATTGTTATTATTAAAGATTTGCCGGCATTGTCACGGCGAATCTTTAATATGTATAGTATATGGTATATGTACTATGTATAGTATATGTACATTACTATATATACTGTATGCAGTACATAAAGGCCAAGGTGAGGTTGCTCCTATTAATGCTAATTATTATTATTATAATCAAAAAGAAGCGCTAAGCCACAAGGGCTATACAGCGCTGCAGGGTAGGGAAGGAAGCAAGGGAATTGGATGGCAGGAGGGAGGGGGGATGATCAGCAGGTTACAGAAAACAGCGAGGCAGGGGATAGTACGGGGGTAGAGGGTAGCAAGAGATACAAGTAGAAAGGGCTGAAAGTATCAGAATTTGTGAAGTAAGTCAGTCGTTGTCAAAAAGTCAATAAGAGAGTCCGGATGAAGGTGGGTCCATCAGCGAGAAGGGAAGGTAAAGAGAGAGCAGCGGGGCGAAGACGACGACAGAGGTAAATTCTGCGTGCTCGTTGATAAAGTGGGCAGTCCAACAGAATGTGGCTGACTGATAATGGAGCTTGGCAATTCTCACAGAGAGGAGCAAGTCGCCTCTCCATGAGATATCCATGAGTAAGACGAGTATGGCCAATGCGAAGACGGGAGAGAGTAGTCTCCCAACCTCGACACTGGTGATAAGAAGACGGCCAGTAACCTATACTCGGTTTTAATAGATGAGTTTGTTGCCGAGCATAGTAGACAACGTTGTTGCCAAACGGGTGTGAAGGTGGGAAGATATTACAGCAAAATAGTCCGTACATGGAATACCTCTATAAGAAACTGGTAGGTCATGTACTGCTGACCGCGCGCAGCAGTGTCTGCCTGTTCATTGCCCTGTACGTCAACATGACCAGGGGACCCAACAAAAAAACAATATCTTTATGCTTAGTAAAGATGCGGCGTAGCCAAAGTTGGATACGGAGGACTAAGGGTGAGGTGTATCAAATTTTTGTATAGCCTGTAAAGCACTAAGGGAGTCTGAGGACAAACCACAAATGATGACACAGGCATAGATGCAATACGGATAAGTGCTGTAAGGATGGCATATAATTCAGCAGTAAAAATACTAGCTGAAGATAGTAAAATGCCCTTGTACGACGCTGTCCGGAAACACTGCTGCGAATCCTACGCCGTCAGAAAGACTTAGAGCCATCTGTGTACACAGCAATGGCATGGAATGAGAGTGAAAGTGGTCAAGAAAAAGAGAGCGGGAAGCGACCGTAGGACAGTTGGGCTTTCGAGCAAGGGAGGGAGAAAGAACAGACTCGAACAGCTGGAACTTCCCAGGGGGGTAGGGAAAAGTGAGATGCTACATGTACATAGAAAGGTGGTAGTTGAAGAGAAGACAAGAGCGAATGAAGGCGAAGAGAGAAGGGACGGAGTAAGCAGGGGCGGCGAACAAATAAAGAATGTCTACTAATATCAGTGACCATTCTATAAATGGAGGATTGCGGAGATCATGAGAGCGTACATAGTAGCGCAGGCAATGGGCATCACGGCGATCGGATAAGGATGGAACGTTCGCTTCTGCATAGAGGCTTTCGACGGGGAAGAGCAAAAACCCCCGGATAAACGTAATTTTTGGTGATGAAGGGGTTAAGGCTAGGAGAGTAGCGGAGATCCGCTGAATAGATTGGGTCACCTTTATCAAGTTTCGAAAAAAATAAGGGGGGAAATGTAGGTGAAGGAGGGTTCGCGATCAGTCCCACAAGATGAGAAAGGGGTTTTTAAAAAGGGTTCAGCCGGCGTGACAAGTTGCCTTAAGAGGAAATGTGGGGTTTCCAGGTAACCTACGATAAAGAGGGGGCCCGAAACTTGCTGTATCAAGTTGGGGGAAACTGGCCATAGAGGTAAAAAGGTGATCAGAGATGACAGAGCGTTAGTGAAAGTGTTTTGGGGGGTTTTTTTGTGCGGGAAAAATTTTAAAACCCAGTGGGTGGCCCAATTAAAAAACACGGTCGACTGCATGCTGGAGAAAAACTGTAAGGAGGTGCAGTCACGCCTGCACAGAAAATAGGAAGTCAAAAACTAGAGTGAGACCAAATATTTGAGGGAAGAAGGCCAAAATTTTAAAAAGGGAAAAAGTGTTGTGCTCAAAAACAACCCGGGGGGGACACCTTCGTTGGACAAAGCCCGGGGGAGAGCAATTTTTAAACCCCGACACGGAAACCCTGCAGTAAAAATTTTTTAAGGAAGGAGGGAGATTGCCTCAAAGGCCCTAAGGATTTGGGCTTGGGCTAAAATTTAAACCCCCATTTGTGTCATATCCCTTTCTAAAGGTAAAAAATAGGGCATAACTGAGTGGTTTTCGAAAAGGCATTACAAACATGTTCCAAGCGCGTAAGGGGGTCTATGGAGAAGCCCTTACGAAAGCCATATTGACGAGTGGAGAGACTGTTGGTTCCTAAAACCACACTAAAGTTATTTCTAGACTTCCATTACTTGAAAAACTGCACGGTAAGAGCAAGGGGACGTAGGGGGGTTTTTCAGTCCCGTTGCCTGGTTTGGGGAAAGGGGGAACAAGGGGATTCCCACGGCTGTGGAAAAAACTCCTTGTGACCAAAATTAAAAAAGGCGAAATAGGACTGAAAAGGGCTGTTTGATGTAAATTTTACCCCCCATACGTTTTAAAAATGTCGTGGGGCCCCAGCTCCCGTGATCGACAAGCTGAGGTGTTCCTCCAGTTCTTGAATGTAAAAGGCCTTATATGTTTTTCTGAGAGAAGAAAAGTCCAAGGGTGCAAAACTTCTGGCGATTTGGGGAAAAAAAATGAGGGGATAGATGGAGTCCCTGAGAAATACGGCCGATGATTGCCAATTTATTGGCAAATCTAGTGGGTTTCCCTATATAAACCCCGGCAACCCGCAAAAACAGGAGCGGGTCGGGAAAAATTTACCACCGTTTTCGTATTTTTCCAGACGCATCATAGGGAAACGAGGTGTGGTGGAGACATAATTCCCCAGCGTGCGTTTAGCGTCACGGATAAAGGCGACGATCGCACGCTTCTTTTTTAAAATCGGAGTCGCCTGGGTTCTTTTGTCCCGGTACCTCCCCTGCAGCGTTTCAAACGTACTGCCGAGCAAACAGGAGCACCAAGGCCGCATTTTGAGAATGCCTGCCCGAATTTTGGGGTATAGAATGAGAAGCCGGTAAAAAACGGGAGGCGGAAGAGGTGTAAATCATCGATGGAGGCAAAAAGGGAAACCCCTTTTTAAAAAAAACAGTCAGGGTGATAAAGGTTCAATTTGCCGATTAAAATTGCCCGGGGGGTCAAAGAGGGGCGAATATAAAGGGGGAATAAAAATGATTGGAAAAGATCAGTCATGTAATCGGGAAAAAGACCAGTAAAGTCAAATGCGGCGGAGGAAGAACAAACTGAGAGATCGTGCAAGAGAGAGTAGGCCCCGAGGATAAAAATGGGTGTGAGTCCTTATTTAAAACAGGGAGGGGGGGGGTGGCAAGAAAAGCCTCAAATAAATTTCCCACGGGAATCACGTGGGACCCCCCCAGAGGAAATGGGGGGCATTAAATCACCAAGTAACAGAATCGGTGGCGGTAATGACGAAACAAGGAAGGCAAAACCCGGGAATAGAAAATCCCCGGGAAAAGGAGGAGATTAAAGAACAGAGCGTTACCCCCTTATGTAAGGGTAGGGGTGCTGTGTAATGCGCGAAGTATGAACAAATAGTGATGGTAGGAAATTCGTGGGGAGAAAAGGGCACTTTCTTTAAAGGCCCCATCAGGAAAAGGTTTTAAAGAATAAAATAAATTATACCCTGAGTGTGAGAAATCAGCGAGTGAATTTTTGGTTCCTGAAGCAAACCCAAAACAGGGGCCAAAACTGGGAGAGAAAAATCTAAAGCTCCCCCGATTACCCTGAGGCCGCGTATTTTCCCTGAAAAAAAGGGCCTGAGGGCAATTTAAGGTACTTGAACCGGGGAAAGGGTTCCTAGGACTAAAGGGGTTAGAAAAGCCCATGCGGAGGCAGGGGGAAAATGTTCAAGCGCAAAGGGAAACGGTGCGCTGTGAAGAAAGGATTGGGGAATGGAGAGGGGAGAGGGGAAAAAGGGGAAGGTGGATCAGGTCCTTGGGTTTTGGTTTCGCAAAATTTTCAAGTTTGCTTAAGTGTTTCGGAATTCAGAGTGTGTTGGGGAAAATATTGGGAAGGGGTGGGGGGAGGGGAGAAAGATTGGAACTGTAGGGGACTGTACCAAGGTAGGGGGGGGCGAAAGGGGGTGGGGGAACTGGAAAGTGGGCGGGGACAGAAAGACGGGAAACCCGGGGGTGGTAAAAGGGAAGAAACGGGGAGGGAACAGGGGAGGAAAGGACATTACGGGAGGGGGGAAAAACCTTGCACTTGAAAATGAGCCTGGAAGGGAAGAATAGGGACAGGGGAAGGGAGGGTAAATGAGGGGTGGAAGTGGGTGGGAGGGTTACGGCCCTTTTTTTTGACTTTTGGAAGTAGAGGGACGTTGGGAAGGGTGCGTACGAGGTCTCGTCGATACTGAGGTTGTAAGAGAGAACTCGAAGAAGCAGATTAGATGGGGTTAAGTAGGGGCGTCTGAGCCGAGGAAAGCAAAAGGATTTGATACAGGGGTGATTATGGGGGAGGTAACCAAGAGGGGGTGTGAAGATGGGTACCAGAAGTGGGGGGGGTTTTTTAAAAAACGGGATGAAACACGTGGGGAAATCTCCCTTGGGGGCGGGAGATGAGAAACTGCCATGGGGATAAGGGCCTTTTGTTTTTGAGGTAAAGGATTTCCCGTCGTTTAAATAGACCTGACAAACGGCGAGAGTACGAAGGGTGGCCTCATGACAGTTAAGGCAAGAGGGGGATCGATTGCAAGACTTTGAATGGTCATCGGCACCCCAAAACGGGCATTCGGCGATAGATCGCAATATTTCGCTGGATGGGCCAAATCGCCCGCAATTTTTACCGTTTTGGTGTAGGGACCCTTTCGAAATTGTAACCGATGTCGTATATAAACGGGATGGGGGTTCCGGCTTTAAAGTTTAACGAGCCCATTGCTAGGGTATGTCTCCCCCCACGGGCAGGGAAAAAATAAGTGGGTTTCTTGAGGGTTGGGAGATCTTGGGGTTCGCGTTCTAGAATGTCGGTGCCACATGTCTGGAAATTTGTTGAACTTGGTTGGGGCAGAATAAGGACCCTACAAATTGAGGGAAAGAGTTTTTTAAGGGTGCCGGAAAAGTTTAATGGGAAAGCGAGAGAGCTCCAGCCGGGTAGCATTCTTTCGGTAATGTGCGGCCCCCCTTAAGAGCTGAAAGAAATATCTTTTCAACATGGCGGTAGGAGTGCCTTTCCAAACTATGGTCAGAAAGTAGGCAGTAGGAATTTGGGGTAAGGAAAAATTTGTCCCTGTTCATCTGAACCCGAGGTGGAAAGGTAGTAGGCGTGTCGATCGTTTCTAGAGAACGAGAAGGTGAAGTGGAGAAGATCATCAGCAGGTATTGTCGTTGACGTTTTTGGGTGGGACCAGAGTTTTTCCGAGTGGAAGGGTCGGCGATTTGAAAATTGCCGCCCGGAGGGAGAGCCGGCGCTATCGAGGGAGCGAAGGTCTGATAAATCGAAAAGTCAGTCGAGGCCCCAGTACCTGAACGGTTTAGGAAACACACCGGCAAAGGTAAGGGCATGAGGGAAAGTTGAAGAGTGGTCAAAGACAGGGGGGGGTCAGAACGGGGTGCGGTATCAAGAAGGGGGGGGGGTACCCGGTTTCATGGGGCGGGCTGCCATGGTTAGGTTCTTTTTTCTTTTTGTTTTTAAGAAAAAAAAAAAGAAGAAAAGAAAAAAAAAATAAAAAAAAAAAAAAAAAAGGGGGGGCCGGGGGGGATAGTTCCCGGAGGGATGAAGGGGCCGAAAACTCCCCCCGCGGCCCCAAAAGGGGTCGAACCCCTAGTGCGCAGATGCAGCAGGAACCCGTGCCATACCTACCCTTCGCCAGTAAACCAGCAATCTGGGGTAGCAACCCCACATCGCCGACACCCCGTGGGGAAAAAAGGGGGCGGGCCGGGTATCCCCCAAAAAGATACCTCCTCGCCACCCCCCCCGGAAACCGAAGGTGGCTTCCAAGCTCACCCTCGCCCAAAAAACCCAAAGCTACTCCCGGGGTACGGGAGGGATCGGGACATCCCAGGGAATCCAGTTCACGGCAAACTACGCCACGCCCAAAAAACCCCAACGGGAAAGGATGGACCCGGGGTCCTTTCTCCTACCCAGGGAAAAGCGCGCCTGTGGGAAATCCCAAAGGCCAAAAAGAGGAAGGGCAAAAAAGGGGGGAGTGGGGAGGAGGAGGGGAAAGGAAAAAAAGGGGGGGTGGGGAAAGGGGGGGGAGATTGGGGGGTAATTAGGTTCGGTTGAGGAAGAAAACCCATAGGTCTAAATTCCTAGCCCAAAAGCCCTTTTCCCCCCCAAGGACCCCCCCTTGAAAAGGTATTAATGTAAGGTTGTGCTATTTTTAACCTTTCCAGTGCCCCAGGATAGAGATACAGGATTTTTTGGTATGGAGGTTCTGTCCAAAATTTTTCTCAAGTTGCTGCTGCTCTCGCTGATTCCCCATTAGCAAAGTCCAGTTCATCTGGACTCAGGTTGCTTTGATTCGTTTACAAGGGTTTAAGTGCTTGCCTTCCCCTGCGGAGTCCAATTCCAACTTTTTCTTTTTTTTTAATATAGATGCGAGTGGTTATCCGCGGGTGCTGTGCGCTCCAAAAAATCAACATCCCCTTGACTATCCATTCTATATGCCCCCCTATTGGAAAGGGCTCTAGCTCTTGTTTTCATTTGAGCATTTTGATGTTATCATTAAAATATTTCGACCACAAACTGCTACTAAAAAGTATATAGAGTAGAAATGTTAGGATCATGAGGTGGGCCTCAGACCAGCCAACTCCCCTTTGTGTACAGCGATCATGGTCATTGTAATGTAATTTTCTGATGCTCTGTCATGTCCTTAAATTTTCATTATACATTTAAAAATTAATATATTTTGTGCCCCAAATAGTTTTTTTTTACTTGCTACTTTAAAAATTTTGTAAGTAAACTTTTAAGCCCATGTTAACTTGTATACTCATGTCTGGTTTATTTTTCCAGCAGTGGGGAGATGTATTGGTGTGGGGAAAGGGGACGAAATTGAATTTTTTTTTGGGGGTGTATTATGATTTGGGGGAACACAGACCTGCCACGCCCCCTCCCTCACTACACACCTTAAGTCACTCAAGCTTTCCAATACGCATTTTGAAAAAGTCCCTCTGCCCCCGCATTCCATACCACTATAGACTGGAAGGCATCTCCTATCTGAGCTGTTCTAGTAGCGTCCACAGCACTCATGGTCAGCTATGCTGTCTCTACATGTGAATAAACCCTGAGTTGCAGATATTGAAGCGTTTTTCTACCCAAATACGAGGGGGATAGCTTAATTAGTGAAAAACATTTAAAAATGTCTTCCAGACTTTTGGGAAAAGAACTTTCCCGGCTAGGGCTGACAACACGACTTTAAGGGGGATTGACTGATTACTCGTCTTCACATCTCTGCCCCCTCTATTTTTTGTACCGAGAAGAAAACCCATGTTAGGAAAAAAATTCCCAAATTTTTGCCTACCAAACTGCGATGGGCCCCACTTAGGGTTATTATTCTGTCTGACTCCATGCTGCTTGGCAAATCAGTTGTCTTATTGCCAGTAAGATGGATTATTTGAGGACTTTAAGTTGAGTCGAGTCTCCAGTCAGTGAACTATTTAAGGCACACACATATTCACTTGTAAATGTACCGGACATTACTTAAGAGCCATAAAGATATATGTGCCTTCAGCACGATATTGTATACAAAAGAAGTGTTAAATCGTAAGGGCTATGAGAAGTGTAGGAACTTGTATCCCATATCATATTAAATTGATTCACTTTGATATTATCCAAATAGAAAATTTTAACTTTGTTAATAAAAATCTCTCGATATTAATTTTGATTAGTTCATACCCTAACAGTTGAAATCCCAGGATAATGACTATTAGTTATAAAACCCAGTAACAGGTTGAATGCTATAGGGTTAGATCTTTCTAGTGTTCACTGGAGATGTCTATGCTTAAGATATATTAATGATTTTCCAAATTTATCTCAGCAATTTAGATTGTTCTCTTTCTTGATAACTTTTGTCATCTCCCACCCTTATCTGAATTACCTCAATGACTAACATTGACAAAAATTTCTACATGATGTTTGAGGACAGAAACAAATGTCCAGCTAAATTTTATGACAGAGGTGGACAAGTTTAAGGTATTATTCCTTGGTAATGAAAATAACCCTCGAAGCTATAAGCTAGGTGAAGTACAGAATGTGAAAGACTTGGGAGTCAAGACAGCAGTGCACAAGGTTAATAGATCACTTGGATTTATCTCGGGAAGTAATAGAAGTCAAAAAGTTATTTTAGATCACTAGTGAGGCCTCATTTAGATTATGCTGCTCAGTTTTGGTCTCCTTACTACAGGATGGATATAGAAAAGAATGATTATAAGGAATCTCTCCACTCCGTACAGACGTAGAATGAGGGGAGATATCATTGAAGTGTATGACAGACATAAACAAAGGAGATACTCATAAAGTACTGAGGGTGTCGAACCAGAAATAATGGATTTAAGTTGGATAAATTTAGAAAGGACATAGGTAAATACTGGTTATCGAACAATCTTCCAGTAGGATGATAGAGGCTAGGACCTTGGGTAGCTTTAAGAAGACATTGGACAAATATATGAGTGGGAGGGGCTGGGTGTCATTGGGTAGAGGTCATTTTGACAAGGACCTGTCTTGTTCCTCCATCCTTATGTTCTAACAGTTCCCCCATTACTAGACAAAATGAAGGAAAATTCCTAGGAGGGGGGGGTCTGTTCCTAGACTGCAACTTCAAATTCAATACAATGGAGAAAAAAAAAATCCAAATCAGTTGGCATCCTCCAAGATGTACTATACTAATCTATCTCTACCTCATGTATGTACATCACCTGAAGCCAAAAAGTGATGGTACAAATGATCACCCACTTGACTGCCAGACAACACAATCCCTAACTCTTCAAAGACCAAAACTTATTTAATTTTTTGCATATTAACTTTTACTATTGTGCATACTGGATAATAAATATTACATACTATGTACCTCCAATATTTTAAAAGTTATGTATTCTTATTCTCCTCTACCTGTAAGAACTATAGTTTAAATATTTACAATTTTCTTTTGGTTGAATTAATTACCAAGGCAAAACTGCTAACTTATGTAAGCTCAGTCAAAAATTATAATATAGTACAAGTATATTAATGAAGCCCATGAGTCAGTGGGAAAAAATAATGAAAGGGAAGCTTATTTGGGAAATAATGCCACTTAAAGGACTAGAGATCAAAAGTGTCATTTGATGTGTTGTGACTTTCTTAGTGTGGAACATTAGTACAGAAAATCCAAACCTATAGTGTCTGGAATGGCTAAAATATAAGGAATTTCATCATGGAATAATACCGTTTCAAGAAAAGCACCACCATTAATCATTCTGGAGCCATCACTATACAATAAAAAAAAAAAAAGTGAAACCTCAATTTAGTGAACCAAAACCCACTGAATTAATTTATTATGAAACATATATGAAGTCTGTTATTGTCACACGGTGAGGGTAACAACATTGGGCATCTTTCTTTACACCGGTTGTCTACGTTCATCCATCAGTAAAATGGGTACCTGGGACTTAGTCAACTGGTGTGGGTTGCATTCTGGGACAAGGACCTGAAATGTTCTGCATAACAAGTACCTTTCTATATACGTAGTAGGATGTCAGCTAGGCCTGTATACTTGGACTAACACCATATCCCCTTTAAAATCAGGCATAATCACAGACTACTACCCTACCTTCCTCATAACCAATCTAGGTAAGTTACCTACAGCTGTAAATAACTTTATAACAGCTATGAATAATGTCGACTGGCATAATGAACTTGAAACACATACAGACACTAATGAATGTATTAATAATTTTATAAAAATAACCCACTTCCTCTATAACAAGTATTGCCCTAAAAAAATAAATAGTCCCTGGCTAACACCCACCATCCTCAAATCCATTAACACAAAGCACCAATATGAAAAAAGTACAGAATGGGTCAAATAACTAGAGACCAGCCTGATAAGGTGGTCTAAAAAATTGTAAATGGAAAACAGATTACAAAACATCAAAGGTGACATAAAAAACACCTGGAAAACCCTATCTGAAATTCTAGGAACTAAAAGGATATTACAAAACAATCAGACGAACCCTTACTCCCACCAACTGAAACAGCAGATTCGATGTTTTCTTCTCCACCATAGTAAAGAATCTAGCAAGCAAAATCCCAAGGTCAAACACCTATCCATCAGACTATCTCACAGGCACATACACTATTCCTAGCTCCAACAGAGGTCTCGTTCATCCTTAAGAACAAGGCAGGAGACAAACAACTTGCCTACTTTTATGTACAAAAAAGCTTCACAAGTACTGTCACCAATTATTTCAACCTTTAACAAATCCATTGAATCCTCCACCTTCCCAGCAGTTCTCATAATAGCGAGGGTTACCCCGATCCACAAAGGAGGTGATCAAGTCGACTTGAATAACTAACTTACCACTACTCTCTAATGAAAAATTAATTCATAGACGTATCTATTCCTACCTCATACTAAACCCGTCAGTTTGGATTCAGGAATAATAAGAGTACAAATCATGCTAGGGCTAATATATACCGCCCTCGAAAAGAAAGAAGTCCCACTGGGAATTTTCATTGACTGATGTAAAGCTTTTGATACAGTCGACCATGAATTGCCACACATTATAGTATACACAAATAACCCGCACATAAAAGAGAGAAGCTTATGACGACGTTTCGGACCGACTTGGACCACTGACAAAGTCACACGTCAATACTGAATTGCCACTACCTAAAGTCATAGTAACAGAAGCAAATGGTGCAAACTCTTCCACACAAAAAATCACAGTAGGAGTTCCACAGAGAAGTGTCCTAGGACCACCACTCTTTCTCATCTACATCAATGACCTTACCCTAAATACTGACAAAGCCTATTTTATTCAGTTTGGAACCAGAGCTGCAAATTTTCCACTTAACATAATACTAAATGGATCACCCATCACAAAATTCCTAGACAGTAGCCTCAAATTCCAGACACATATACTACAACAAATTTCTAAGACAGGCATACAATCAAAGATACGGTACTATGTTCCACAATCAGCTCTCCTTGCACTGTATCACTCACTCATCCACCCTTATCTCACATATGGAATTTGTGCATGGGCATCAAATCACCTAAGGCCTCTAATAAGGCTGCATTCAGAATAACAAATTCCCACTCGCAACAGTATACTCCACCTCTATTCAAAAGTCTAAATTTGCTCACCATAAAGAACATCCACACTTATTCATGTGCCTACTAAAAACAGAACAATACATGCAAACATAAACCCTCCACTCAAACTTCTCACCAACCTTAACAGGACACAGATCTCTTTTTGATGTACACTGTGTAAAAACTCTATGCACATAAAGGGCCCCAAAATCTGGAATTCATTACCAGAACATACTAAAATAACCAGGCCTGAAAATCAATTTAAGACTCTTCTAAAAAACCACTTACTCGCCCAGGACTAAATAATCAACACTCAATATTTAACATTACCAATAATTCTCCCAATTACTTAAATCTTAAACTTCAAGACAACATATAGTAAATTGATCATCTTGCTTGTTATACACTGTAATGTGACAAATTTGTACAACTATAATGCTTCACTATCGAAATGTTCAAATACTCAATTGTACTTCATACTGTAAATTGTTTACTGTAATTTCTACCACTGAACCTTTCACTGCTTGTTAATTTTAAGCCTGCCCATAATGCTTTGCATACAAGAGGCTTTTGGCATGTACACCCAACTACTATAATCCCTTATACAACTATGTATCATGTCCAAATAAAATATATGAATAATATTATAAGCATGGAATAACAGCTTCATCTCGCTCCCCCATTAGCCTATTAAATTAAGGGCACAGTAAATCCTTAATGTAAGAGACTAATAGGGGATTGTCCTAGTGTCTGTGTAATCAGAATAGCAAAAATGCACTAACGTACTCTATTGTATACTTAATATAGTATTGTACCCTCAGTTTACAATTATAATTCAATAACACTGAGAATAAAGGAGTTAAAATTGGATTTTACTGATAATTTTAAAAATTCCATTTTTCATGTGTTTACTGTATTTGTAACTGATACTATATTAAGATTTAGATGGAGGTCAATAGCAGAGAGAGCATTACTTGCATATAAAAATGACAAACATTTATGAATAGGCAATTTACTGATATACAAGACGTAAATCAAGTTGCAATAAAAACTAGAAAAGACCCTTGGCATAATGATCCACCAATTTTGAAAGTAAAATTTACAAGTGGGAGCAGCTGTTGAAAGAACCAACCAAAGTCTCGAAATAATTAAACATACCATACCTTTAAATGCAACGACAAAGACAAGGAAACATGTCCAGCTGTACAAGTTCATGGTATGTTCCACCTTAGCTATTGTGTCCAAGCATGGGGTCTACTACAGAATAAAACAATATTATGTTACTAACAAGGATGACAATGAAAATTATCCAGTAAAAGAAGTCAGCTCACTTACCAGGATAGGTTGAGGGCTACACTACCAACAGCCCTTCAAATGAAGCCTGACAGACATGATCTTGCAAGATATATTTATGAAACTTAATGCACTGAATAATGTAAGTAGTACTAACCACTCATTCAGGAAACGTAACGTGACAGGACAGACAATAAATGCTTCTTACAAACAGTAATAAACCTATGAAGCAATCTGTTCAGTAAAAATTTCCAAAATTCTAAATTTACCAGAAAAACTACAGCCAAGAACTGTGGCTTATTTCCACCAAGGTCCTTAGATCCTCTGCTAGGATGCAACTCAGTAGCAGAATTTTTTGCACTTAAGTGAACACTGATAGGATAGCATAGTTTCCCTGCCCAAAATTGAACTAGGGTTCAGTTGTGAGATGAATACTCTGCCATCAACCAGCTTGTAAAACCTAGAGCATCATCTGATGATCATGGGAATATTTGAATTTTTTCTTTACAGCATATAGTACAGCCACCATCTTATAAGCATGTATAACCTACAACAGTCATTTAATACCTATAGGGAAACTTTTCCCAATTAAGGATTGAGCCCTCTTTTTTTTTCTTTCCTCTTGAAGCAGGTGGTCACTTCCCTCAGAGGCCTACATGACAGGAGGTTGTTGTTTCCCCAAATAAAGTGTCAGCTGTCATCAGCATGGCCCTCATTATCATACAGTAATGCTAAAACTTAACACCAAGTTGATTTAATAATAATGTCATAATTGTTGGCATTCTCTCTCAAAAATGTAAAATTCATCCCTATTTAATTGATGATGGCAGTTGGCAACCCCATTAGTGCCTAGAGCTAGAGCAAACAGGCCAGATTTTTAAAACCTGAGCAAAGGGCACAGAGTTGAGAGAGACTTGTTGAGCAACACATGGCACTAAATGGAGTTGGGCTGGGTACACTCTTCAAGCTCCACGTGTATACAATTGAATATGTGGAACTTAATACATAGTATTTAATGCTATCAATTGTAAGCAGTGCATTGCTTTGTGCCAGCAGACATGAGAAATTGAACTGTTTGGTTTAATTAAGCACATGACCTTTCAGTCATCTCCTGGAATAAGCCAGAACAGAGAGCATTATTACTAACCAATTAAGTGAACACTTTCATGATATAACAGGAACATGTAGAAAAATGCATCATTAATCACCTGTCATTAGTGGTAAAGCTGGTTGAAAGGAATCAGTGATTCACTGCAGCAAGAAAACAATGTAAAGTATCACATGACCAAATTTCACCCACAAGGTCTTACCGTACACCCATTGTGTACAAGCGGAATGTAAGTTCTGTATACCTATCTCCCTTAACCCTTTCAGGGTCCGTCCCGTAGATCTACGGCTTTACGTTCAGGGTCCAAACCGTAGATCTACGTCATGAGCTCAGCTCACTCTGATAAACTGTGAGTGGTAAATTTGGGCCTAGATATGAGAGAATACATCTATGTGGTATGTGTGCACCACATAAAACAAATCCTGCAGCACACTGTGTATAATGAGAGAAAAAAAACTGAGACCGTGATTTTCGATTAAAACAGCGACTTTGCAGTGTTTTTTCGTATGTTTTTTATAGTTGTATTTGTGATTTCTTGGTCTCATTTGATAGAATGGAAGACATATCACAGAAATAGAGATAATTTTGATTGGTGTTAGCACTGGAAATGGCTTGAAACTGAGCTCAAAGTGGCGGAAATGTTAAATTTTTGCCGATGTTCAAGAGTAAACAAACGACCTCACACATCTTATACACGCCAGCTGGTGGGTCTAATATACATTCACAAATGTGGTGATGATATTATTACAATATTGCATAACAGTAAATCTTCTATTTTTTGGTGTGAATAAAAATTCATTATGTGAATAAAAATTCAAAATGGAATTTATTTGTAAAGCCTCAAAACATAACTAATGAACAGAGAAATGTTATTTAGTGCCAGGAATACCTACATTGTTTATTCTGGACCCTATTTTGAAATTGGAATATTTTGAACTTTGTGTTAAACTGGCCAAATTACCAATTTCCGGTCACTATTTTGTAGTTGAAATGGTTGACTTGGCGATTTCTTGTGCTCAATCGATAGAATAGAAGTAATACTAGTGAAATAGCTAAGAATTTGGTCGACTGGAATAATGTAATTGGCCTAAAATGGGAGTCAAAGTCGGCAAAATCGCCAATTCGTAAATATCGCCGACACATCAAAATTCACGAGAGCATAATTTCGTCAAATTTCTTACTTTTTGTTTTATTACCTTCACAAAAAGATTCTCTACCATTTCATAAGAAAAAATAAAAATTTTTTTTTTTTAAAATTCTTGGACACTGGGGCACCACTTCAGATTTTGGCCTTGGACCCTGAAAGGGTTAAGTAGGGAGTGCCATCTTTTCATTAATGATTAGGTAGAACTATACAGAATATTTAAAGTTTGTTAAAAAGTGCATTACACCCTATACAATTAGATGCAGCCTACACAAAAAAATACTTGGCAAATGTCTAAGTGACATTTGCCAAGTATTTTTTGTGTAGGCTGCATCTAATTGTATAGGGTGTAATGCACTTTTTATTTTTTTATTTTTTTTATTATCACACTGGCCGATTCCCACCAAGGCAGGGTGGCCCGAAAAAGAAAAACTTTCACCATCATTCACTCCATCACTGTCTTGCCAGAAGGGTGCTTTACACTACAGTTTTTAAACTGCAACATTAACACCCCTCCTTCAGAGTGCAGGCACTGTACTTCCCATCTCCAGGACTCAAGTCCGGCCTGCCGGTTTCCCTGAATCCCTTCATAAATGTTACTTTGCTCACACTCCAACAGCACGTCAAGTATTAAAAACCATTTGTCTCCATTCACTCCTATCAAACACGCTCACGCATGCCTGCTGGAAGTCCAAGCCCCTCGCACACAAAACCTCCTTTTACCCCCTCCCTCCAACCCTTCCTAGGCCGACCCCTACCCCGCCTTCCTTCCACTACAGACTGATACACTCTTGAAGTCATTCTGTTTCGCTCCATTCTCTCTACATGTCCGAACCACCTCAACAACCCTTCCTCAGCCCTCTGGACAACAGTTTTGGTAATCCCGCACCTCCTCCTAACTTCCAAACTACGAATTCTCTGCATTATATTCACACCACACATTGCCCTCAGACATGACATCTCCACTGCCTCCAGCCTTCTCCTCGCTGCAACATTCATCACCCACGCTTCACCACCCATATAAGAGCGTTGGTAAAACTATACTCTCTAACATTCCCCTCTTTGCTCCAAGGACAAAGTTCTTTGTCTCCACAGACTCCTAAGTGCACCACTCACTCTTTTTCCCTCATCAATTCTATGATTCACCTCATCTTTCATAGACCCATCCGCTGACACGTCCACTCCCAAATATCTGAATACGTTCACCTCCTCCATACTCTCTCCCTCCAATCTGATATTCAATCTTTCATCACCTAATTTTTTGTTATCCTCATAACCTTACTCTTCCTGTATTCACCTTAATTTTTCTTCTTTTGCACACCCTACCAAATTCATCCACCAATCTCTGCAGCTTCTCTTCAGAATCACCCAAGAGCACAGTGTCATCAGCAAAGAGCAGCTGTGACAACTCCCACTTTGTGTGTGATTCTTTATCTTTTAACCTCCACGCCTCTTGCCAAGACCCTCGCATTTACTTCTCTTACAACCCCATCTATAAATATATTAAACAACCACGGTGACATCACACATCCTTGTCTAAGGCCTACTTTTACTGGGAAAAATTTCCCTCTTTCCTACATACTCTAACTTGAGCCTCACTGTCCTCGTAAAAACTCTTCACTGCTTTCAGTAACCTACCTCCTACACCATACACTTGCAACATCTGCCACATTGCCCCCCTATCCACCCTGTCATACGCCTTTTCCAAATCCATAAATGCCACAAAGACCTCTTTAGCCTTATCTAAATACTGTTCACTTATATGTTTCACTGTAAACACCTGGTCCACACACCCCCTACCTTTCCTAAAGCCTCCTTGTTCATCTGCTATCCTATTCTCCGTCTTACTCTTAATTCTTTCAATTATAACTCTACCATACACTTTACCAGGTACACTCAACAGACTTATCCCCTATAATTTTTGCACTCTCTTTTATCCCCTTTGCCTTTATAAAAGGAACTATGCATGCTCTCTGCCAATCCCTAGGTACCTTACCCTCTTCCATACATTTATTAAATAATTGCACCAACCACTCCAAAACTATATCCCCACCTGCTTTTAACATTTCTATCTTTAACCCATCAATCCCGGCTGCCTTACCCCCTTTCATTTTACCTACTGCCTCACGAACTTCCCCCACACTCACAACTGGCTCTTCCTCACTCCTACAAGATGTTATTCCTCCTTGCCCTATACACGAAATCACAGCTTCCCTATCTTCATCAACATTTAACAATTCCTCAAAATATTCCCTCCATCTTCCCAATACCTCTAACTCTCCATTTAATAACTCTCCTCTCCTATTTTTAACTGACAAATCCATTTGTTCTCTAGGCTTTCTTAACTTGTTAATCTCACTCCAAAACTTTTTCTTATTTTCAACAAAATTTGTTGATAACATCTCACCCCTCTTCTCATTTGCTCTCTTTTTACATTGCTTCACCACTCTCTTAACCTCTCTCTTTTTCTCCATATACTCTTCCCTCCTTGCATCACTTCTACTTTGTAAAAACTTCTCATATGCTAACTTTTTCTCCTTACTACTCTCTTTACATCTATCATTCCACCAATCGCTCCTCTTCCCTCCTGCACCCACTTTCCTGTAACCACAAACTTCTGCTGAACACTCTAACACTACATTTTTAAACCTACCCCATACTCTTCGACCCCATTGCCTATGCTCTCATTAGCCCATCTATCCTCCAATAGCTGTTTATATCTTACCCTAACTGCCTCCTCTTTTAGTTTTATAAACCTTCACCTCTCTCTTCCCTGATGCTTCTATTCTCCTTGTATCCCATCTACCTTTTACTCTCAGTGTAGCTACAACTAGAAAGTGATCTGATATATCTGTGGCCCCTCTATAAACATGTACATCCTGAAGTCTACTCAACAGTCTTTTATCTACCAATACATAATCCAACAAACTACTGTCATTTCGCCCTACATCATATCGTGTATACTTATTTATCCTCTTTTTCCTAAAATATTGTTTACCTATAACTAAACCCCTTTCTATACAAAGTTCAATCAAAGGGCTCCCATTATCATTTACACCTGGCACCCCAAACTTACCTACCACACCCTCTCTAAAAGTTTCTCCTACTTTAGCATTCAGGTCCCCTACTACAATTACTCTCTCACTTGGTTCAAAGGCTCCTATACATTCACTTAACATCTCCCAAAATCTCTCTCTCTCCTCTGCATTCCTCTCTTCTCCAGGTGCATACACGCTTATTATGACCCACTTCTCGCATCCAACCTTTACTTTAATCCACATAATTCTTGAATTTACACATTCATATTCTCTTTTCTCCTTCCATAACTGATCATTTAACATTACTGCTACCCCTTCCTTTGCTCTAACTCTCTCAGATACTCCAGATTTAATCCCATTTATTTCCCCCCACTGAAACTCTCCTACCCCCTTCAGCTTTGTTTCGCTTAGAGCCAGGACATCCAACTTCTTTTCATTCATAACATCAGCAATCATCTGTTCTTGTCACCGCACAACTCCACGAAATTTAAAAACCCCATTTTAAAAAGTTTTTTTTCTTCTCTTTTTTATAAATTATACAGGAGAAGGGTTACTACCCCCATTGCCCCCGGGCTTTTAGTCGCCTCAAACGACACGCTGGCTTCAGAGAAAGTTTCTTTTCCATTTCCCCAGGACAAAGAAGAAATAAAAAAGAACAAAAGCTATTAGAAAAAGGGAAAAACCAGATTATTATATATATTATGATTTCGTGTCTGTGAAGTGTGACCAAAGTGAAATAGGAGTAGCAAGATACCCCCCGTTATCTACGTTTTTTTAATGAGACAGAAAAAGAAACCAGCAACCCACCACCCCCATGAAAAACGTTACAGGTTTTTGTTTCACAGTCATCTGGCAGGACGGTAGTCTTCCCTGGGGGGGTTGCTGTCTACCAACCTACTACCTACCACTTTTAACAAACTTTAAATATTCTGTATAGTTTTCCTACAATATTTGAAAAGATGGCACTCCCTACTTATATAAAACCGTTGTAAATACAACGGTTAAAATACAACGAAACGCGTTTTTTTCAGGCACTTGTAGAAGCTATAGATTTAGATCAGGTAAGGAGGAGTAAGCGAGGAGGGTTTTTTTCGGGAACACACTAGGTAGTAGGCTCAAGGAAGAAGGATAAAACATAAAAGGAACTAGCGTGTGGGCAGCGGTAAAAGTCAGGCCAGAGAACCCATTACCGGGCCCCATGCAAACATCAATCCCCATACACTTCATAAATGGACTCAAACCCAAACCCAAAAATTAATGCTCACACAAGCGAAAATATCACGTACCAACCCAAATTTGACACCTCATGTGACTTGATAGTACCCTACCGTTTCCCTTTTCCCACCCTCTCTCCCTTTCCCCTGTTTCTTTCCCCCAGCCCCCTTCTCATTTTTTTCCCCCTGCCCCACTCCCACCTTTTTACCCCTTCCTCTTTCCCCCAAACTCCCTCTCTCTCCCTAACTGCCTTGCACATGCCTAAAAAAAACCCAACTCAATGGAAGTCAAGGGCTCAGGGGATCAAAAAAAGGGTCCGGGGTAAGAAGAATGCTGGAAACAATGTAAAAGGATGAACAAGAGGGGGAGAGAAAAAAAGGAGAAAGGAGGGGAGGAAGAGATGGGAATTACAAGTTAAAGCTGCAGAAGCCGGGATACGGGCCCAAATACGAGTGAATACCTAAAGGGGTTACGGGCCTTTGCCCAAGGAGACACAGCATCTAAGCGGTACACCCCTATTAAACAAAAGACAAACTTATTCAGGGCCCTATCGTCTACCAAGAAAGGGGCTGAGGAGTGAGGGGAATCTTTTAAAGCAAGATAGCAGTGGGGGGGGGAGAAGGTACGGGTTCCAGCAGAGGCATGACCATGCCAGCACAGTTTACAGGAAAAAATAAGGAAACAATGGCTTTTTAAAAAAAGGGACCCAGTGACACTGAGGGAAAGGGAATGGGAAGAGGAAGAAGAATCAGGTCTATTTTGGGCTTCAGGAGAGCGAAGGGGGGACACATAATGAAAGCGGCAGAAACAAAAACAGGGTTAAAAACATTTTTCAAGAAATAAGCAAGGGGGTATGCGGAGATAATAATTTTCGAGACAGGGGGGACTTCAAGGGAAGAAATCGGCAGGTCAAACTGATTTTCAAAACAGAAATGGGACAGAAAAGATCCTGCAAGAGAAACCACGACGAAAGGGGAAACATCAACATACAAGAGGGGTTCCTAGACTGTGACAGAACGCAGCTAAGGGAAAAGACCAGAATCAAAAAGGGGGAAGAAAGACAAGAACAGAGTCCAAAGGCCAGGGAAGCATCAAGCCAAGTGCACAAGAACCAAGATAACACGTTTTTTCCCCAACAAAAAACCACAAACCACACTTACAGCCCCCACCCCACAATATGCTGCAGAATCCCCCAGCACCTACCAAAGGGCCCCCCCACCCCCCCCAGAAGAGTGTTGGAGAGGAAAATTAAGGGATGGGACCCAATCCTTGGAATAACAATAATTTCAAAGACCAGAGTACAAAATTTCCCAACAATTTTTGGGCTCTGATAATGAGTATCATGGTTTAAAAATTTTTTTTACTCTACATTTGAATAACACCTACGGGCCACAAAAGGTTGCGGAAGTGTTTTCTACCACACTTACAGTCCACTGCCTTTCATTATTGGTTTCCCAACAGTCATAGAGGGGCTTTTTAAGTGCAAGTTTTAATTTTTAGGTCAAAAGTAGGGGATTTTAGCCAAACACTTTTTAAAATTAAATAAATATTTACTGAGCAAGCTATTGTATGCAATGAGGCAATTAATTTTATTTTCCCCACGAAGGGTAAAAACTCTGCTTAGCTGTCATGCAATGCAGAAATTATAACTCAAAGACAGCTCTGGATACTTAAAGTTGTTTCTCTTGTAGGGCCTTACGGCAATCACCAAAATGCTGCTTTCTATTGAATGGGACAGCCATCAAGAGCTTTCCCCTACATCAGAAAACTGGGCCACCTCACGCATTGGAGTCTGGGGTTAAAAATGTTCAACACCACCTTCATTGAAACCAACAAAATTTTGCTACCACCACTACACATAAAACTGGGGCTCATGAAAAACTTTGTAAAAGCTATGGATAAATCCAGTCAGGGATTCAAGTGTTTAACATCAAACACACCCCTCACTGAGCGACGCTAAGATAAGAGAGGGAGTCTTCAATGGTCCTCAGATTCGAGAGCTTCTTAAAGATGGTGACTTTAAATCAGACCTTCATGGGGAGGAGAAAGCTACCTGGGAAGCATTCAAGTTAGTGGTGAAGGGATTTCTCAGAAACAGAAGGGAAGGCAACTATGAAGAATTGGTGGAGAACCTCATCAAGGCTTACAGGAACATGGGATGTAACATGTCACTTAAGATCCACTTTGTGGACTCACATTTAGACATTTTTCCAGCGAACTGTGGGGCAGTTAGTGATGAACATGGTGAAAAGTTTCACCAAGATATTTCAACCATGAAAAAATGGTACCAGGGCAAT
This sequence comes from Cherax quadricarinatus, assembly GCF_026875155.1. Taxonomy (NCBI): domain Eukaryota; kingdom Metazoa; phylum Arthropoda; class Malacostraca; order Decapoda; family Parastacidae; genus Cherax; species Cherax quadricarinatus. The sequence goes on from NC_069487.1 coordinate 1,779,089, forward strand.
AAGGCACAAGAATGCTTGCAGACTACTGCTGGACATTGGCAAGAGATGATTCTTCAGCCCACTATAAGCATCAAGCAAAAAGGCAGAGAGTAGGTACGAATTAGAGTTTAAAACATACTGACACACATTGTACATTATAATCAAATATTACATGTCTCGTATCTTTAAACCTATAGCCAATAATCATTTTTCAAGGTCATATTTGGATTCAGGACATGAAAATACATAAGAATTAATTAATCTCATTTAAGAAGCATACAACTTTTCAAAAACTGTTGACCAGTGATAAGTGGGAGGAGTTGCATGAAAGAATCAAATAGGCATCACTGAACATCTTAGCACTCACAGGAATGATAACAGATGCCATCATACTAACAAGATATCAGATCCTGAGGAAGGACAGATGGAACAGAAGGGGTGGAGGAGTGGCAATGCTCATCAAAAACCAAAGGGATTTTGATGAGGAGAAGCAAGAGACTACATAATAGGAACACTTCAGTCTGGAGGTCCCAGGGTGGTAATTGCAGTGATGTATAACCCACCACAGAACAGCAGGAGGCCAAGGCAAGTGTATGATAAGAGTAACAGAGCAATGGTTGACACACTGGCTGAAGTGGCCAGAAGGGCTCATGCGAGCAGGGCAAAGCTACTGATTGTGGGTGACTTCAATCACAAAGAAATTGACTGGGAGAACTTGGAGCCACATGGGGGCCCAGAAATGTGGAGGGCTAAGATGATGGAGGTGGTACTGGAAAACCTCATGTAACAACATGTAAGGAACACTCCCAGAGAGGGAGGGGGGGGGGATGAACCAACAAGACTGGACCTAGTACAGTATTCACCTTGAGTAGTGCAGATATTGAGGACGTCACATATGAAAGACCCCTCGGGCCCAGTGACCATGTGGTTCTGAGCTTCGAATACATAGTAGAATTACAAGTGGAGAGGTTAAGGGAAATCGACCTGATGGCACTGGAAGACAGGAGAGATAGGGGGGGATATCATAATGACATAAAATACTGAGAGAAACTGAGAAGGTTGACAAAGACAGGATGTTCCAGAGACAGAACAAAACAACAAGGGTTCACAGTTGGAAATTGAAGACTTGGATGTTAGGAAGCATTTCTTCAGTCAAAGAGTTGTCAGGAAGTGGAATAGTCTGGAAAGTGATGCAGTGGAGGCAGGATCCATACATAGCTTTAAGAAGAGGTACAAAAAGCCTCAGGGAGCAGGAAGATACCTAGTAATGACAGGAAGAGGTTGGGGCCAGGAGCGTGAATCAACCCCTGAAACCCAAACTAGGTGAGTACACACAACCCCCAACGAAAGATCCGTAAACGGGTGATATCACAATATGCAAAAAAACCAGGGTAAAAAATAGTAAATTTCCCAAAGCGCTTTCATGATTTCTCACTTTATAAAGGGAAATTTATATTTTCCTTGATAATGTGAGAAGTCATAAAAACATTTGGAATTTCACTTTTTTTTCACTGTGGTTTTTCCATATACCAGCCGTATCCCACCGAGGGAGGGGGCCCAAAGGAAAAAAAAGTTTTTCCTTTTTCATTTAGTAATATATACAGCAGAAGGGGGGTTTCTGCCCCTTGCTCCCGGGATTTATTGCCCCTTTCAGAGGAAAAATTTTGTTCCACTTTCCCCCTGAATAAAGGGAAATAAACAAGAAATAAAAGAAAATAAACAAAACCCAAGGAGTGGGGTGTTATAATGCTTTTATTGTATGGACCTAAATGTAAAAGTAGCAAGACGTACCGTAATCTTGCAAATGAGACAGACAAAAAACACCAGCAATCCTACCATCATGTAAAACAATTTCAGGGTTTCGTTTTGCACTCACTTGGCAGAATGGTAGACCCCCCCCCGGGTGGGTTTCGCTACTCCCTTTCTACCCACAATATATATATTAATATAAATTTTGGGAATTTAAATACAAAATGGAAAGTGACACAGTTATTTTTGCTGATATACTGCTGTCTTATGGGGGATTCTAAAGAAAAATTGCAAAGGTTAGGGGAAAGAATTTGGGAGTGTGTGTAAAGGTAAAAGTTGAAAGTGAACATAGAAAAGAGTAAGGGATGAGGGACAAATGATTTAATAAACAAAAAATTTGGGCATCAAATTGGGAGGAGGGGTAAGGAAGAAGTGAATGTTTTCAATAATTTTTGGGGTTTACATGTCAGCGGGTGGATTTAAAGGGGGAGGTTAATCAAAAATGATAGGGAAAAAAGGTGAGTGGTGCTTGAGGTATATTGGAGGCAAAAAAAAATTTTTTCTATGGGGGAAAGAAGGGAAGAAAAAAGTATGTGGGACCAACACTCTTATATGGGTGTGAAGCTTGGGTTGTAATGCCGCAGTGAGGAGTGGTTTGGGGGCAGTGGGGAAAGTCCGTCGGGGCAATGTGTGGTGTAAGTATTATGCAAAAATTCAGAGTGTGGGAAAATTTGGGAAAGGGGTTTTAGTTTAATAAAGTATTTTGTCAGAGGGGGAAGAGGGTTTGTTTAGGTGGTTTGGTTTTTTAAGAGAATGGATCAAAAACAATGACATGGAGGCAATAAATCTGTAGGGAAAGGAAAGGGGGGTAGGGGTTGCCTCAAAAGGTTTGAGGGAGGGGGAAAGGGTGGTGTTGTGGGCGAGGGGTTTGGGATTTCCCCAAAAGGGGGCATAAGCGTTTAGAAGGATGAAGGGTTTTGGGACCTATGAGCTGTTTCAGCGTGAAGGGAAAATTTTTGGGGGAAAGGGTTTCGGGGAAACTGTTATTTTATAAAACCAACTGAGCCGGAAATGGGAAGTACAATGCCTGCCTCTAAAAGGGGTTTTGGGGTATTGGCAGTTTGGAGGATAATTGGTTTTTTTAAATAATACTTTTAAACGTTTTATTTTTGGGACCTCTGCAAAAACAGTGATTATGTGTGATGAGGTGAAATGTTGAAAGATGATGAAAGTATTTTTCTTTTTTGGGCACCCTGTCTCGGTGGGGGAGGGCCCACTTGTTGAATAAAAAAATACATGGACCCCCGCATAAAATGGCATCACATAGCGTTATTTTTGCAACCCCTTACTTTAATCGCAAAAATTTTTCCGCCATACCATTAAAAACCCGCTCACCGATTTTTGCCGAGACGCGTCCAAGGCGCCCCAGCCGCCTCACATGGCCCCCCGTGCCATTGTTTACCAGCCAGCCTCCGCGCAACATCCAAGCATCACTGGGAATATTTCGTAAAAATTACAGTGTTTTTCGTGCTTTTTTTCTGGAAAATAAGTGACCATGGCCCCAAGAAAGTTTCTAGTCCAAACCGTACACCAAAAGGGGAAAATCCCCTTTGAAAAAAAAGAAAGAGATCATTGATAAGTATGAAAGGGGAGTGCGTACCCCGACCAGTAAATTTTGTACAAGAAACCCCAAAAAACCATCGCTACTATTGGGGGGCCCCAAAAAAGACAAAAAAAGGGAAGCTTTTCTTGAAAAATTTAACTGTTTTTCGAAACAAAGTCGCAAGGAGGGAAGATGTTAAAACCCTTTTATTGGTGGGATAAATGAAAAACACTAGCGGGAGATAGCGTTCTAAAGCGATCATATTTAAAAGGCTAGAAGTTGCATGCCCAATTTAATTAAAAAAAGCCTGCAACTAGTGAAGTAGTGAATTTAAGGCCAGAAAAGGGTTTGGTTTTGAGAGTTTTTAAGAACAAAAAAGGGCACCATATGTGATAAGGGCTGGTGAGGCCCCAGTTCGGACCAAAAAGCGGCGAAAAATTGTGCAGGAATCGGAACATAAAAAGGGGAAAGGACTGAAACCAAACAAGTTTTTAATTGTATAAACGGGGCCTGTTCTGAAGAAAATGCCAAAGCGGGACCTACATTACTCGGGAGGAAAAGGCCCTCCCAGGACAAAGCCATGAAACAGGCTTACTCTCTCAGTTGCCAATGCTACCTGGTGATTGCAAATGAACCTTATTAGTGTACACCTGAAACCCCCAGAGCGTTCAGGCAAAAGATTCCCCAAAAGGATAATTTGTGTGTGCGTGGAGGGCAAACAGTAAGGCATGGTCACAGGGAATTTTTCTATAACTTTACACCACATTTTCCCCCAATGGAAAAGATTACCTAACTGAAAAGAAATTAAACTTAAATGCCTCCTGGGGTTAGACAATGCCCCCGGGCATCCTACAGACTGGCAGAGCGACTTTAGGGGGCATGAGCTTCATTAAGTGAAGTTTTTTTCCTCCCAATACCACTCCCCCTGCAGCCCAGGACCGCAGGTTTTTTTTCCAACTTTAAGAAACTGTACACAAAACTCGTTTGAAAGGTCTTTGTAATGACCCAGAAACCAAAGACTCTAAGAAGTTTTGAGAGATCACTTTAATATCCTCAATTTTTAAACCTTATAGGGAAGGCTTGGAGAAGTGACTAAGAGGACTTTAACTCTGCTTGGGAAAAAACTGTGGCCAGAATGTGTAACAAAAGGGTTTTGAAGGTTGAGGCTAACCCTGAGAAACCGGCCAGTTGAGGAATCCATTTTGGCATTGGGAAAGTCCTTTTTTGGTTTGGAGTTAGGGGGAGATGTGGGGAGTTTGGGGAGAGGACAATGAAGAACTAACCACTGGAGCTGATAGATCAACTTCAGAGCAAAGGGCCAACCGGGGAAACTGGGTTTAAGAGGGAGAGAAATTTAAGAAGTTGCCCAACAAAGATAAAGGGAAAACTGGCAAAGTGGCTTGAAGTGCAAACCTTTAGGGTGAAATCACCCTCACACCATTTCAAGCCCGGGTTGGCAACCTTACACTGACAATGTTGTGAAACACTTTTGGGGAAAGGATAAAGGAACGAAGGTACAGGCCACATGGGCGATATCTTGTGCGAAAGAAGTCCCGTGACTCTGAAACTGGCCCATGGCATTAAAAAAGAAGGGAAGTAAAACCCCCGAAAAGGACTTACTACCTCAAGTCCTAATGGAAGGGGGTTCCCCTTTTAAACATAAGAAATAATGCCCTCCCCCCCCTCCCATCCCACAAACACACCAAACTTCAAAAAAATAATGTCAGTAATTCATGCCTTTTTCGTTTTGTGGGATTTAAAAATTTAAAAATTTTATGTGGGAAAAAAAATTTTTTTTTTTCATACTTTGGGGGTCTTGCACGATTAATTTTATTTCCCTTATTTTTTTTTGGGGGAAAATTTTTTCACAAACGATTTTTTTCGCATAACAATTCCCCTCTTGCACGGATTAAAATCGTTAACCGGGGGTCCACTGTATATCTACATGTATAATATATATATGTCATGCCGAATAGGCAGAACTTGCAATCTTGGCTTAAATAGCAACGCTCATCTTGCCATATAAGACAAGCGAAAATTTGTGTATGCAATAATTTCGTCAAAATCATTCTGAACCTAACGAAAAAAATATATTTCACTGTGTTTCTTTAGTATTAAATTATTGCAAACAAGTCTAAAATATATTTAGTTGGGTTAGGCTAAAATAAATGGTTCTTGTTATAATAAGGTTAGGTAAGTTTTTTTAAGATTCTTTTGGAGCAAAATTAAAATTTTTTACATTAACATTAATGAAAAAAAATATCTTTAAACATATAAGAGAAATTTTTAGAAAGGGCTTAATTTTAAATGAGTTCTTGCTAATTGACCAGTTTCACATATACAGGACGACATATATACATATTATAGGTGGTAGGTTGGTAGACAGCAACCGCCCAAGGAGGTACTACCGTCCTGCCAAGTGAGTGTAAAACGAAAGCCTGTAATTGTTTTAAATGATGGTAGGCTTGCTGGTGCCCTTTTTTCTATCTCATTAACATGCAAGTTTTCAGGTACGTCTTGCTACTTCTACTTACACTTAGGTCACACTACACATACATGTACAAGCATATATATATACACACCCCTCTGGGTTTTCTTCTATTTTCTTTCTAGTTCTTATTCTTGTTTATTTCCTCTTATCTCCATGGGGAAGTGGAACAAAATTCTTCCTCCGTAAGCCATGCGTGTTTGCAAGAGGTGACTAAAATGCCGGGAGCAAGGGGCTAGTAACCTCTTCTCCTGTATATATTACTAAATGTAAAAGGAGAAACTTTCGTTTTTCCTTTTGTGCCACCCTGCCTCAGTGGGATACGATCGGTGTGTTGAAAGAAGAAAGAAAGATATATACTATATACATATATATATATATGCATGCAGAACAACACATTGGCTGTTTCCCAACAAGGCAGGGTGACCCAAAAAGAAAGAAAAAAACTCTTAGTGTCATTCAGCACTTTCACCATCACTCATACATAATCATTCTCTTTACAGAGGAGCTCAGATACAATAGCTTAGATGTCTCACCAAACTGCCAATATCCCAAACCCTCCCTAAAAGTACAGGCATTATATTTCCCATTTCCAGGACTTAAGACTGGCTAACCAGTTTCCCTGAATCCCTTCACAAAATATTACCCTGCTCACACTCCAAGAGCTCGTCACGTCCCAAAAACCATTCACTCCTAACACGCTTGCTGAAAGTCAAGCCCCTCGCCCACAAAACCTCCTCTACCCCTCCCTCCAACCTTTTCGGGGACGACCTTTACCCCGCCTTCCTTCCCCTACAGATTTATACACTCTACTCTGTTCTATTCTCTCTAAATGACCAAACCTCCTCAAAAGCCCCCCTCTTCAGTCCTCTTACTAATACCTTTAGTAACTCTACACCTTCTCCTCCTAATTTCGACACTACGAATTCTCTGCATAATATTGACACCACACATTGCCCTTAGACATAACATCTCCACTGCCTCTGGCCGCCTCCTCACTGCAGCATTTACAACCTATGCTTCACACCCATATAAGAGTGTTGGTACCACTATACTCTCATACATTCCTTCTTTGCCTCCATGATAGCATTCTGTCTCCACAAATACCTCATCGCACCACTCGTCTTTTTTCCTTCATCAATTCTATGGTTAACCTCATCCTTCATAAACCCATCCGCTGACAAGTCAACTCCCAAATAGTATCTGCAAACATTAATTTCTTCCATACTCCCTCCAATGTGATATCCAATTTTTCTTTATCTAGATCATTTGATACCTTTGTCATCTTACTCTAATCTATGTTCACTTTCAACTTTCTACCTTTACACACACTCCCAAACTCGTCCACTACCCTTTGCAACTTTTCTTAAGAATCCCCCAAAAGCACAGTATCATCAGCAAAAAGGAAATGTGTCAGCTCCAATTTTGTATTTGATTTCCCATAATTTAATCCCTCCCCAACGCCCTAGCATTTACCTCTTTTACAACCTCATCTATAAATGTCCTAAACAACCATGGTGACATTACACATCCCTAAGACCAATTTTTACTGGGAAGTAGTCTCCCTCTCTCCTACACACCTTAACCTGAGCATCACTATCCTCATAAAAACTCTTTGCAGCATTTAGTAGCTTACTACCTATTCCATACACCTGCCACATTGCTCCCCTATCCACTCTATCATATGCCTTTTCTAAATCCATAAATGCAATGAAAACTTCCCTAACTTTATCTAAATACTGTTCACATGTATGCTTCAATGTAAACACTTGATCTACACATCCCCTACCCATTCTAAAGCCTCCTTGCTCATCTGCAATCCTGCTCTCTGTCTTACTTCTAATTCTTTCAATAAGAATGCTACTATACACTTTATCTGGTATACTCAGCAAACGTATTCCCCTATAATTTTTACAATCTCTTTTGTCCCCCTTCTCTTTATATAAAGGAATTATACATGCTCTCTGCCAATCCCTAGGTACCTTCCCTTCTTTCATACATTTATTAAACAAAAATACCAGCCACTCTAACACTATATCTCCCCCTGCTTTTAACATTTGTCATGATCCCATCAGTTCCAGCTGCTTTATCCCTTTTTCTTCTACGTAATGCCTCACACACCTCTCCCACACTCGCATCCTGCTCTTCTTCACTCCTAAAAGATGTTATACCTCCCTGGCCAGTGCATGAAATTGCCTCCCTTTTTTCATCGCCATTTAAAAGTTCCTCAAAATATTCCTGCCATCTACCCAATACCTCCAACTACCCTACTCTGTTTTTAACTGACAAATCCATTCATTCCCTAGGCTTTCTTAACTTGTTATCTCACTCCAAAAATTTGTTCTTATTCTCAGCAAAATTTCTTGACAATGCTTCTCCCACTCTACCATTTGCTCTCCTTTTGCACTCTCTCAATCTTTCTTTTACTCTCCGTATACTCTGCTCTTCTTATATCACTTCTGCTTTGTAAAAATCTCTTATTGCACCCTTTACCTTATCATTCCACCAATCACACCAATTTCCTCCTGCACCCACCCTCCTATAGCCACAAACTTTTGCCCCACATGCTAATGCTGCATTTTTAAAACTATCCCATCCCTCTTCAACTCCCCCACTACCCATACTTGCACTAGCTCACCTTTCTGCCAATAGTTGCTTATATCTCACCCTAACTTCCTACTCCCTTAGTTTATAAACTTTCACCTCTCTCATACTGTTGCCATTTTTTCTTATATCCCATCTACCTTTTATTCTACCTGTAGCTACAGCTAGATAATGATCCAATATATCCATTGCCTCCCTATAAACATGTACATCCTGAAGCCTGCCCATCAACCTTTTATCTACCAATGCATAATCTAACAAACTACAGTGGAACCTCAGTTTTCACATGTTCTAGTTTTTGTACGATTCAATTTTCGACTTTTTTTGTCGAAATTTTGCCCCAGTTTTTGTACATCCGTTCGGTTTTTGTACAGTTGAAAATGGTCCATACCAAACTCATCTGCCTGCCCACATGACTCAGCCACTCATTTCCTGGAATCGAGCACCCACACAAAGCATCCCATGTGTTCGTGACTCACTCTGCCTTTGTTTCTGACTGAGTGAGCATCACCCCATGCGTTCATCCGAAACATTTCATAATAGTCCATTGTTTTTGGTGCTTGTTTATTGAGTGCGACTGCTTAATAAGCCACCATGGGGCCAAAGAAAGTTCCAAGTGGCAGCTCTTCGATAAAGAAGGCGAGAAACACTATAGTATTCAAGAAAGAACTCGTAGCAAAGTACGAAGTAGTGTATGTGTGGCCGATCTCACCAGGATGTACGAGAAGTCTGCATCAACGATGTTGCGAAAGCGGTAAATGTGTTTGTCCCGAATGTGAAGAAATACCTCCTGGAAAATCAAGTGCCTCCTGGTAATGAACAATGCTCCTGCTCATCCTCCAGGCTTGGAGGACCAATTGCTGCAGGAGTTTAGTTTCATCACAGTGAAGTTCTTGACCCCTAATACCACTCCTCTCATCCTGCTTATGGACCAGCAGGTCATTTCAAACTTCAAAAAATTCTACACCAAAGCACTGTTTCAGAGGTGTTTTGAAGTGATCTCAGACACTGAACTGACCCTAAGAGAGTTCTGGAGGAATCACTTCAATATCTTCAACTTGATAAATTAGACACATGTCGGTTCTCTGAACCATTCATCTACATGCATAAGCAGGGAGTGACTTACAAGATGATGAACTCTGCTTCGAGAAAACTGTGGCCAGAATGTGTCCTTGAGAAGGATTTTGAAGGGTTTGAGGCTGACCCTGACGACCCTACGCTTGCCGTTTTCTGTATGTAAAGCTATAGTTATTCTCTATAAAATGTAATTTTTGTTAATATTTTTGGGTGTCTGGAACGGATTAATTGGATTTACATTATGTATTTCTTATGGGAAATATTGCTTCAGTTGTCGTTCGATTCGGTTTTCATCAGACTTTTTCGAACGGATTAATCACAAAAACCGAGATTCCACTGTACTTTCATTACATGCTATATCATATCTTGTATACTTATTTATCCTCTTTTTCATAAAATATGTATTACTTATTACCAAACCTCTTTCTGCACATAGTTCAATTAAAGGCTCCCCAACTTATGAGTTTTCCGAGTTACGAGCCGTCGCTCGGTTGATTCTTTTGCTTTGAGTTGCAAGCCAAGTTACAGGTGAGCTTCAGGTATGCCGCCTATCTGAAGTCAAATCCAACTGTACCCAGAGGAATGTCAGGTACTTCATCCCATCCCACATGCTCTTCGAAGACATAACTGGAAGGATAATACTCCCATACTAATCCCAGATTGTACTGAGGAACCTCGTCTCTTGTTTGGCTCTCATATAAATCCAGGAAAGAGGTAACCTCCATTTCAACATTCAGAGTTTTCCAGAAACATTAAGGAAGGCCTCTGTGATATTTACCTGCTTCACGGAGGTTCCTTCAGTGGGTGGAGTAGTGAGGGTGGTAGGTGGAGTAGTGAGGGTGGTCGATGTAGTAGAGATGGTGGTGGGTGGAGCAGTGAAGGTGGTTCTTATTTAAAAACCCATAACAAAAAAATTGGGGCAGTTTCTGGGGGCTGGAACGAATTAATGGTATTTCAATGAGGAAAATTGATTTGATATATGAACATATTGAGTTACGAACTCAGTCACGGAATGAATTAAACTCGTAAGTCAAGGTACCACTGTGTGTGTACTCACCTAGTTGAGGTTGCAGGGGTTAAGTCCAAGCTCCTGGCCCCGCCTCTTCACTGGTCGCTACTAGGTCACTCACCGTGAGCTTTATTGTACCTCTGCTTAAAGCTATGTATGGATCCAGCCTCCACTACATCGCTTCCCAAACTATTCCACTTCCTGACTACTCTGTGGCTGAAGAAATACTTCCTAACATCCCTGTGATTCATCTGTGTCTTCAACTTCCAACTGTGTCCCCTTGTTGCTGTACATCCTGTCTTTGTCCACCTTGTCAATTCCTCTCAGTATTTTGTATGTCGTTATCATGTCCTCCCTGTCCTCGAGTAATGTCAGGTCGATTTCCCTTAACCTCTCCTCATAGGACATACCCCTTAGCTCTGGGACTAGTCTTGTTGCAAACCTTTGCACTTTCTCTAGTTTCTTTACGTGCTTGGCTAGGTGTGGGTTCCAAACTGGTGCCGCATATTCCAATATGGGCCTAACGTACACGGTGTACAGGGTCCTGAGCGATTCCTTATTAAGATGTCGGAATGCTGTTCTGAGGTTTGCTAGGCGCCCATATGCTGCAGCAGTTATTTGGTTGATGTGTGCTTCAGGAGATCTTTTTCCTTGAGTGAGGTTTGTAGTCTCTGGACCCCTAGACTGTACTCTGTCTGCAGTCTTCTTTGCCATTCCCCAATCTTCATGACTTTGCACTTGGTGGGGTTGAACTTCAGGAGCCAATTGCTGGACCAGGTCTGCAGCCTGTCCAGATCCCTTTGTAGTTCTGCCTGGTCTTCGATCGAATGAATTCTTCTCAACTTCACGTCATCTGCAAACAGGGACACTTCGGAGTCTATTCCTTCCGTCATGTCGTTCACAAATACCAGAAACAGCACTGGTCCTAGGACTGACCCGTGCGTGTGTGTATATATATATATACACACCTACCATCCGACTTACGACCAAGCTTGGTTCCGACCAACCGGTCGTAAGTCAAAATGGACGTAAGTCGAACCTTTGAAAATTGCCAACATACTGGGTATGGCATAATGTCAAACTTTTCCTATATAAACTACCTACATAGTACTGTAATGTAATGTACAATCATTATTTCAATTTTTTACCATAATTTACTTCTATTGTTATATTTTTATTTTAATTATTTATTTACTGTATATAATGTATACATGGTAGTGAACTGTATCGTAAATTTTACATCGCATACAGTATCACATGTTACTGTTATCTTTATGTATTGTCGACACAGTGGAATGGGGGAAATACCACTGGTAGTGTCATCCTGCCAGAATGTAGTATAACCTATACCCTAATAAAGAGAAACAATCGGGAACATGTGTAAAACGTAGCGGGCCGGGGGGTGATGGCTGACTGAATGTGTCTCTCTCTCTCACAGGTACACGTAAGTAAAGTTTCAATAGTATAAATTACCTAGGAAAAACCAAATAATCCGACAAAGGGTTCTAAAACCAGTGATCTGTGCTCCAGTCCATAATTAATAAATTAACCCTTTCAGGTCCAAGGCCCAAATCTGGAGTCAGCACCAGTGTCCAAGAATTTCAAAAAACATTTGGTTATTTTTGTCTTAATGAATTCGTATGGCAATCTTTTGGAAGGTAATAAAACAAAAGTACGAAATTTGGTGAAAATTGACTAAATATGCTCTCGCGAATTTTGATGTCGTTCACGATATTACGAATCAGCGATTGTTGCCGACTTTGACTCCATTTAGGCCAATATACATTATTCCAATCACCAAATCCTTACTTTACAGAACCTATTCTTGATTGACCAAAATCGCAGTAACGTAAGTCAAAATAGGAGTAGTCGAACCTTTGGAAATTGCCAAAAACAATATTAAGTTCAATAAGGGGTCCAAACTTATTCCCTACATAAACAAACCCTCTCATTAGTTATGTTATTGGGATGTTACAAATCAATTATTTTGATTTTTTTTACCATAATTTATTCACCCTAGTTTATTTATATTGTAATAATTTTAATTATTTATTTTGTAATAATTATCCCCACGGCTAGTGAACTGTATCGATTTGTACATCGCATACAAATTTTAAACATTTTACTGTACTTTATGTATTTCGCACAGTGTAAGGAAAAAAGTACCATCTGGTTAGTGTCTTTTCCTGGCCAAAGAATGTAGTCAACCTATACCCAACTAAAAAAACAATCAAAAAAACATGCGTAAACGTAGCTGTTGTAATGAAATCATGACTTTAATTGTCTCTTCTCTCTCATGTTACACGTGTAATGAGGCATTTCATCCACATAGATTATTCTCCTATTAACCCAAAATTTACATCACAGATCAAGTGATACCAGGGGCGAATCTGTTTGCCCAGTGCCCTAAATTAATAATGAATTAATAATACATGTAATTATTATTATTATTATTACAATAATACATATGTACTAATATTAATATTATTAAACTATAATATAATAATCATGTCCACTCATTACTTACCTTAAAATATCTGTAGTCTTAATGTAGAGTGAGAGGTGAGTAAAAAGACAGAACAAGACAGACACACACAGGTAGACAGAAAGACACACACAAGTAGACAGACACACAGGTCGACAGAAAGACACACACAGGTAGACATAAAGACAGACACACACATATATATACAGACAGGTTTATGTGCAACAGTGAAAACAAATAGAGAGTTCGAGAGTAAGAGCCTTTCTTGCCACAGACTTCATCTTAGGGGCCATGGTGAAATTTACTGTCCAGTTAGTACAGTTAATACAGTATGATGCTGCTGATAGGACAGGGTTACTCAAACTGATGCTGCCTGCATGACGCATTGCCGCTGCGAGTATTGTCAAATATTGTACAGTGGTGTGCATCAGCCGGCCCAGCCCAGCTGCCAGATGCACGGTCGTAAGTCGAGTGGACGTATGTCGAGCAGGTCATAAGTCGGATGATAGGTGTATATACAGTGGACCCTCAACCAGCAATGGCATCGATTAACGATAAATCTGACTAGCGACACATTTTAACACAAAAATTTTGCCTCGGCTAGCGCTTAAAAACCCGACCAGCACTATTCCTTCCGTACGAGACGCGTCCACTTTGGCCTAAGCGCGCCTCACTTGTCCCGTGGGTGCCAGTGTTTACAAGCCAGCAGCCAGCCACCGCGGTCGCTTCCAAACATACAACTGGAACATTTCATATTATCACAGCTTTTGTAGTGACTGCACCTGCAAAATAAGTCACCATGGGCCCCAAGAAAGTTTCTAGTGCCAACCCTACAGCAAAAAGGGTGAGAATTACTATGGAGATGAAGAAAGAGATCATTGCTAAGTATAAAAGTGGAGTGCGTGTCTCTGAGCTGGTCAGGTTGTACAATAAACCCCAATCGACCATCGCTACTATTGTGGGCAAGAAAACGGCAATCAAGGAAGCTGTTCTTGTCAAAGGTACAACTATGTTTTCGAAACTGAGATCGCAAGCGGCAGAAGATGTTGAGAGACTCTTATTGGTGTGGATAAACGAGAAACATAGCAGGAGATAGCATCTCTCAAGGATCATATGTGAAAAGGCTAGGAAATTGCATTACTTTTTAAATTAAAAAAATGCCAGCAACTAGTGATGTGAGTGAATTTAAGGCCAGAAAAGGGTTGGTTTGAGAGATTTAAGAACCCGTAGTGGCATTCATATTGATAAGGCATGGTGAGGCTGCCAGTTCGGACCACAAAGCGCTGAAAAATATTGAAAGGAATTCAAGGGGTACATAGAAGTGAAGGACTGAAACCTGAACAAGTTTTTAAATTTGTGACGAAACAGGGCCTGTTTTGGAAAAAAAATGCCAAGCAGGACCTACATTACTCAGGAGGAAAAGGCACTCCCGGACATAAGCCTATGAAAGACAGGCTACTCTGTTGATGTGTCCCAAATGCTAGTGGTGATTGCAAAGTAAAAGCCTTTATTGGTGTATCACTCTGAAACTCCCAGTGTGTTCAGGAAAAAACAATGTCAAGGCTAATTTGTGTGTGCTGTGGGGGGCAAACATAAGGCATGGGTCACTAGGGACTTTTTCTATGACTGGTTACACCATGCATTTGCCCCCAATGTGAAAAATTACCTAATTGAATAGAAATTAGACCTTAAGTGCCTCCTGGTATTAGACAATGCTCCTGGTCATCCGTCAGACTTGGCAGAGCGACTTTCTAGGGACATAAAGCTTCTTTAAAGGTAAATTTTTTGCCTCCTAATACCACTCCTCCCTGCAGCCCATGGACCAGCAGGTCATTTCCAACTTCAAGAAACTGTACACAAAAGCTTGTTTGAAAGTCTTTTTTAGTGACCTCAGAAACTCAACTGACTCTAAAGATCTTTTTAAACCATCCTCAATTGTGTAAACATTATAGGTAAGGCTTGGGAGGAATGACTAAGAGGACCTTGAACTCTGCTTGGAAAAAAACTGTGGCCAGAATGTGTAGACAAAAGGGATTTTGAAGGGTTTGGGAGGCTAACCCTGAAACCTATGCCAGTTGAGGAATCCATTGGGGCACTGGGGAAGTCCTTGGGGTTGGAGGTTAGTGGGGAGGATGTGGGAAAAGCTGGTGGAGCAGGACAATGAAGAACTAACCACTGATGAGCTGCTAGATCATCTTGAACAGCAAGAGGGCAGACCTGAGGAAACTGCTTTGGAGGAGGGGGTAGAGAAACTGAAGAAGTTGCCTAAATCTAGATTAAGGAAATGTGTGCAAAGTGGCTTGAAGTGCAAACCTTTTTGGGTGAAAATCACCCTGACACAGCTACTGCAAGCCGTGTTGGCAACCTGTACACTGACAATGTTGTGAACCACTTTAGGAAAGCATAAAGGAACAAAGGTACAGATATCTATGACAGATATGTTGTGGACAGAAGTCCAGTGACTCTGAAAACTGGTCCTAGTGGCAAATTTAAAAAAAACAAGGGGAAATAACCCCAGAAAAAAAACTTGCTACCTCAAGTGCTAATGGAATGGGATTCCCCTCTAAACACAAAAAGACAACGGTCTCCCCCCCCTCCCATCCCATCAATCATCACCAATCTTCAATAAAGGTAAGTGTCATGTAACTGTGGGATGTCTCTTCAGTTTGTGTGTATTAAATTAATATTTCATGTGCGTAAAATTTTTTTTTTTCAATACTTTGGGGTGTCTTGCACGGATTAATTTGATTTCCATTATTTCTTATGGGGAAAATTAACTTTACTAACGATTATTTCGATTAACGATGAGCTCTCAGGAACGGATTTAAAATCGCTGGTTGAGGGTCCACTGTATATATATATATCTTTCTTTCAACACACCGGCCGTATCCCACCAAGGCAGGGTGGCCCAAAAGGAAAAACGGAAAGTTTCTCCTTTTACATTTAGTAACACACCTACCATCCGACTTACGATCGAGTTCGGTTCCGAGAAACCTTCGTAAGTCGAACCTTTATTACTGATATCAACAAAACATATTTTGTAATCGACTTAATTTTACTTGTTTTAATTTGGTATTTCATGTTTACTTTACTTTTTATGTTGTTAGTACTGTATTTTATACTGTAAGGTTTGATAAACACGTGTACAACACATACAGTTGTTTATTTCCCTAAATTTTGCATAAAAACAACGGTCGAAAGTCGAGGGTCGTAAGTCGAGTAGATCATAAGTCGAATGGTAAGGTGTATATACAGTAGAAGAGGTTACTAGCCCCTTGCTCCTGGTATTTTAAGTCGCCTCTTAACAAGCAACGCATGGCTACGGAGAAGAATTTTCTGTTTCCACTTTCCCCCCATGGAGGTAAGAGGAATAAACAAGAACAAGAAAGAAAATAGAGAAAACCCGAGGAAGTGTGGTTATATAGTTTGTACATGTTAATGTAGTGTGACCTAAGTGTAAGTATAAGTAGCAAGCCATACCTGAAATCTTGCATGGTATGAGACAGAATAAAAAGACACCAGCAATCTTACCATCATGTAAAACAATTACAGCTTTCCGTTTTATAACACCACCTGGTGAGTGCGTGGGGATTTTTGAACCAAGTGAGAGAGACTTTGTGGTTGGGATCTCACAGTGCTAAAGGTTACAATTTTCTGTAGAGGGAGTAGTATGGTAAATCTGGGGTGCCAGGGTGTGTGTGTGTAATATAGAAGGGAGCATGGAGCTAGTAACCCCTTCTTCTGAATGGCGTTACTAAAGTTAAAAAGAGACTTTTTGTTTTTTTCTTTTTTTGGGGTACCCTGCTTCAGTGGGATACAGCCACTCTGTTGAAAGGAGAAGATATATACATATTTTTTTTTTTTTTCAACAAGTCGGCCATCTCCCACCGAGGCAGGGTGACCCAAAAAAGAAAGAAAAATCCCAAAAAGAAAATACTTTTCCATCATCATTCAACACTTTCACCATACCACACATTATTCACTGTTTTTGTGTGTGTGTGGTGTGTGTGTGTGTGTGTGGTGTGTGTGTGTGTGTGTGTGGTATATATATGTGTGTACTCACCTAGTTGAGGTTGCGGGGGTCGAGTCCGAGCTCCTGGCCCCGCCTCTTCCACTGATCGCTACTAGGTCACTCTCCCTGAGCCGTGAGCTTTACATACCTCTGCTTAAAGCTATGTATGGATCCTGCCTCCACTACATCGCTTCCCAAACTATCCACCTTACTTACTGACTACTCAGTGGGCTGAAGAAATACTTCCTAACATCCTGTGATTCCATCTGTGTCCTTCAGCTTCACACACTGTGTCCCCTTAGTTAACTGTGTCCAATCTCTGGAACATCCTGTCTTTGTCCAACTTGTCAATTCCTCTCAGTATTTTGTATGTCGTTATCATGTCCCCCCTATCTCTCCTTCCTCAGTGTCGTCAGGTTGATTTTTCCCCTTAACCTCTCCTCGTAGGACATACCTTCTTAGCTCTGGGACTAGTCTTGTTGCAAACCTTTGCACTTTCTCTAGTTTCCTTCACTTGCTTGGCTAGGTGTGGTTCCAAACTGGTGCCGTCATACTCCAATAGGGCCTAACATACACGGTGTACAGGGTCCTGAATGATTCCTTATTGAGATGTCGGAATGCCTGAATCTGAGGTTTGCTGGCGCGCCATATCTGCAGCAGTTATTTGTTGATGTGGCCTTCAAGGAGATGTCCTGGTGTTATACTCACTCCCCCAAGATCTTTTTCCTTGAGTGGAGTTTGTAGTCTCTGACCCCCTAGACTGTACTCTCCCGTCTGCGCCTTCGCTTTTGCCCTTTTCCCCACTCTTCATGACTTTGGCACTTGGTGGGATTGAACTACTCCAGAGCCAATTGCTGGACCAGGTCTGCAGCCTGTCCAGATCCCTTGTAGTGTGTAGTTTGTGTGTGTGGTGTGTGTGTGTGTGGTGTGTGTGTTGTGGTGTGTGTGTATATGTGTGTGTGTGTTGTGTGTGTGTGTGTGTATATAGGATGGGTGTGTGTGTGTGGTTGGTATAAATGTGTGTGTGTGTGTGGTGTGTGTGTGTGTGTGTGTGTGTGTGTGTGTGTGATATATGTGTGTGTGTGTAGTGGTGTGTGTATATGTGTGTGTGTGTGTTGTGTGGTGTGTGTGTGTGTATATATGTGTGTGGTGTGTTTGTGTGTGTATTAGTGTGTGGTGGTGTGTGTGTGTATATTATGGTGTGTGTGTTGTGTGTGTATATATGTGGTGTGTGTGTGGTATATAGTGTGTGGTTGTGTGTTATATGGTGTGTGTGTGTGTGGTGTGTGTGTGTGTGTGTGTGTAGGTGTGTGTGTTGTGTGTTGTGTGTGTGTGTGTGTGTGTGGTATTATATTGTGTGTTTGTGTGTGTGGGGGGTTGTGTGTGTTTTTGTGTGGGTTGTGTGTTATATTGTGTGTGTGTGGGGGGGGGTGTGTGTGTGTGTGTGTGTGTGTGTGTGTTTTTGTGTTGTGTGTGTGTGTGTGTGGTGTGTGTGTGTGTTATGTTGTGTGTTATTTTTTATATATATTATTTTTATATATATTATATTATATATATATATATATTATTTATATTTAAGTGGACCCCCGGTTTAAACGAATTTTTTTTCATTCCGTGTTGTTCAGGTGCCAGTACGCCGTTTTTTTTTCCCCCCCTTTTTAAGGATATTGTGAAGAAAGTCCATTTCGCCCCCCCAAACAACAGTACAACGCACTTACTAAATCACTTTACATAATTGGTGCATTTGGAGGGGGGTCTTTTTAAGGGGGGGTCCCTTATAATATATAAAAATTTTTATTATATATACGTATATATATTTGCAAAAAAACCCACTCTAAAAGAATAGAGAAATTCCCAAAGTGCTTTCGTGACTACTAAATTATCAAGGAAACATAGTTCTTGATAATGTGTAGTCATGAAAGCGTTTTTTTTTTTTTTTCTCTATTCTTTCAGAGTGGTTTTTTTGCATATTCTAAAATCACCTGTTTACTTGTCTTATTGATAAAAATTATATATATAACATACATACATATATAAAATTTAGTGGACCCCCGGTTTTTAAGATATTTTTTCACTCCAAAAGTATGTTCAGATCCCCAGTACTGACCAAATTGTTCCCAAAAGGGAAATAGTGAAGTGTTAGTCCATTTAGCCCCCCAAAACATACACGTACAAACGGCACTTACATAAATACACTTACATAATTGGTGCATTCGGAGGTGATCGTTATGAGGGGTCACTGTTATATAAAATTTAAAATATTATATATTTATATATATATATATATATATAAAATATATTATATTATATATATTATATATATAATATATATATTTTAAATGGGGAGTTAGGGTACATTTTTGGGGAAATGGAGGGAATATTTTGGGGAATTGTTAAATTTGTGAAGTAGGGAACTGTGTTTTTCGTGTATAGGGCAAGGAGGAACAACATCTTGTAGGAGTGGGGGAAGACCATTGTGAGTGGGGGGGGAAGTTCGTGAGGCAGTAGGAAAAATGAAAGGGGTAAGAGCCGGGTTGATGGGATAAAGTAAAAATGTTAAAAGCAGTTGGGGGAATAGTTTTGGAGTGGTTGGTGCAATTATTTAATAAATGTAGGGAAGAGGGAAAGGTCCCTAGGGATTGGAGAGACTGCCAGTTCCTTTTGTAAAAAGGCAAAGGGATAAAAGAGAGTGCAAAAATTTTAGGGGGATAAGTCTGTTGAGTATACCGGGCAAAGGTATGGTAGAGTTATTATTAAAAAGAATTAAGAGTAAGAGGGAGAATAGGATGCAGAGAACAAGGAGGCTTTGGGAAAAGGTCGGGGTGGTGGACAGTTTTTACAGTGAAAAATTAAGTGAACAGATTTAGAAAGGCAAAGAGGTCTTTGTGGATTTATGGTTTTGGGGAAAAGGGTTATGACAGGGGGGATAGGGGGGCAAGTGGCAGATGTTGCAGGTGTATGTGTAGGGGTGGTTCTGAAGCAGTGAAGAGATTTTACGAGGGTAGTGAGGGTCAAGTTAGAGTATGAGGAAAGAGGGAATTATTTTCCCCGTAAAAGTAGGCCTTTGACAAAGGGGTGTGATGTCACCGTGGTTGTTTAATATATTTTTGATGGGGTTTTAAGGAAAATAAATGCAAGGGTCTTGGCGGGCGGGAGTTAAAAGTAAAGAAACACACAAAAGTGGGGGTTGTCCAGTTGCTCTTTGCTGATGACC
This sequence comes from Cherax quadricarinatus, assembly GCF_026875155.1. Classification (NCBI taxonomy): domain Eukaryota; kingdom Metazoa; phylum Arthropoda; class Malacostraca; order Decapoda; family Parastacidae; genus Cherax; species Cherax quadricarinatus. Next base: position 1,799,309 of record NC_069487.1, read on the forward strand.
CTGTGCTTTGGGAGATTCTGAAGAGAATTCAGAGATTGGTGGATGAATTTGGGTTTTGGGTGTGCAAAAGAAGAAAAATTTAAATGAATCGGAAAGAGTAAGGTTATGAGGATAACAAAAAATTAGGGGATGAAAGATTGGATATCAGATTGGGGGAGAGAGTAGGAGGAGGGGAATGTTTCAGATATTTGGGAAAATTTGGAGTGCGCGGAGGGTCTATGAAAGATGAGGGGAATCTAGAATTTATGAGGGGGGAAAAGGGTGGTGGGGGCATTAGGAGTTGTGGAGACAAAGAATTTGTCCTGGAGGGAAAGAGGGGAAAGTATGAGAGTATGTTTTTTCCAACGCTCTTATATGGGTGTGAAGCATGGGGGATGAATGTTGCAGCGAGCAGAAGGCTGGAGGCAGTGGAAATGTCATTCTGAGAGCAATGGTGGGGTGAAAATAATGCAGAGAATTCGTAGTTTGGAAGTTTGGAGGAGGTGCGGGATTACCAAAACTGTTGTCCATGGGCTGAGGAAGGGTTGTTGAGGTGGTTCAGCATTGGAGAGAATGGAGCAAACAGAATAACTTCGTTTGTGTGGAAGGGAAAGGGGGGTAGGGGTCGGCCAGGAAAGGTTGGGGGAAGGGGTAAAGGGGTTTTGTGTCAGGGGGGTTGGACTTCCAGCAGGCCGGGGAGCGTGTTTGATAGGATGAATGGAGACAAATGGGTTTTTTAAAACTTGACGTGTGTTGGATGTGGCAAAAATAACATTTTTGAAGGGGTTCAGGGGAAATGGCAGGCGGGCTTGAGTCCTGGAGATGGGAAAGTAAATGCCCTGCACTCGAAAGGGGGGTTTTTTAATGTTGCGTTAAAAACTGTAGTGTAAAACACCCTTCTGGCAAACGTGAAGGAGTGAAGATGGGGAAAGTTTTTTTTTTTGGGGGCCACCTGCCTTTGGGGGGAATGGCCCGTGTGATAATTTAAAATAAAATAAAATTTTATTTTTAATATATACTTTTTAATATATAATATATATATATATTTTTTTTTTTTTTTTTTTTTTAAACAAGTGGGCCCGTCCTTTCCACCGAGGCGGGGTGCCCAAAAAAGAAAGAAATCCCCAAAAAGAAAAACTTTCTCACTTCAACACTTTCACCACCCCCGCACATTTCACTGTTTTTGCAGAGGTGCTCAAATACAACATCTAGAAGTTTAAACATAAAAGTCCAACATATCCCCCCCAAACTGCCAATACCCCAAAACCCCTCCTTTAAAGTGCAGGCATTGTACTTCCCTTTTCCCAGGACTCAATCCGACTAATGAAAAAAAACCCCTTTCCCCTAATCCTTCACTAAAATTTTCCCCCTGTCAACTCCAACGTCGCAGGCCCCAAGTCCCTTTCGTCTCCATTCACTCCTATTAACACGTCACGACGCTTGCGGGAATCCAACCCCCCTTCCCCCACAAACCTCTTTTACCCCCCTCCCCAACCCTTTCAGGACGCCCCACCCCCCTCCTTCCCCTATAATTTATATGTTTCCATGTCATTTACTGTGATCCATTCCTCTCAAAATGCCCAAAAACCCCCCAAAAAACCCCCTCTTCTGCCCTCTGACTAATACTTTTTTTTTAAACTCCACCCTTCTCCAAATTTCCACCCCCAAAATTTTCTGCAAAATATTTACACCACACATTCCCCAAAACAGGCATTCCGCTCCCTCCAACCGCTCCTCGCTGCTGCTTTTAAACCACCCAAGCTCACCCCATATAAGATTTTTGGTACTACAACTTTCATACATTCCCTTTTTTGCCTCCATAGATAACGTTTTTTGACCCACATATACCTCAAGCACCACTCCCCTTTTTTCCTCATAATTCTATGATTAACCTCATCCTTATAAATCCATCCCCGCCCGTCAACCCCCCAAGTATCTGAAACTTTTCATTCTTCCATACCTCCCCCCAATTTTTGTTTTCCAATTTTTTTCTTTATCAAAATCATTTGACCCCCCTCATCCCTTTACTCTTTTCTATTTCACTTTCAACTTTCCCCCTTTAAAACCTTTCCCCAAACTCATCCACTAACCTTTGCAATTTTTCTTTAGAATCTCCCAAAGCACAGTATCATCAGAAAAAAGTAATTTGGTAAATTTCCCTTTTTTGAATTTGATTCCCCTAATTTTTTTCCCACCCCTCTCCCAAACCCCTAGATTTATTTCCTTTACAACCCCATTATAAATATTTTAAAACCCAACCATGGTGACATTACACATCCCGTCAAAGACCTACTTTTACCGGGAAGTAGTCTCCCTCTTTCTACCCCCCAACCCTGAGCCCCTATCCTCATAAAAACTCTTTCAGATTTAAAAACTTACCACCTATTCCAATACTTGCAACATCTCCCACATTGCTCCTCTATCCACCTTCATACCCTTTTTTCTAAATCCTAAAGAAATAAAAATTTCCCCTTCTTTATCAAAATAGTTCACTATATGCTTCAATGTAAACCCGTTTCCCCAATCCCCACCCACTCTAAAACCCCCTTTGCTCACCGCAACCCACATTCGTTTTACCTCTAATCTTTCAATTTAACCTACCGTACACTTTTCCCGGTATATCAGTAAACTTATTCCCTTAATTTTTACAGTCTCTTTTGTCCCCTTTCCCCTTTTTTAAAGGGCTTACATGCTCTCGCCAAACCCTAGGACCTTCCCTCTTTCATACTTTATTAAAAAAAGTACCAACCACCCAACATATATCCCCCCCCGCTTTTAACATTTCTGTCAGATCCATAGTTCCCGTGCTTTACCCCCTTTTATTTTACGTAATGCCTCACGTACCCCCCCCCACTTACTTCTGCTCTTTTCACTCCTAAAAGTGGTATACCTCCCTGCCATGATGAAATTACTGCCTCTGTTTTTTTCCCTTAACATTTAAAAGTTCCTCAAAATATTCTCGCCCTCTACCCAATACCTCCCTCCCCATTACTAAACTCCCCTACTTGTTTTTAATGCAAAACCTTTTTTTCCCTAGGCTTTTTTTAACTTGTTTAATCACTCCAAAATTTTTTTTTATTTTCATTAAAATTTCTTTACAGTGCCTCTCCCCCTCTTCATCTGCTTCCTTTTGCACTCTCTCACCACTCTCTTTTCCTTTTTTTTACTCTCCATTACCTGCCCTTTTTATAACATTCTGTTTTAAAAACCTTCATAAGCTCCCCTTTTTTTCCCTTTTTCACACCCTTTACTTCTCATTCCCCCCCCAAAAACCCTCTTTCCCCCTGCCCCCCCCCCTCCCATAACCACAAAATTCTGCCCCACATTCTAATATGCATTTTTTAAAAATATTCCAAAACCCCCTTCAACCCCCCCCCTACTATCTTTGCACTAGCCCCCCTTCTGCCAATAGTCGCTTTATCTCACCCGAATTCCCCCTCCCTTAGTTTTTACACTTTCACCTCCCCCTTTCTTTTTGTTGCCCCTTTCCCCTTTTCCCTCTACCCCTTTTTCTAACTGTAGCTACAACAAATAAAGATCATATATCAGTTGCCCTCTATAAACTTTAATCCCGGAGCCTACCCATAACCTTTACCACCAATACAAATCTAAAAACTACTTTTATTACGTTACATCATACCTTGTATATTTATTTATCCTCTTTTTCAAAAATATGTATTATTATTACCCAAATTTTTTCTACCCCCATGCTCAATTAAAGGTCCCCCTTTACATTTACCCCTGGCACCCCCAAAAATTTTACTACTCCTCCAAAACTTTTTTTCCCCCTTTGCTTAAATCCCCAACCACCATTACCTACACTTATTGAAAAATCCCCACGCATTCATCAACTTTCCCAAAATCTCTCTCTTCCCCTTTCACTTCTCTTTCTCCAGGTGCATAACGCTTATTATAACCCCACTTTTACATCCAATCTTTATTTTACTCATTAATCCTTGAATTAAAAACATTTATAGTCCCCCTTTTCCGCCTAGCTTATCCCTTTAAAATTTTCTACCTTCTTTAGCTCTAAAACCCTTTTTAAACCCCTGACCTAATCCCATTTTTTCCCCCCCCACTGAAAAATCTCCCACCCCCTTAGCTTTGTTTCACTTAAAACCAGGGGCATCCCGCTTTTCTCATTTAACATCCCAATCATCTCTTTCTTTCATCTGCACAAAATCCACGCACATTCAGATTCCCCCTTTGACAATTTCTTCTTCTTATTTTTTTTAGAATCTTTACAGGAAAAGGGGTTACTAGCCCATTTTTCCCCCGGGATTTTAGTTGACTTTTACAACACGCATGGCTTACGGGGAAAGATTCTTATTCCACTTCCCCCTGGATATAAAGGAAAATTAAAAAGACCAAGAACTATTAAGAAAAAATCAAAGAAAACTCAGATGAGTGTGTATAAATAAATGTGTACATGTATGTGTAGTGTGACCTAAGTGTAAGTAGAAGTAGCAAGACATGCCTGTAATCTTGCATATTTATGAGACAGACAAAAGACATCAGCAATCCTACCATCATGTAAAACAATCACAGGCTTCGTTTTACACTCACTTGGCAGGACGGTAGTACCTCCCTGGGTGGTTGCTGTCTACCAACCTACTACCATATATATATATATATATATATATATATATATATATATATATATATATATATATATATTTAACACACACACACACACACACAAACATACAGACCAGGGAAACAATGTATTTGTGAGGGTAGAGGTGGGGATGGCTGCAGTAAAAATTCCCCATAATACCATGGTACATGAATACCTTGCATAGACTGTTAATAGGTGCCAAAAAAGTTTGTACTATGGACAACCATTCTGTTTAAAACATTTTTATAATGTGTTAATTAGATAGCCGTTTACAAGCTTCATCGCATTTCCTCTTCCCACTCATAACTGAATATAAAAAAGTACTCGTATGTAATAAAACATAAAAACTGCAGTTCACTACTGCTAAAAAAAAAAATTTAATTGTTGAAAATTTTAAAATTATAAACTGTGCTCTAGCAAAACCCACACTGTTCAAAACCACATTATACAAGGTATTACTGTACATTTTTACTGCAGTTAGCAGGGGCAGTGGATACAGAGAAACTTATCCTTACCAAGATCTCAACCCAGAACTATCAAGTGAGCTGACCACTGATTAACCACTTCAGACTAGATTCAATGGATAAACTTTTGATATATGCACTTGTGTATTCATAAAAAAACTATTATAATGCGTACATACTGTACATCTATAGAAAGATGGTACATAATTAGAAAAGGTTATGTGTAAGGAGATAAATTACATCACAACTTGTGACATCTTGAATACAGTAGTATTTGGATAGGTTGAAGGTCAAAAAATTCTTCAACGAATCACAAGGCAGAATTCATATAAATTTGAAATAAAGTATACCTGGAGTATATTATACCTAGATAGAGTTCCGGGGGTCAATGCCCCCATGGCCCGGTCTGTGACCAGGCCTCATGGTGGATCAGGGCCTGATCAGCCAGGCTGTTACTGCTGGCCACATGTAATCCAACATACGAACCACAGCCCAGCTGGTCAGGTATTGACTTTAGGTGCCTGTCCAGTGCCTCCTTCAAGACAGCCAGGTGTCTGTTGGTAATCCCCCTGATGTATGCTGAGAGGCAGCTGAAACGTCTTGGGCCCCTGACAATTATTGTGTTGTCTCTTATCATGCTAGTGGCACCCTTGCTTTTCATTGGGGGATGTTGCACCGTCTGCCGAGTCTTTTGCTGTCATAGGGAGTGATTTTCATGTGCAAGTTTGGTACTAATCCCTCTAGGATTTTCCAGGTGTATATAACTATGTATCTCTCCCTCCTGCATTCTAGGGAGTATAGGTTTAGGAACTTCAAGCATTCCCAGTAATTGAGGTGGCTTATTGCAGTTATGCGTACCATGAAGGTTCTCTACATTTTTTAGGTCAGCAATTTCACCTGCCTTGAAAGATGCTGTTAGTGTGCAGCAATATTCCAGCCTAGATAGAACAAGCGACCTGAAGAGTGTCATCATGGGCTTGGCATCCCTAGTTTTGAAGGTTCTCATTATCCATCTTGTCGTTTTTCTAGCAGATGCGATTGATACAATGTTATGGTCCTTGAAGGTGAGATCCTCTGACATGATCACCCCCAGGTCTTTGACATTAGTTTTTTGCTCTATTATGTGGTTGAAATTTATTTTATACACTGACGAAGCTTCAATTTCCTCACGTTTTCCATATTGGAGTACTAATTGAAATTTCTCATCATTGAACTTCATAATGTTTTCTGCAGCCCATTTAAAGATTTAGTTGATGTCCACTTGGAGTCTTGCAGTGTCTTCAATGGAAGACACTGTCATGCAAATTCAGCTGTTATCTGCAAAGGAAGACACGGAGCTGTGGCTTATATCCCTGTCTATGTCTGATAAGAGGGATGAGGAACAAGATGGGAGCGAGTACTGTGCCTTGTGGAACAGAGCTTTTCACCATAGCTGCCTCAGACTTTACTTTGTTAACTACTACTCTTTGTTAGGAAATTATAGATTCATCTACTGACTTTTCCCATTATTCCTTTATCACGTATTTTGTGTGCTATTACACCATGGTCACACTTGTCAGAGGCTTTTGCAAAGTCTGTATATTACATCTGCATTTTGTTTGTCTTCTAGAGCATCCAGGACCTTGTCGTAGTGGTCCAGTAGTTGGGACAGACAGAAGCAACCTGCTCTAAACCCATGCTGCCCTGGGTTGTGTAATTGATGGGTATCTAGATGGGTGGTGATCTTGCTTCTTAGAACCCTTTCAAAGATTTTTATGATATGGCATGTTAGTGCTATCGGTCTGTAGTTCTTTGCTATTGCTTTACTGCCCCCTTTGTGAAGTGGGGCTATGTCTGTTGTTTTTAGTAACTGGGACGACCCCAGTGTCCATGCTCCCTCTCCACAGGATGTTAAAAGCACGTGATAGAGGCTTCTTGCAGTTCTTGATGAACACAGAGTTCCATGAGTCTGGGCCTGGGGCAGAGTGCATGGGCATGCCATTTATCGCCTTTTCTAAGTCATTTGGCACCAGGATATCAGATAGGTGTGTGTCCACCAAATTCTGTCTCTCATAAAAAGTTCAATCTGGTTAGTGGCTCACTAAAAACCAAGTCATATTGGGACTTGAGTAGCTCACTCATTTCCTTGCTGTCATCTGTGTAAGACCCAACCCGTTTAAGTAGGGCCCCAATACTGGATGTTGTTCTAGACTTTGATTTGGCATAAGAAAAGAAATACTTTGGGTTTCTTTCAATTTCATTTATGGCTTTTAGTTCAAAATGAGACTAAGCATAAACTACTCAATTCAAAAAAAAATTTTTTAACACCAACGTCGGCTGTCTCCCACTGAGGTCTGGTGTCCAGAGAAAAGTGAACACTTTTACTGTCATTCATTCAATTGCTGTCTTGTCAGAAGTATGTTGACATCATTCAGATGGCCCTCTGTACTGCAATATTCTCACCCCTCCTTCAGAGAGCAGGCACTGTACGTCTCACCTCCAGGACTCAAGTTCAGATGTACAGTATATTCCACAGATATGGCACCACAAGTTTTAGCTTGGAGAAATACATTACATGCTATAGGCTAAAATCTTTGACACAATAAACTAGCTCTGAGCATTCAATACCCTTCTCTATTCAGTTTAGTTTTAGTCTTTGTGTCTGAAGGAAAATGTATTTTAGGGATTTCTTCTCTTCAAGGAGGTTGTCTTGGTGAAGGAATTTTGGCCCAAGGAACTGCAGCTACCTTCCCCTTCCCAGATCAAACAAATATGGCCCTTATAAGTTTAGTGTTCCTGTATATACAGTAATAACAGTGGTTCAGCTATTATGTACATAAACAAGATAGTTTCACTGTCAAATAAAATAAGCTTCCACTCGCTGGCATCTTTTAAATTAAAAAATGGGTTAAAATGGGATAAATAAGTAAATTTTGCAACTCAGATTTCTATGAAAATATAGAATTGCCAGAAATGCTGTACATAGTATGGGTTTGCATTAGTACTGTACTTGAACTGTCATACTGTAATGCTATTTTAAAAATCATATCCCAAGATAATTGTTTGTATGCATTAAGAAAAAAAAATATGATTGTGGAAAATTTTATAATTTTCCGAAACTATAGTGCCTAATAGGTGTTTAATGTGTCTATATGGGTCAAAAATGTATTTGAAAATAAGAGTAGAACCAAGAGCTCCCTTTGCGCATGCGCGGATGTGCGGGGGGGAGTGGCGGGTTTGTTTTGAAGGTGGAGAGGAAGCGGAAAAGGCATGGTACCACGAAATTGGCATTCACGGCGGCCTAAGGATTAATATAGGCCTCATTTCGTAATAGGAAGTGTCGTGACTGTTCCTAATGGAGAGTGAGGGAACGTGATTTACGGGACCACGATAATAGAGTGGTAAAAGGTGATTACGGTAGGGACCGGGGGTGACTGACGCGTCGTCCTGGACTGAGCCCCGGGAAAATTACCCTTGGTTTAATCATCACTCATCGGTCTCAGATCTTAATGGAGTGATCTCTAATGTGTATAATAATTTGAGTCATTAGATCGTCTTGTGAATTGTAATGTAATTAAGGATAATAACGCTAAGTTAAGAGAATATGTGAAGTGAAATAAGTCGTTTGCTCCGAGTGAACACGCTAGACCTCGTTGTTAACGAGACGAGGAAAGGGAAACTCCTTGAGTCACGACGTCTAAAGCAGGGACAAACCAGCGGATACCTCGTCCTGCTGGAATGAGAATCGTGTCGGTGTAGCAGGACCCCGAAAATGAGATGGTAAAATCAAGAAATGAGGAATATCAATCACCCACATTAAGTAACCCTTTAGTTATAGCAACCTTAGACTGGCCAGTAGTGGTATGTTATAATTAGATAGGTTACGAGTGATCAGCTACATCAAGTGACCACCAGAGAACATCTGGTAAGTAGTGGGTTTATGTACAAATGTTTTCCTTGACGGATGTATCCAGGTGTATCCTACCCCCCCCCCCTTCATTCAGCAAAAACTAATATAATCTATACAGTCCACAATTTAATTAGTAGCACCGTACTTGTGGGTGCTACCCAATCCATACTGGTCTCGGATAGATATGGATAAGATTGTGAGGTCGAGGGGACCACTTGGTGCGCCAGGGGTTTTTTAAAGTTTTCTCACATGTCTACACGGGGTGACTACGGTAAACAATATGATTGTCTCCAATGAGATTACTGGTATGTATATAATGTTGAGGTACATACAGGTAAGCCCCCTAGAAAATTTTCCATATCTGCCCGTTGGTCCTTCGAAAACGGATGCAATCAGTGAAAAAATTAATTAATTAATTACTTAATAATTAAGTGACTGATTGAAGGAAGTGGGTGTAGGGTGCACAAGTTTAAATCGATCGTGTGATGGATGACAATTAGCCCAATTAATTGCTAGCCCATGTGTGGCTGGGAAATTTATACAAGAGTAATTTGCAAGAATTACTCTTAAAAGGCGCCTACTTAAGTTGTTTTAATCAGTGATTAATAATTCTCTAACCATTGACTGGATCTAAGGAGTTAATGTGGCTGACAAGTCCGTGAATTTAGAGTAATGAAAGATCATTAGGCTATTAAAAGCCATGTGACGAAGGCATTTGATTTAGTGAATCAAAGAACCGTGAACCCTAATGAATTAAAGTTATATTTAGATGCTTTAGAGAGTAGATTTGATTGGTAAAAAATTGTGGTTCAAAGACTGTGAAAGAGATCTGCGAGAATTGTGCAGATGGAAATGGAAATGAATGTTTTAATTAATCAACTTTACGAATTGGAAGAAAAACTGTTTGTAAAAGTAAGGCTTTGAATAAATTAAAGGGTGTAAGCCAGGCAGTTGATCAACCTATTAATGCAAAGGGTGTGTTTCCCAAAACCTCCATAGTACGGTCTGGAGGAAATCAGATTTAGGTCGGCAGGAATTAATTGTTCAATTGCAGACCAGTCAGTCAAAACAGTTCTAAGGAAATAAAAATTAATGACTCTGAAGTATCTGTCAAGCCTCAAAAAAGGGAAAAATAATCCCAGTGGTAATAATCATAGTTAAGAGTTAAATGGGCACATATCAAGTCGGGAATCAGTAATAGTGGTTCCTCACATCAAGGTAAGGGGAAATAAGTACTCAGTAAGTGAAACCCCAGTTAATAAGGTCATTCAAGGAAAAGAGAGACTGCCTCTTCTGCCAGGGTACTCATTTCACAAAAAAAATTGTAATGCCTGTAATTCATGGGATATTAAAGTGGAAAGAATGAAAGAACTTGACAGATTTATCAGATGTCTAGACAATCATAATGTAAAGGATTGTCATACCAAATTGAACAGTTGCTATCAAGCAACAGGAAAGCACCATACAGTTATGTGCAGGGTTGTATGTGATTCTTATAATAATGGTGACATTAATGATAATGTTAATAACCTTGACACTACAGTGACTGATGTAAAGGTTGCGCTAATGCAATAATGATGGCCTAGCTGAGGTTTACCCTTTTGCCGGGGGGTTGGATGAAAAAAATTCAGGATAAAGGGCATAAATCCAAAACCATAGGGCCCGTCACTCTCCTCAACACTGGTACGGGCCATGTAATATATGGCAGACTCCCGCCTAGTAATAATGACTAGAGGAAGTAGTGAATACGGTCACGGTGTCTTACTCATGAAAGGTCAACCCAGTACAAGTATTTTTCTATCGAGAATGATGTTGAACCAGTTCTAATTTGTGGAGCGGGGACAGCATAGGGTTAATGTAAATGAGGAAATTTCCAAATGTTTCCCTTTTTACTCAGGAACAATACCTGAAGGATGTTAAATGTGAATCTGGACATTACTGGGTGCGACTTCCGTGGAAGCTTGACCGTCCAGAATTACCTACAATTATAGGATGCGTATGGACAGTTAAAGGACCCAGCTCTGCGAACTGAGCAAGACACCAAAATTGTTGATGCTTATAATGATAAAATTAAATAAGAGTTAAATAATAAATTGTTCTTACTCCAGGCGACGATAAATGCACACCTTAAGTGCACAGGCGGTCCACGGGAGCGAAGTAATTGGGTAAATAATCTTATGTGGACAATTTCCGGGTGTGACGTCAACTGAAGAGGAACTAATGAGGATATGTGAAGGGGTTAATGAAATAATGAAGAAATGTGCTGGGACTGACTTGGGATATGAGGACTTGTATTGTTAAAGTCTCAAAATTCCGTATGCCCAATAAATTTAATCCAGGGAGCATAGGCTTATGCCCTGAGAGAATGGAACACTAATTAGTCCATTTTGAGGGATCAAAAAATTTATAGATGGCCATGGAGTTGGTGCCTGTATGCAGTAATGTGTGGGGCTGACTTGGGATACTGAGAGACTTGTTATTGGTAAAGTCTCAAAATTCCAGTATGCCCAATAACTTAATCCAGGGAGCATAGGCTTATGCCCCTGAGAGAATGGAACACTAATTAGTCCATTTTGAGGGTTCAATAAATAGGGGTGGCATGGAGTTGGTGCCTATATGCAGTAATGTGCTGGGGCTGACTTGGGATACTGAGAGACTTGTTATTGGTAAAGTCTCAAAATTCCAGTATGCCCAATAAACTTAATCCAGGGAGCATGGCTTATCCCCCTGAGAGATGGAAACACCAATTAGTCCATTTTGAGAGTTCAATAAATATGGGTGGCCAGTGAAGATGAAAAAATTGTACTCCACATTATGTAAGTCGTCTAGCAACGACCTCCGCCCGGCCGCAGTGTGGAAAATTTTATAATTTTCGAAACTATAGTGCCTAATAGGTTTTTAAAATGTGTCTATATGGGTCAAAAATTTGTATTTGAAAATAAGAGTAGAACCAAGAGCTCCCTTTTGCGCATGCGCGGATGTGCGGGGGGGAAGTGGCGGGTTTGTTTTGAAGGTGGAGAGGAAGCGGAAAAGGCATGGTACCACGAATTTGGGCCCATTCATCGGCGGCCTAAGGTTAATATAGGCCTCATTTCGTAATAGGAAGTGTCGTGACTGTTTCTAATGGAGAGTGAGGGAACGTGATTTACGGGCCACATAATAGAGTGGTAAAAGGTGATTACGGGTAGGACCGGGGGTGACTGACGCGTCGTCCTGGACTGAGCCCCGGAAAATTACCCTTGGTTTAATCATCACTCATCGGTCTCAGATCTTAATGGAGTGATCTTATGTGTATATATAATTTGAGTCATTAGATCGTCTTTTTGAATTGTAATGTAATTAAGGAAATAAACGCTATGTTAAGAGAATGTGAAGTGAAATAAGTCGTTTGCTCCAAAGTGAACACGCTAGACCTCGTTGTTAACGAGCGAGGAAAAGGGAAACTCCTTGAGTCACGACGTCTAAGCAGGACAAACCAGCGGATACCCGTCCTTGCTGAATGAGAATGAGAATCGTTCGGTGTAGCAGGACACCGAAAATGAGATGGGAATCAAGAAATGAGGAATATCAATCACCACGTTAAGTAACCCTTCTAGTTATAGCAAACCTTAGACTGGCCAGTAGTGGTATGTTATAATTAGATAGGTTACGAGTGATCCAGCTACATCAAGTACCCCAGAGAACATCTGGTAAAGAGTGGATTATGTACAATGTTTTCCTTGACGGATGTATCCAGGTGTATCCTACCCCTCCCCTTCATTCAGCTAAACTAATATAATCTATACAGTCCACAATTAATTAGTAGCACCGTACTTGTGGGTGCTACCCAATCCATACTGGTCTCGGATAGATATGGATAAGATTGTGAGGTCGAGGGGACCACTTGGTGCGACCAGGGGTGGTTAAGTTTTCTCACATGTCTACACGGGGTGACTACGGTAAACAATATGATTGTCTCCCAATGAGATTACTGGTATGTATATAATGTTGAGGTACATACAGGTAAGCACCCTAGAAAATTTTCCATAATGATGGAATGCTATTACAGTACTGTATTTAAACAATGTAAATCACCAAGAAATATTAACTTGAGTTACCTTGACCAAGGGAAAAAACAGTATTTCATTTGATCACTACCAGTCATGTTTCTAAAGGCAAATGTGGCCCATTGACTTAAATTATTAATCAGTTTGTTGAAATACATATACTGTATTCAGCAATTACTGTATACAGTAAATATACCATATGTGAATACTGTATTTATTTGTATATTACTGTAATTAAGAATAGTGATTATCATTTTAATATTTTGAAAGTGATTTTTTTATATTGTTAATTATGTTTAAATGTTAAAGTGAATTTTACGAATATTATTAAAGTTTACAAACAGAAATATAAAATTTAGTAAATTACAAATAATTTTATTAGAATGATTTCAAAGAAATTATAGTACGATAAAAACCAAGCAGTCATGGACAACAGGATTCTTTCCCAAGCTTCAGTGCAGAATTACCATAGCAGTTTAAGGTGAGCACAATAAATCTTTTTTTTTTTTAAAGCAAGAGCAATCAAGTCTTTTAGCCATAAGCAATGTAGTAGTAAATATGCTGTAGTGCAAGAAAAATCGAGCAGCCCTTTTGTAAACATCTATTATACATCCTTGTGCAAGTTTAAAATGAAATGGTCTGTCAGGTGCATGCCTGTATCCGATTGCATTTTTTCTAATTTCATGAGCAAAGCCTGTGGAAGCACAGTCACCAAAGCCATGCAACGTACCCGTGTTAGAAAAGTTAGTCTTGCGAGCGAGTGATGAAGCCGTATTGTTGTTGTTATTGTTGTTCTGTGGTTTACCATGCAGACTTATGAGACTATCAGGCCAGAACCTTGTGGCAGAGGCCTTGGGGTTGTAGGCCTTCGACTTCTTGGTCTTCTGGTCGGGAGGAGTGGAGGCATCGATCATGGGTTGTAGGATACGACGTCGGGCATTGATGAACAGTTGTTCACTTGCAGAAGCGTCAGGTTGGTCTGTGCTGCGATGTGTCTTTTCTCATCTTCACTTGGGTAAGGGTGCTGAAATAGAGTTGTAAATACATCTACTTTACCATCTTATGATACATAAAATTATCCCTTTTCTTAATGGTTTCCAGGTGCTAAATTTAATAATACCAAAAACTTACTACCGTATCAGCAAATCTTAATATTTCACGTGGTCTTGTAATTCATGTTGAAAATTATTCCATTAAATGTTACTTTATAGAAAATCCTGGCATGTAAATTTGACTGAAAAAATACAGTACTGTATACATTTGTCTTGCTCCTCAACACAGGTGCTCAAAATAGACAGATTAACTACGGTATGTTGAGGGCAATATTTAAAAAATAAGTTCGAGACTCACAAAAGATGTTTGGAAATTTTTTAAAAAAAAATTGGGGGGTTTTTTTGTGTTGAAATTAGTCTTTTACAAGGTGGTTTTTCCTAAAAATTTTCCTCAGTTTGTGAATACCCTTTTTTTTTTAAAAGAGGACATTTTTGAAAATGTTAAAAACTGAATGAAGAGGTTTTGCAATTTTATTTAAGTTTTTAGGTCCTCATCCAGGAGATATTTTTTTAATTTGTTTTTACAGTTTGGCTAGCTGACTTGGGCTGGGGGGGAAGCGTATGTGTGTATTGTTGGGGGTTTTTAATTGCGACTTTGGGAGCATTTATGTATAGGAGAAGGGGGGCCCCGGACCTTCCCTTGGGCCCCGAATTGGGGCAGGGGGGTTTGTCCCCTTTTGATAACAATTGTTCTTTGCGAATGACAGGTTTGGGGATGCCCCTTTTCCAAATTTCCATTTTACGGGGCAATATGGTTAACTTACAAAGCTTTAGTAATAAATTCCCCCGTTTTTTTTTCCATGCATTTTAAAAAATTTTAGATGTTTAATACATCTTAGTATTTTTTTTGGGTAAAAATTAAATTCATTAAATGTTTTAGAAATGGAGTAAATTTTTATAAAAATAATTTTCAATTTTTTTAAAGGTTAAAAGTTCCCGGTATTGGGCCCAATATTATTTCAATTTGTTGGTTTTCCCTTTGTGGTCGGGGGCCCCCTTGCTATTTTATACTGTGGGGGGTGGGGACGGGAGAAAAATTTTTGCTATTATACATTTACACTTTTTTGTTTAAATTAAAGGTTTTTCTCCTCCTTTTTTTTTTTTTTTAAACGTTTTTTGTAATAAAATTTGTGGGGACAGGGGAACGTGTGCGGGATTGCCAATATCATTTTGGGGTACTAACCCGGTTTTATTGAAAAGGGTTTTTCCCATAAAAGAATCTTTGACTGGCGTTTTTTGGGGGGGAGGGGGTTACTTTTTCAAATTTTTATTTCCCACGGATTTTTTTTGTTCAGAATTTTAAAATTTTATTTTTTTAAATGAATTTGGTAATCTGTTTCATAAACAATTTTTTTCCTTTTACAGGCGGTTTTAATTTTTCGATAACGGTTTTTTTGGGGCTCGGGTTAGTGACCCCTGATGTTTTTCTTTGGGTTTTTTTTTGTTTTTAAAAAGATTTGGTCTTTTTAACCAGGGCTGTCATCTCTTGCTGTCTCTGTTGTTTTTTTGGGAATGCTTGTTATAGGGTTTGGGCTTTTTAGAAATTTATTAACATTCCAAACTTATTGTTTTCTCTCAGTTGCCATAGTTTCACTTGTGTAATTTTAAGCTGCCTAAAATGTAAGTTAATACTTTTTGTTGGTTTTTGGGGTTTTTAAAATTTTTTAAAAAAAAGGGGGTAGGGCGGGGATTTCAATTATCCTGTTTTGGGGTATTTGGCCAGATTGGGTCAAAGGGAAACACTTCTTGTTAATCTTGGGTTTTTTTATTTGGTCAAAACAGTTACCATTTGTTTGTAATTCAAAATTGGGGGTTTTTTGCGGAATTTTTTATTAAACACCGGGGATGAAAAGGATCTTTTTTAGGGATATTTACATCTTCCTATTTTAAAATTGGTTTTTTTGGAATTAATTTTTAAAGTTTATAAATTTAATTTTGAGGTATTTGGATTTAATTTTGGCTATTTTTTTCCCCCCATTTTAGTTAAAGATTTAATAAATTGCAGAATCAGTCTTTTTTCAAGTTTTTACCCATTTTTTTTTTGCAAATGCATTTAATTAAAAATTGTTAAAAAATTTTGGGGCACCTAATATTGTATAAAGTAATGCAGCCCTAACTGTAGTGTAAGTACTTTTACTGTACTCAGCATGATTAAGTTTTTTTTTTTTAAAAAACAATTATCAGGCTAAGACGCTACCCCCTCAGCTCATTTCAAAGCCCACCCTAAAAAAGGGTAACTATCATCCCCCAGGATGTGACCCCAATAGTAAATAACACCCAATACCTACTTACTGCTACGCGAACGGGGGCGAGGTAAAAGGGGAAATCCCAACTTTTTCCCCTGTGCCGGGGATTGAGCCACTGGCACCAGTATGTGACGGGTGCACTGCCACTGACCCTTTATCCAGGGTGTTGTGATCACAAAAGAGGACTGTAAATATTTCAATAAATAATATACAAAGTTGTATTAAATCAATTTTACCAGAAAGTTAACGTATTTGGTTCGGGGGGGTGGAGGGCAGGGGTGGCCCCCGTCTGTGAGAGGGGTGTGCTGCCCTGGTTTAGGGGGGGTTATGCGGGCTGGACAGGGACGTCGGGGGCGTGGGGGTGAGACATGGACGAGGGTTGGGGGCTTGTGGTAGCGACGGGAGGCGGGAAGGGGGCAGTGGACTTTGTGGTGGCGACCATCCCAGAGGATTTCGGGTTGGGGTCCCATTGGTCATGTTGAGCTCGGGACTGAATTGAGGGTGGGTTTGGTTTTACTCTGCCTGCTGCGCTGGTGGTGGTGGGGTGATGGTGGGGGTGGGGGTTTGGGGTGTTGAGTCACCTGGACACAAAGCGGTTGCTGCTGCTGCTGGCCCGTCCAGAACTCTCCCGAAAACCCTGTCCTGGGGTGCAACTACCTGAAGGAAAGGGGACACATGAACTCACCTGAAATTTTTCCCTTAAAAAGCACAGCTCAAAAAATAGTACTAACAGTTTACTAACCTAAACATGGAAGGATACAAATTTATTATACCCAAAAAGGAAAAGAAGCAAATTTGTTCTAAAAATAAATTATATACAGAAAACTGTTTTTCTTAAGATATATTTCATGAGCTGGGATGTCATAAAATTTTTTAATTACTGTAACACCAAGATTATCTTGGCAATTAAACCCAAAATTTTACTAGGGTACACATAATATACCCTTACTCTACACAGTATTTAACCTATCAAAAAATAACTATCTAAATTTTGCAATGCTTCAACAGAAAAAATTAAATAAAATATTTTTGTTGTTTAAAAAGAGGGACCACTTGTAGAATAAGCAAAATTTTGCGAGTTAAAGGTATGAAGAGTGAATTCTACTTGCTGGAATATAGATCAATAAAGAAAAACAATATATGAAAAAATGCTGAAAATCTTTTTAGGGCAAATTTAAAGTACCAAAAGGTGAAATGTCTTTTGAATGTGTCAAAAAAATACAGAACATTAGAATTTTTGCTTTATAAATCCATTTTTTTTTTACATTGTATATGTAAAAAATTTCAGGGTTTTTCCCAGGCAGTGCGTTGCTGCTTGGTAAACCATTCTGGTGCAAGTTGTCTCAGGCCTGAAAAGCTGCCATAGCCTGGCTTTTCGGCACTCAAGTAATTTTATTCGGGTATACACAAATAAGTTCATAATTATCATACTAGCGCATATATGTAAAAAACCTGGGATAACCAAAAAAGTCAAAGTTTTTATTTCCTGGTTTACATTTTTTACTGCTAATGGTTTTCTGGATCATGCCCCATGGCGGTGGCTAAAGCTCTCGCTTCACACGGCGAGTTTCCGGGGTTTGATTCCCAGTGGGGTAGAAACATTGGCGTTTTCCTTCAACCGGTTGTCCTTTCCCATCAGTAAAAGGGTCCTGGGGTTGTTAGTCGACTGGGGTTTGGGGCGCAACCTGGGACAAAAACCTAAATTTTTTCCCCATATGCTCTGCATAACAAAACGGCTTTTAATAGTAGTACTCATTGATGTCAGCTAAACCTGTATACCTTGTACATGTACTTATGAAAAATAATTTTATTAAAATTTTTTTTTATTTTTATTTTAAATTTTTTATTATTTTTTTGCCCCTGGGCTGGCTTTTATCATCTCCTAAATTAGAAAGTAACATGACTTGGAACTATTTGGAAATACATAGGGAAAATGAATTAAAAGTTATGAATGCAAGTAGAAGTTTTTAAAAATTACATGTTCGTGAACAAAAAGAAAAACCACTATCAAGTCGAGTGCAAAACATTAAGAAGCTTCCGGTCCATACATGGCAGGAGGGAGTAGCCTTCCCCCCCTGGAGGATTGCTTTTTTAACACCCACACCAGTTCCTCTTGGTACCATTGTTTGGCAAATTTGTATGGTCTTATGTTTAAAATTTTCTGTAAAAAAGTGCACAGTTTATGTAAAGATGACAATTTAAGTTTTAGGAAAGGGGTTTGGTTACGAGACTTTTTTCTGCAAAAATTAGGTGGTAGTATATAGACTAAAAAATGTAAAGTGTAAAGGGGGGTAGTGATATAGATGGGACGTATTTTATTTAGTTTTTGCTGCACAGATGATGTAAAAATACAAGTCTTGCATCAACAATGGACGAATCCACACAATTTCCCACCAAACTTTACCAAATAACAGCTAGGACCTAAAACGAAAACGGGAAAGGGGGACGAGAGAGAGAGGAGGAGAGAGAGAGAGAAAGAGAGAGAGAGAAGAGAGAGAGAGAGAGAGGAAAGAGAGAGGGGAGAGAGAGGGGGGGGAGAGGGGAGAGAGAGGCGCGCGCGCTCATGGGGCAAGTGACCTAGTAAGTAAGTTTTTTTCAGGTTACACAAATACAGTTACATAAATTATCATAAAAGCAGCATGTGTGTAGAGAACCAGGATAAACCCCAAAAAAGTCGAAGAGTGACTTATTTCCCCTGGGGGCCTTTTTAATTTCATTGGGGGCCCTTTTTTTCCATTGGGGGCCCCAGTAGCCACCAGTGAAGAGGCGGGGGCCAGGACTGTAACCCACCCCGCCCGCAGCCACAATTAATGAGAGAGAGAGATGAGACAAAAAAAAAGGGACGCAGAAAAGAGAGAGAGAAAAGAAAGAAGGGGAAGAAAGTATCATACAAGGGAGGCAGGGGGAAAAAAAGCCCCGCTGACCCCAGCTCACATTAACACTTCGTGATAGGTTTTTAAATTTCCTTCCCTTTTTGCCCCTCCTCCTCCCCCTTTACTATATTCTACCCCAATTGAACCAAAAAATTTAAATATCGTAACAGCAAATTTTTTTTTTTTTTTTTTCCCTTTTTGAATTATAATGAAAAAAAATATGAAAAAATTTATTTTATATCATTTATTAGCAATGTACCTGGGGGAATTTTGGGTAGCTTTTTTAATACCTGGGAAAAATTTTTTTGAGTTGTGTTGCTAAATTTCTAGCTATTAGCAGACAGGTACAATGGCTTAAAGCAATCATACGCGCCTTGTTAAGGGGCTGAAACTATAATACAAAATTATATATTCAAACGCAATAATATATTATATTATATATATATATATAAATTTTATATTATATATATATATTTTTATTAAATTTTATATAATATGCCACACCCAATAAAAATGAAAAAACAACTAAATTTTTTTTTTTTTTGACTAAACATATTAGGAATTTAAGTTTTTGTAAATGATCACACCTGAAAATCTTTTTGTTCAGAAGGGTAAAAAACGAATTCCCCTTGGTTCTGTTTTCTTGGTAAATTGGGGATTATTAAAATAAAAAAATTTTTTATTAAAAACAAAAAATTTTTTGGGTCGCCTAAACAGATACAACCCGCAAAAAAATTTCTTATTTAAAAAACAGAAAACCAATTAAAATTTTTTAAAGACAAACACTGGGGAAAATTTTTGGTTGGACGGGGTTTTAAAGACAGGTCCCAAAGGGTGCATGTTGCTTTTGGGAAAAAACCCCAAAAGGGGGTTATCCGGGATAAACAAAAAAACAAAATTTTCCCTATAAAATAGGAATGTGGGTGGCAAAAGGGGTATGCCTAGAAAATGGTTTTGACCCCAACCATAAAAACTTGGGAAACACTGAGTTAAGGGGGGTAGGGGGGGGGGGAAAAAAAAAAATGCCCAGCAGTGGAATCACCAAAAAAAATCCTAGAAAAAAAACCTTTTCAAATCTACTTGGGGACTGCAAAGGGGAATTTGGAAAAAAGGAGGAAAGCCTTTGACCATTCCAAAAAATGGACCCCCATGCAAACAGGATGGGTGAAAATCCCCCGTAAATTTTTCCCAAATTTTCACAAAATAAATGGCAAAAATATCCAGGCCTTATCTAAAGGGGGGAAAGAAAAACAAGGGCCACCGGGCTTGGAAAACAAAAAGAAAGGGGGAATCCCCTCCGAATTTTTTTTTAGTGCTATAAAAAAAAATGGCAAGATATGCCAGAAATCTAAGACTGAAAACATTTGAAAAAAAGAGGACCATTCCTCCCCCCGGAACATAAGAAAAAACCAGAAATAAACCCAAATAACAAAAAAGGCACAATACCTGACTGGAATGTACAAAATAACCGCACATAAAAGAGAGAAGCTTACGACGACGTTTCGTTCCGACTTGGGCCATTGACAAAGTCCATAACCAGAAGTGGAGGGACGGCATTTTATAGGGAGGAAGAGGTGGTGGGATAGTATTTGTAAGTAGTAGTAAAGAATAGTAATAATACCGACAAAATGAATTAAGACATGCGCAACACCCCGGCATCCCCATCGCAGACGTTTCCCATCCAGCCAGCCCCTGGGTGGGGGAAATTCCACAACAAGACGCCAGACGTCGCACATGTGTTTAATTTCATCATAGTTGTAGTGTTTGTGTAGTAGAAGGGGTAGTAAGAGTAGTAGTAGTGGTAAAGTGGGAAATAAGGGGGAAAGACCCATCAAATACAAAGGAAGGGGAAACACTGCAAGAGAGTAGGGCCCACTGAGGAACAAGGGAACAGAGGTGCGTAAAGGGGAAGTGGTGAAATAAATGAAGAAAGGGAAAAGAAAACACGGACAGAAGAAGAAAGAAACCCCAAGGGGAAAAAAAAAGGAAAAGGAAAGGGAAAGGGAGAAGAAAAAGAAAAAGAAAATAAACCCATAAATTCCATCAAAATTAAGACAAATTTTTCTTTGCAAAAAATACAGGGTCCTGTCAACAAAATTCCTTCGTCAAGGAAAATGTCACGGAGTTAAATGAATGTTTCACTTTCATTTTGAAAAAATATGGTCCCAAAAGGTTTTAAACCATTCAGATGGGGCAGACAAAGGGCAACAAGGGGGGTTTGGGTTTTATGAAAAAAGTTTCTCATTTGCTCAAAACTAAATATCTCAAAGATGTAGTTAATTTTGGCAGTAAGATTGAAAACCAAAACCTTTTTCATTGTGGTTTTATACAAGTCCGGATGCAACTTTTCCCAGCAATTCAGGAACAATTTTGGAACTCCCCCTGTCTGGAAAATCTTCAAAATCCTGACCCAAACACTTTCTTCTGGGGGGAATTTTAACTTAAGACCCTAAAATGGAGGTTTGGGAATATTTTAGCAGAGATCACCCAGGGGCAGCCAGATGAAAAAACACACACCGGGCTATTAAAACTCTGCACCAAAATTTACCTTTAAAACCGCAAAATTTGGCCCAAGACTAGAAAATACGCTGGACGTCCCTTCACTAACAACGACGATCAGATAGTAATATAACCATATCCAAAAACTACCCGATCACAAAATAAAAGATACAGACTGTATGCACTGGGCTCCTGATCAAAAAAAAAATTTATCGTCAGGGGGTGTCTTCACAAAATTACTTCTATAACAAAAACATACTGGGGTAAGAACCATGTCCTAAAAAGAAACAAGTTTGGGGGAATCCTGAACAACACGGATCCTAACATTTTGCCTAGAAAAATTAAGTCTGTGGTTTGAGGTCTTCAAGGTCATTCAATTAAGAAAGAAAAAAATGTAAACTAGAAAGAGCTTCCTATACAGAAAGGGGAAAAATCACAAGTGCTGAAGGGCTAATATATCTGAAATACGAAGGGAGGATGGTCAGTGAAATAACAGCAAATTCAAACTTAACTTATGGAATCTTTTAGGACACAATTCAGGGAAAAACTAAAAGTCAAAAGAAAACTGAAAACAAAAATATTCTTCCTTTTTAAACCCAAAACTAAGGGAAAAACAACATCCCTATTTGGCCGCTGGTTTGGTGAATGGACATATACAGATGATAGCAAAAAAATGGTGAGATTAAAAACCAATTTTGATCAGTGTTCATGGCAGTTACCCTTTCTAAGGGTCGACAATCTAAAATGAATTCTTTATGAACGAGACCCAAAAACTTTTCCCTCCAAAAATCTTGTTTTTTCCTAAAACCCCAAGATTTGAAAAGGCCTCTGCCCCCGGCCCAACTCCTTTTTCTCAAGAAAAGCAAGAAACCCGTCACATCCTTCAGCATTTTAGGAACGGAGAATGACAGAGGGGTCATCCCCACTCACTAAAAAAAAAAAAAAGACATGCCCCACTCTACAAAGGGGAAAAAAAGCAATTGCAAAGAACTACAGACCCATAGCAAACATCCCTATCATAAAAAAACTTTGAAAGGGTTCTAAGAAGAAAAATCACCCAACCCCCCTAATACCCCCAAAATTTCACAAACCCCGGGTAACACGGGGTTTAGAGCAGGGGGCCTGCTTGTCCCCGTACGGATCACTATGACAAGGTCCTAGTGCTAAAACGATAAACAAAATGCAGATTAGTTACCAGATCACGAAATCGTAAAGACACGATTGCAAAAAACCAACCCAGCGGCAGTGAAGGGGCTTGAGCAAGTTCGTCACGGCCCCGCTATGGGGTTCGTCGTAAAAATTGCATTTGTGGCACAGTGGTGCCTGTGCTAACCTTCCCATGGGGTAGAAATATACCAGTTGAACAATTTTTGTGGCTTGGTCTAGTGGCTAACGCGACGGGCTGGAGTTTTTAGACTCTGCCGCGGTTCAATCCGGCCGGGGGGTATTTTTATACACGACTTTGCAAAAGCCTTCCCCCAAGGCATAGTACTCGCTCCCATCCTATTCCCCATCCTATTTTCTGACACAGGGGTTAGCCTTAGCTCCGTGCTTCCTTGCGGATGACACCCAAATTGGGCCCTGACGTGACCTCCAGAAGACACCGCAAGACTCAAGCGGACACAACCAAATCTTCAAAAGGGCCACTCAAAAAATAGAAATTCAGTGAAGAAAATTTCAACTACTCAGATATGGAAAACTGAGGGGAATTTAAAAAATTTAACCGTACAATAAAGGACCCGGGATGAAAAGTCAGGGATCTCGCCTTCAAAGACCACAACATTGTATCTACCCCATCTTTAGAAAAAAAAGATAGGATGGATAATGAGAACCTTGAGAACTAGGGACGCCCAAACCATGATTTTTCTTCAAATGTTGTTTTCTCTAGGGTGGAATACTGCTGTCACAACGCCCCTTCAAAGCAGCGAATTACGACCTGGTGTGTTACAAAGAAATTTTTACAGCACACATAAGTACAAAAGGACCTAAATTACTGGGAACATTGAAGTCCCTTGATTTTTATTCCCCGGAATGCAGGCGGAGAGATACCGATAATATAACTTTGGGGAAAGCCCTAGAGGGATTGTACCAAACTTGCACACGAAAATCACTCTTTGAAAAAAAAAAGACTCGGCAGGGAGCAAAATTCCCCCCCATGAAAAGCAGGGGCGCCACGAGACACTGGGAAAACAAAACAATAAGTGTCCGGGGGCCCCAAGGGTGTTCAATTGCCTCCCAACATACTAAGGGGGGAATTACCAATAGACCCCTGACTGTCTTCAAGAAGGCACTGGACAGGCACCTAAAGTCAGTACCTGATCAACCGGGCTGTGGTTCGTACGTCAGTTTGGGTGCGGGCAGCAGTAACAGCCTGGCTGATCATATCCTGATCCACCACGAGGCCTGGTCTCAGACCGGGCCGCGGGGGCGTTGATCCCTGAAACCCTCTCCAGGTATTCTCCAAGTATATTAAAACAAAATTTATCCTAAATAAAGCCTACTGCACGTTAGTCATGTGAAACAAAGTAAATTATTGGCGCTCTCCTATAATAATATGGGAAGCACTAAACCCACTAGGGTCATACAGTGTCTGGGGAAGTGGAGGTAATTAGGCTTAATGTATCTGAAGGGAAGGGCCACTGGAACTCCTTTAGTAAGTTTATTCAGGTATACACAAATACAGTTACATAGATTATCACACATAGCAGCATATATGTAGAGAACCTGGGATAACACAAAAGTCAGACAAAGTTACTTATTTCCACTGTGATCTTTTGATCAAAAACTCTTCACCCACACAAGCTGATGCTCTTTTTATTTCACTTCTTTCAATACGGTATAAGAGAAAAATGATCTTATTAAAATTCTCCCAGTATTGAGGTACATCATTATATTTCTATGACATAAAAAATTAACAATTGTCTTCTTCGTTTGTATATCTCATCAGAGAAACTATGGTAGGAGAGAAAACTGAGTATGAATGGTAGACTGCATATTTCGATCTCTAGCTGAGGCCTTTATCAGAATGCAAAGCAATGATGAGAACGAACAAGGGTAGGAACCAGTATTTCAGTTTCTAAGAGTTTTCTCGTATTTCTTCTTTTATTTAACAGAAGACGTTTGTAGATATAAATCCGATGTACTCATGTTAAACTCTTTTGGGGCTTATTTCCTTGGCTTTTTATGGTATCCATATACTCTTGCGCTACGATCCAAAGAATGGTTATGGGTCGTACAATAAACTAGCCACTTCGGCGGCAAAATGAGAATCGATCTTACACTGTGAATAATTATGTTAAGGAGTGAAAGTTGGAGAAGTGTGGAAAATTCTCACTTCTGGTAATGAGTTTCAAGGGTGTAGGAATGATGCAACAGTAATAGTTTGGTTGATCAGACCCTGATCCACCATGAGGTCTGGTCACAGACTGGGCCACGGAGGCGCTGACACTCGGAACCTTTTCCAGGATGGCATGACTTTCTGGCTGTGCAAATATGAAGGGTGTGGTAAGAATTTACTGGGGTGTAAGTATGAAGGTGTATAATGAAAGTTACTGGGTTAAGTATGAAGGGTGTAATGAAAGTTGTTGGGGCGCATAAGTATGCAGGGTGTAATGAAAGTTGTTCGGGTGTATAAGTATGGTGTAATGAAAGTTGTTGGGGTGCATAAGTATGTAGGGTGTAATGAAAGTTGTTGGGGTGCATAAGTATGTAGGGTGTAATGAAAGTTGTTGGGGTGCATAAGTATGAAGGATGTAATGAAAGTTGTTGGGGTGCATAAGTATGTAGGGTGTAATGAAAGTTGTTGGGGTGTATAAGTATGTAGGGTGTAATGAAAGTTGTTGGGGTGTATAAGTATGTAGGGTGTAATGAAAGTTGTTGGGGTGTATAAGTATGTAGGGTGTAATGAAAGTTGTTGGGGTGTATAAGTATGTAGGTTTGTAATGAAAGTTGTTGGGGTGTATAAGTATGTAGGGTGTAATGAAAGTTGTTGGGGTGTATAAGTATGTAGGGTGTAATGAAAGTTGTTGGGGTGTATAAGTATGCAGGTTGTAATGAAAGTTGTTGGGGTGTATAAGTATGTAGGGTGTAATGAAAGTTGTTGGGGTGTATAAGTATGTAGGGTGTAATGAAAGTTGTTGGGGTGTATAAGTATGTAGGTTGTAATGAAAGTTGCTGGGGTGTATATGTGTGAAGAGTTTGGTGAGAGTTGCTGGGGTGTATAAGTATTAAGTGTGGTGAGAGTTGCTGGGGTGTATAAAGGTTGTGGGAGTTAGTTTAATATTTTATTATGCACCCCATACCCATCCTGTGGGAAGTAGTCAAAAGATTACAAAGGCACATAATGGGTTCAGGGACTGGATCCAAACATTCTGATGGCTCACCAGGTTATAGTGGTAATGAACTATTTAAAAAATTAATAAGTCGGTAACAATCGTAATGAGTTGTTTATGCATACACAAATAACCCGCACATAGAAGAGAGGAGCTTACGACGACGTTTCGGTCCGACTTGGACCATTTACAAAGTCACACTAACCAGAAGTGGAGCAGGACGGCTATATATAGGCAGGGAGAGGTAGTGGTAGTAGTAGTAGTAGTAGTAGTAGTAAGCTAAGGAGGAGGAGACAGTCAAATATAAAGAAAGGGGAGCAGCCAAGAGCTGTCACAATATAGTTTCTACGAGGTTATGAGTTATTTACAGTAGGCAAAGTTACCCTTCAAATAAAAAATGATAAAAATTATAAAAAAAAGTTGAGACATTTTCCAAAATGGTTCTTCATATGCTCCTATAGATAAAATATCTTGAATAAATAATTATGAGTATACTTACGATGCAGGGTGTTACAATATTTCCTCTGACAAAGTTCACAATTACTTAGGACTACACCAGCTGTTGATGCAAACTCCTAGAGTAAATTTACTTAGGCACTGGTACACATAATTATGTAAAATTATCATTGTGTAAATTATTTAGGATAACCCCCAAAAAGTCAGTTATTTTCATTGGGGTCCTTGTAATATATTATTTATACATTAAATATTAAATTAGCTAAGTAATTCAACCGTGTGAAAATCAGTTACAACAAAAGGAGATATACTAGTAATATGGTAAACTGAGCTATTTACAGTGACACCTGTAGCCTAGCCGAAGCCGGGTGTGGGAGACTTGTAATACTGTATATGACGGGGTGGGGGTTGTACTGGGTTGTTTGGAGTTACACAGGGGTGTGGGAGTGGGTTGCTGGAGTCTTCACGCAAATCCTATGTACATACGAGCCATGGTTTTAAAGATAGCGGCACACGCCACAGTGGCACCACCGTTATAAACAAAACAAAACACTCCATTTTGGAATCAAATACTTCATACGATCACTGGTCCACCCTTTCCTCCGCTTTCTGTTCCTCTTCTCCCTCCCTTATTCTCCTCCCACCAACGTAACAATGTCAGTAATATCACAGTTCGCCCTCTCCCTCATCCCCCCTCTTAACTTTTCCCCTCCCTCCCGCTCATTTTCCACATTTCCTCTTATTACCATCGCATCTTTGCCGCCATACACAGCTTCGATGTATACACAGCATATTATTTATTGAATTGTTATTACTGTACTCTTTTTATTTCAACTTTTCAGAATGTTATATTTTCATGTCACGGTTTTTTCTATTTCTCAATAATATCTGTATATTGAAACAGCCAAAGAGAGATCTGATGTGGCCAGTGGTGTGTCAAGTATATGACCTGATATGTAGTGTCTTTATGGTAATATATTCACTCCAGCAGGTACTGGAGTTTCTAACACTTGAATACTGACAGCAGGTACTGGAGTTTCTAACACTTGAACACTGACAGCAGGTACTGGAGTTTCTAACACTTGAATACTGACAGCAGGTACTGGAGTTTCTAACACTTGAACACTGACAGCAGGTACTGGAGTTTCTAACACTTGAATACTGACAGCAGGTACTGGAGTTTCTAACACTTGAATACTGACAGCAGGTACTGGAGTTTCTAACACTTGAATACTGACAGCAGGTACTGGAGTTTCTAACACTTGAATACTGACAGCAGGTACTGGAGTTTCTAACACTTGAATACTGACAGCAGGTACTGGAGTTTGTAACACTTGAATACTGACAGCAGGTACTGGAGTTTCTAACACTTGAATACTGACAGCAGGTACTGGAGTTTCTAACACTT
Source organism: Cherax quadricarinatus (assembly GCF_026875155.1). Lineage (NCBI taxonomy): Eukaryota > Metazoa > Arthropoda > Malacostraca > Decapoda > Parastacidae > Cherax > Cherax quadricarinatus. Next base: position 1,827,170 of record NC_069487.1, read on the forward strand.
GAATACTGCCAGCAGGTACTGGAGTTTCTATCACTTGAATACTGACAGCAGGTACTGGAGTTTCTATCACTTGAATACTGCCAGCAGGTACTGGAGTTTCTAACACTTGAATACTGCCAGCAGGTACTGGAGTTTCTAACACTTGAATACTGACAGCAGGTACTGGAGTTTCTAACACTTGAATACTGACAGCAGGTACTGGAGTTTCTAACACTTGAATACTGACAGCAGGTACTGGAGTTTCTAACACTTGAATACTGACAGCAGGTACTGGAGTTTCTAACACTTGAATACTGCCAGCAGGTACTGGAGTTTCTAACACTTGAATACTGACAGCAGGTACTGGAGTTTCTATCACTTGAATACTGACAGCAGGTACTGGAGCTTTTACACATTTGCATAGCAATTTTTCCTTGGATGTAATCCATAACGGTGTGCTAACACACACCTACTCTTGTTAAACGCGAGTGTAAGGGGAAGGTTGTCCATACGTTCCGCTGGCCTGGGTTTCAAACCTGCCCGAACTTACCGTTGAAAAAGAGTGTTCTCTATACTAACAGATTTAATGAACAGCTGGCAATTGCGTTAGGATCTTAGAAAAACATTCAAGATGCAGTACATCAGGTGCCAGGCCAGTCCTCGAGTATCCTTTACCTCTGATATACCTTTGATGAGTTCCGAGAGTTTTTCTACTCTGAGTCCGGGAGTATGTAGCACCAGCGTGGAGCCCGCACTTAGTCGACAACGTGAAGGAGTTCTAAGAAAATTCAGTGATTTGCACCATAATGTTTTCGGAACCAAGGAAAATGAAGAAAGACCAAGAGCTGGAACCCAACTCCCACAGGCACAGCCCTGATCAACCACGGAATAGAAGTTAAAAGACCATAACAATGACAATGGGTATATTTAACGGGCTCAGCATGTGAAATTTATGTAACGCAGTAAGCCAGTGACGGACGCAAGAGACGCATGAATATTAATTTTAAGCAAATTATATACAGGCAGTGTGCGGCTACCTGGTTCTATACGATAGTTACATTATTAATCAAGAGCAGCTATGGTTCCCCCGTCATATTCTCTCGCACAGCATAGAATAGGTAATGAAATTTGTCAGCTTGAGTTGGGAGACTACAGTAGGACGATGAAGACATCGTCTAACGTTTTACATTCTTACACATTTGTATTTACATCACTAGATGTGTAAGCATCAAGGGGAAGGGGAGGAGGGATGGGGCGGAGAAGAGCAGGGAGAGAGTGAAGGCGAGAAATGACAAATACAGAAATATTGTGTGTGGGCCGCCTTGGACTGCGGCGACACATGATGACCAGGATTTTGTGTCAATATGTGAGACGACCAACCAGGCTGAAATATTGTACCTCTCTTCGCACTCTTCCTCCCTCCCTCCCACCCACCCAATATCCTTCTTGCCCCTTCCTCCCTCCCTCCCACCAATCCATCCATCCCTCCCTCCCTCCTACCCAACATCCTTCTTGCCCCTTCCTTTCTCCCTCCCACCACTCCATCCATCCCAGCCACTATGCTTCCTACTTCCCTTCTCTCCCTACTACCTTTGTTTTTATCTCTCACCTCTCCCTCAATTTCTACCCTTCTACACTTCTCTCTCCCTCTCCACCTCTCTTCCTCCTCTACTTTTCCACCTCTTATCCACTCCCCCCTCCCTATCATCTAAAATACAGTGTACTATACTCAACAAACGACCTTTATCATATTATATACAGTAGGCTGTATGTATACATACGTTCTCCAGCAACCCACCACCACCAAGCAACATTAACCACAACACATTACCTTGAGAGTATCATCAAACTATTTACAGATGAAGATACCTGAAGGATGCTTTGGGGTCAACGCCCCCGCGGCCCAGTTCCAGACCAGGCCTCCTGGTGGATCAGAGCCTGATCAACCAGGCTGTTACTACTGACCGCAGGGTGGGTATCATCAAATTTTCATTTCTCATGTAGAATAACTCTCATTATCCCAAGAGATGGTCCTAAAAGGCAGCGCTTATATACATGAGGAAACAGTAAACCCGTCGGGGGCCATAAGGCGCCTGGGAAATAGGAGGCACTGTGGTTTTATTAAAGATTGGATAGCTTCAATTCCTTGGAATAAGAGCCCGTCACTATCATGAAGGCCATCCTCTTCAAGGGTTGTTCCACTCATAAAATTTGCACCTGAAATGAAAGTGTCCTGATGGTGAGGGGCTCTTGATCCAATTAACTACACTTAGATTGAATTTGATAAGTCTCACAGGTGCTATATAACCCATACGGATTTAACGCTTCCCCGATTAAATAACTATTAAGTTCAAGGTCTATCGACCGTAGGTGGGTCATTTAGGCCGTTATTAACCTGTACGCCCAGATAAAATAATTTAACATCTAATATAGAGATTGAGACAATAATCTCAGTACGTATACAGAAATACACACCTCTTTGTATATAATATATATCTTGTGATTTATTAATACACTGCGTTGAGTGATGTGGTTGGTCAATGAGGTGTGATGGTTTGAAAAACCGACAAGTTGAAGATTGAGACACTTATGCAACATATGGAAATCTTTATTCAGGAAACGTTTCGCGACACTGGCTTCATCAGTCCGATACAAAGTAGAAAGGCATAAGGAGAGGAGGAGTTTGAGGTAATCAGTCCCTCAGCCTGGAGTCGATGTGTTCAGTCCATGAATCTTGTAGAATGTACAGCATAGGGCCGTAGACGTGGCTTATATACTGTAGTGAGGTGAGGCGAAGCAGGAGGAGGTGAGGTCATAGTGGTACCATCCTCTCCTTACGCCTTTCTACTTTGTATCGGACTGATGAAGCCACTGTGTGGCGAAACGTTTCCTGAATAAAGATTCCCATATGTTGCATAAGTGTCTCAATCTTCAGGTATAAAACTGACTACAGTAGAGGTTAAGGCTGCATGTAACCTTTTCATTATCAAACAAGAATACTTAAATCCCTAAAACGGTGATTAAAGTGAACTAATAGCATATATACAGTGAAAGAAATATATTTCTCGGTGTATGGTGTATATATCCTGAATATATACAGACACGACTAAAGTGTCCTTGCGCGCACCTGAAATCACTATCACCTGCGGGTAGCAAGGAAATATCTCACGTCTGAGTAAGCCAGACGTGGAACAAGAATAACCCGAGAGTGCTGCCATGGAGTAAGACTTTTGTGAGGGAGATGATAGGCGAGTTGGAGTGGGTGCTAGATAGTAGGTGGTGGTGTTATGTCACCTGCTGGTCTACCCCTCCCTCGTCACCTGCTGGTCTACCCCTCCCTCGTCACCTGCTGGTCTACCCCTCCCTCGTCACCTGCTGGTCTACCCCTCCCTCGTCACCTGCTGGTCTACTCCTCCCTCGTCACCTTGTCTCTCGTACATACTGCTCCTTCCATTTTCAAGTCCAAGTTGCCGGTCTGGCTTACCTGGCAAGCATCATTTTGCTAAACAAGCTTACCGTATCATATAAATGGTATAAACTACAGGCAAGTTGATGAGTACCTTTACTAACGAGTCGTTAAATAAAGATACCTTAATGTTGCACATGTCTTATTCAATAAAGATACCCGAGTGTTATACCTGAGTCCTACTCGTCAGGGCCGACCATAACATATTTGTAACTTGCAAAGATTAGTCCGCGAATTCGAAATTTATATCAATATTTTTAAATAATACTACTAGATTTAGATTAACCTTACTGAACCTATCTTAGATAAATCTAAATTGTATTACGATAAAGAACAAAAAGGCACAGTACCATGAGAAGAACAATACACAACTTACACACACACAGGAGAAAACAAAACGGGTGCGGGTTATTTGTGTATTGTATTACGTTAATTTTAACAAGGTTAGGCGAGTTTGCTAACTAAGTTTTCTGCAAACTTAAATACCTGAATACCTTGTTAATATCCGTGAATATAGTTATAAATCAACATACAAAAATTAAAAAAAAATATTGAAAAATGTTTCTCTGGGTGTAATGCATATATATATATATATATATATATATATATATATATATATATATAAATTTTATATATATATATATATATATATATGTCGTGCCGAATAGGCAGAACTTGCGATCTTGGCTTAAATAGCAACGTTCATCTTGCCATATAGGACAAGTGAAAATTTGTGTATGCAATAATTTCGCCAAAATCATTCTGAACCTAACGAAAAAAATATATTTCACTGTGTTTGTTTAGTATTAAATTATTGTAAACAAGTCTAAAATATATTTAGTTGGGTTAGGCTAAAATAAATTGCTCTTGTTATAATAAGGTTAGGTAAGTTTTCTAAGATTCTTTTGGTGCAAAATTAAATTTTTTTACATTAACATTAATGAAAAAATATATCTTTAAACGTATAAGAGAAAATTTCAGAAAGAACTTAATTTTAAATGAGTTCTTGCTAATTGACCAGTTTTACATATTCGGCACGACATATATATATATATATATATATATATATAAATATATATATATATATAAATATATATATATATATATATATATTTATATATATATACACACACACGGCTATGGGACCTTATCTACACATATATTCAATTAGTTAATTTACATATGCTCTACTTAGGGAATGATTATTTATTATATTATTATTATTATTATTATTATTATTATTATTATTGCACTCTTGTGGGAGTGCTGAGGTTATAAGAGTTCAAGTAGTCGTGACGTTAGTTTCAGTAGATTGTGGGTTGAATGACACACGTGGCGTAGATCTGTGCCAGCACTTTTGGCTCATAACAGAAAGAACAAGGTTCTATCCTTGGGCGGGTGAGACGCTGGATATGTGGCGCTCATAACCGAAAGAACCGGATTTGATCTTTGGGCATGTGAGACACCACTGTCATTGTTCACCTAGCATTCAATAGGTACCTGGGTGTTAGCTAACTTGTGGGTAGTAATCCTGGCAGGTGGCAATATACGTTACAGTGGGCTGATGTAAGAACAAAACTCAGAGTCTGGTCGAATAAGACACTTGAGTATCTTCATTGCGGGAACATGTCGGGAACTAGTGACTTGTAATAAACTTGGTAGAATTACCGACAATATGTAAAGTAAAAGGACACAAGTGCAACTAATGTGACATTTTATTGTGGCAACGTTTCGCTCTCCAGGAGCTTTATCAAGCTCCTGGAGATTTATCAAGCTCCTGGCTTGATAAAGCTCCTGGAGAGCGAAACGTTGCCACAATAAAATGTCACATTAGTTGCACTTGTGTCCTTTTACTTTACAACTAGTGACTTGATCAGTCCATCTCTAATATGTAGGTCAATTATTATTATTATTGTGGATCATAGAGCGAATAGCTTTAAAAGTTTAAAGAAATTATGTGATATACTTGAGACTCGAGACTCCTTACTGTAGGAGAGTAATACCGCAGACAGTAGGTGATCAGTCCCTTAGTCTAGATGAATCAGTGGCAGAGGGTGTTGTAAACCATTAATACAGTGTAACTCTAAGCTTGTAAATTCTAGCGTTTAAAAAAAAACAAAAGTGTTATAGCCTCACTGTCCGACCAGCACACATACTAACCCCACCAGCATTTTGTCTCAATTTCCAGCCCCACTTCCAATTTTCCCCCTGCACCCATTCACGTAGAGCCCCCATTACCTTACGTTAAAATGGGTTAATTGAAGCTGGGTCAGGATCACATTAGTCTAGGTTTAACCAGATTATATGTGAACCTGGTTTAGTTTCAGTGGATGGTGACAGGGCAGTGTTTCACTCTGGTATAAAGGAACTTCAGAATAGATCAGCGTGAGATCCCGTGAGCCTTAATTCATCATAAATTTGATTATATAAAGTGCGGATAAAGTCTAAGTGGTCTGGAATTGGTTAATATGGTTTAGAATAGGACAGTGCTCAAGTTTTAGATTAGGATATTATTCTTCGTTACAGCTTATACACTGAAGCTGGCAGCAGCACTTCTATTAAAAATTTACACTGATAATTAAGCATACACTAAAATACTAGGTTAGCAACAGAGATTTAAGTTAGTTCCAGCACTTTATTTAAAGTTTAAACTCAGTGTTCAACAACACACAATACCCTGCCAACACTTACACTCGGCACCATCACAATTCACTTACAAAACTGACCCGCTTCTTCTTAGCCTCGTTACTGCAACTTACATTGACTTCGGAATTTTACAGCGACTGAAGATCCTCTGTAAACAGACTGCTGTTCAATGTGAACATCAGACGTTCACTGCTATCCTTCCACAGTCAGTTTGGTAGTTCCTGTCTTGTGTTCACACATCCACGTACTTTTTCCACGTTGACAATGGCCTATAAAACTCTTGCCTCATTCGGGGTTAGCATTAGCTTTCTCACAATTGAAGTTAGGCTGATAGGTCTTTAGGCATTATATACCAATCTCCAGCTTTGCAAATTGGTATCATCACATCTGCCATGTTCCACTTATCCTGTATGATACTCGTTCGTAGTAAATATTATTTAATGATAATCGCCCTCTAGTATACAGCGGAATTGTGTTATTTTATTATCACTCCTACACAAATGATACATTAATTGTATGTATGGTGATCATTTTTCATTTTGGAACATCGGAAGAATCTCCCCACCCCTGGATGTACTCTGTACGTAACTGGGGGAAATGTTTCTCGCGTTTACACGTTGAGAACTAAACCTTTATTCAGGAGTCCGTAACTAATGGAGAACAGGATGCATATAGCCTTAACTCACGTGTAATAAATAGGCTTTAAACCCAATAAATAAATCAATTCACCTCCCTTCTCCAAAGTAAAACTTGTATATAGTTATGCCAAAATTTAAACCAATTTTAACCTAACTTAACACTGCTCAAATGTATATCGTGTAAAATATCTTAATTTACCTAACTTTCAAGAGATGTGGAGGAGTATCCTTGATGCAGGGGAGATGGGAGTCAGCAGGATTCGATCCCACTACAAGGAGACCGGTAGCTGGGCATCCTGGTTTACAAGCCATGTTTCTTTCCCAGCCCGGGCACATCAGTGGGCCTCAAGTATGGCTTCAAGCTATTTCAAACTCCTCCTGAATGTTCTGACCTCATAAGCGATTTTAATATCAGTGCAGCACGCAGAAACAAGCGAGTTCATAAACATGGACTAAGCTGTCAGAATATTAAGTATATTATAATCAAACATGAGTGTACACACTTTCGTGTGATCAAGGTCGCATGATGTTTTAAACAACATC
>NC_069487.1:1839441-1921941 GCF_026875155.1 Cherax quadricarinatus
CCTGAATGGTATACAATACCGGCAAGTTGAAGAATCAGACGCATGTGCGACATCTGGGTGGGTTTGAGGACATTTTGCTATCCAGTGGATTTATCAATACAAATTCAAGGGCATAATTGGAAGACTGTAGAACTATACAAAAGACGAGATTATATATATATATATATATATATATATATATATATATATATATATATATATATATATATATATATATATATATATATATATATATAATATAACTTACGTCTTTTAATGTTTTTGTGTACAACACCGGGTGTTGCTGCCCCTGTCTGTTTTTGTTGTTCTTAAACATTTGTGTATTTGTTAAACTTTTCGTGTGTTTTTTTGTGTATGTTTTTGTTACTTTCTACCCATGTAGCGGATATTTTGTGTTATTGTTGTAGTGTAATGGTGTAGTTAATTATGGTGTTATTGGCCTTATAATTACTGGTGTTTTTTGTAGTTACTGTTGTAGCTATTGTTGTACTACTGCTACAGGTGCTGCAGCTATTGATGCTGTAGTTGAAGTTATTGTATTTTTTTTTTGCTGTATCGTAGTTTTAAGTCATTGTTTTAGCTATCGGCGTTGTTGGTATTGTGATTATGTGGTTATTGTTATAGTGATTGTGTTTGATGTGGATGTTATTGGGGTTGATGTGGATGTTATTGGGGTTGATGTGGATGTTATTGGGGTTGATGTGGATGTTATTGGGGTTGATGTGGTTATTATAGAGGTTGATGTGGTTATTATAGAGGTTGATGTGGTTATTAAGAGTTGATGGGTTATTTGAGGTTGATGTGGTTATTATAGAGGTTGATGTGGTTATTATAGAGGTTGATGTGGTTATTATAGAGGTTGATGTGGCTGTTACAGAGGTTTATGTGATTATTGTGGTTGTTAATGTGGTTGTGGTTGTGGTAATTGTGGTTATAGCGATTATGGTTGTGATTTTTGTGGTTGTTGATGTGGTTATATTTGGTTATTGATGCACTCATTGATTTTTATACATCAGATGTTTTTTGCCAGTGTTGGTACTGTAGTTGTTGTGTTATTGTTGTCGCTAATACCAACGCAGAAATTTTATTGTGGATTCAGCAGTTGTAGCTTAGTAGCCACAACAGTTATAGCTGTACTTAAATGTTGTTCCTGCTACAGCTGTAGTAATATGTTATTATTTTAGTTATTACAGCTGTAGTTATAATGTAGTTGGCACAGAGACTACCGAGGTCTGGCTCTCAGCCAGTTAGAAACACAGGTAGAAGACACACACACACACACACACACACACACACACACACACACACACACACACACAGCTATGACTCGACCCCTGCAACCACAAATAGGTGAGTACACCAAACAGGCGAATCCAGGAGCTGTGACTCTACCTCCGCAACCACAAATAGGCGAGTATGAGTACATACACACACGTATGCAAAACAAATCCGATGTTGAGGAAGTGCGCGTGTGTGTAAAATGGGTGCGTAAGTGCGTGGAAATGCGTGCATGAGTGTGCGTGTATATTCCTACCATAGATATGAGTTTTCGCTCCCTGGCGGGTGAATGAGAGTTTTAACACAGTCCTGTCACGTGTGGAGGTGGCAGCGGTGAGAGGGAGATCGCGGCGCTCTGCGTGAATGTATAATGGTCTTCGTGGCCATATGCTCGAACCTGCAGCGATATCGTAAAATCTGTAGCGATATCGTAGAGCTCAAAGCGATATCATAACATGGAACACTATAGTAGAGCACACAGCTCCTAGCATTATAGAAACCATGTAGCGAGTCTATAGTTACACAGTAAAACCTGTTGTGATAGAGTAGTCTGTAGTTATACGGTAGAATCCGTAGCGAAGACTGTAGCGGCATCACAGTTATGGAAATATAAACACATATGCAGTATAATGTGATCCTTTACTGACATTGTTTCGCCCACACATTGGGCGAAACGTTGTCAATAAAGGATCACATTATACTGCATATGTGTTTATATTTCCATTGTGTCGGTATTTTATACCATTTATTTCCACAGACAGTTATATAGCGCAGTGACTCGTCCCCCCTCCTGTACTGACAGTCACAAGAACGCTTAATATTCTTATGTATGGGAAGCGCTAGATCCGTAGGGATCACAAGACGCCTGGCGAATGAGATGAAGCTTAACTCAAAAGGGGAGGGGAGAGTAACTCCAGTTCCTTGAATTAAGAGCTCTTTATTAGCATCAAGGTATCCTTCCCTTCCCCTAGAAGAAAGGATGTTGAGAAGTTTTCGTCACTATGTTGATTATTAGTGCACCATATTGTAGTGCACCGTGTGTCATACAGTAGTGCACCGTGTGTCATACAGTAGTGCACCATGTGTCATACAGTAGTGCATCATGTGTCATACAGTAGTGCACCATGTGTCATACAGTAGTGCACGTGTCTACAGTAGTGCACTGGCATACATATGCCCTGTGTTTATACGTAGTGCACCATGGTCACAGTAGTGCACCATGTGCATATTGTGCACCGTGTGTCAACAGTAGTGCACGTGTGTATACGTATGCACCATGTTCATACGTATGCCCCCTGTTTACGTAGTGCACCGTGTCATCGTGTGCCCAGTCATACAGTAGCACCGTGTCTACAGTAGTGCACATGTTCATACGAGTGCACCATGTGTATCGTAGTGCACCATGTGTCCATACGTAGTGCCATTTTCATACGTATGCACCGTGTGTCATACAGTGACTGTGTATACAAGTAAGTTCACGATACCTGTGTCATACAGTAGTGCACCTGTGTATCAGTATGCACATGTGTCTACAGTAGTGCCCAGTGTCATACATAGTGCCCATGTGTCAACAGTAGTGCACAGGTCTACAGTAGGCACCATGTGTATACATAGTCACTGTTAACAGTAGTGCATGTTCAACAGTAGTGCACCGTTGTAACATAGGCACCTGTGTCATACAGTAGTGCACCTTTGTCATACGTAGTGCACTGTTCATACAGTATGCCATGTCATCAGTAGTGCACCATTCATACATAGTGCCTTGTTCATACGTAGTGCACTGTGTCATACAGTAGGCACCATGTGTCATACAGTAGTGCACGTGTGTCTACGTAGTGCACTGTGTCTACAGTAGTGCACTGTGTCATACGTAGTGCACCGTGTGTCATACAGTATGCACCTGTGTCATATAGGCACATGTGTCATACATAGTGCACGTGTGTCATACGTAGTGACCATGTGTCTTTCAGTAGTGCACCAGGTATCAGTAGGCACCGGTGTCATACTAGGCACTGTGTATACAGTATGCATCATAGACATTTTACGTAGTGCACTGTGTCATACGTATGCACCATGTGTCATCAGTAGGCACCTGTGTCATACGTAGTGCACTGTGTCTACAGTAGTGCCCGTTCATACGTAGTGCACATTGTCATACAGTAGCACCTGTGTATACAGTAGTGCACCTGTGTCATACGTTGCACCGTGGTCATACAGTATGCACTGTGTCATACGTATGCACATGTGTATACAGTAGTGCACTGTGTCATACAGTAGCACTGGTCATACGTAGTGCACCGTGTGTCAACAGTGTGCACTGTTCTACGAGTGCAATGTGTCATACGTAGTCCCCATGTCATACAGTAGGCACCGTGTGTCATACGTAGTGACCATGTGCTACGTAGTGCACCGTGTTCATAGTATCACCTGTGTCAACATAGTGCACATGTGTCATAATAGGTTGTTCATGACCATGTGCTACAGTATCACCATGTGTCATCAGTAGTGCACATGTGTCATACAGTAGTGCACATGTGTCATACAGTAGTGACATGTGTCAACATAGGCACTGGTCTACAGAGTGCACTGTGTCAACAGTATGCACATGTGTCATACGTAGTGCACCTGTGTCATACAGTAGTGCACCGTGTGTCATACGTATGCACTGTGTCATACGTATGACCTGTGTCAACGTAGTGCACCGTGTGTCAACTTAGTGCACCTGTGCATACGTTGCACCTGTATACAGTAGGCACCAGTGTCATACAGTAGTGCACCGTGTTCATACGAGTGCACCATGTGTCATACAGTAGTGCACATGTGATACGAGTGACCTGCATACGTAGTGCACCTGTGTCATACGTAGTGCACCAGTTAACGTGTGCCTGGTCATACGTAGCCCGTGTGTCTACAGTAGTCCCTTGTCTACAGTATGCCCATGGTCATACAGTAGTCACATGTGTCATACAGTAGGAAAGAGGTCATACAGATGCACCTGTGCTACGTAGTCACCCCATGTGTCTACAGTAGTGACATGTGTCTACAGTAGACCGTTGTCATACGTAGGCACCATGGTCATACGAGTGCACATGTGTCATACAGTAGTGCACCATTATATGTTGCACCATGTGTCTTTCGTAGTGCCATTTCATAAAAATGCCTGTTTATACGTAGTGCCATGGTCATACGTAGTGCACCATGTGTCTACGTAGTGCGATTTCATAAGGTATTGCATTAATACATGTGTCAACTAGTGCACGGTGTCATACAGTATGCACATGTGCAACGAGTGCCCATGTGTCATACAGTAGTGCACCATGTGTACAGTAGTGCACCATGTGTCATACAGTAGTGCACCATGTGTCATACAGTAGTGCACCATGTGTCATACAGTAGTGCACCATGTGTCAAGTAGTCACCATGTGTTCTATTAGTTGCACCGTGTGTCATACGTAGTGCACCAGTGTGTCATCAGTAGTAGCACCATGTGTCATACAGTAGTGCACCATGTGTCATACAGTAGTGCACCATGTGTCATACTGTAGTGCACCATGTGTCATACAGTAGTGCACCGTGTGTCATACAGTAGTGCACCATGTGTCATACTGTAGTGCACCATGTGTCATACAGTAGTGCACCATGTGTCATACTGTAGTGCACCATGTGTCATACAGTAGTGCACCGTGTGTCATACAGTAGTGCACCGTGTGTCATACAGTAGTGCACCATGTGTCATACAGTAGTGCACCGTGTGTCATACAGTAGTGCACCGTGTGTCATACAGTAGTGCACCATGTGTCATACAGTAGTGCACCATGTGTCATACAGTAGTGCACCATGTGTCATACAGTAGTGCACCATGTGTCATACAGTAGTGCACCATGTGTCATACAGTAGTCACTGTGTCATACAGTAGTGCACCATGTGTCATACAGTAGTGCACCGTGATGTCATACAGTAGTGCACCATGTGTCATACGTAGTCACATGTGTCATACGTAGTCACCATGTGTCATACAGTAGTGCACATGTGTCATACAGTAGTGCACCATGTGTCATACAGTAGTAGCACCGTGTGTCATACAGTAGTGCACCATGTGTCATACAGTTTGCACCATGTGTCATACAGTAGTGACACACTGTGTCATCAGTAGTGCACCATGTGTCATACAGTAGTGCAACCGTGTGTCATAGTATGCACCGTGTGTCATACAGTTAGTGCACCATGTGTCATACTGTATGCACCATGTTCATACAGTAGTGCACCGTGTGTCATACGTAGTGCACCATGTGTCCATATACATGTAGTGCACCATGTGTCATACAGTAGTGCACCGTGTGTCATACAGTATGCACCATGTGATCATACAGTAGTCACCTGTGTCATATAGTGCACATGTGTCATACTGTACATAGTGCACTAGTGACCATGTGTCATACGTAGTGCACATGTGATCATAGTGCACCTGTGTCATACTGTAGTGCACCGTGTGTATCAAGTAGTCACCATGTGTCATACTGTAGTGCACCATGTGTCATCAGTAGTGCACCATGTGTCATACAGTAGTGCACCCTGTGTCATACTGTGTCACCGTGTGTCATACAGTAGTGCACCATGTGTCATAGTGTGCACCATGTGTCATACAGTAGTGCACCAGTGTGTCATCAGTGCACCGTGTGTCATACTAGTAGTGCACCGTGTCATAGTCACAGTAGTAGCATCCGATGTGTCATACAGTAGTGCACCATGTGTCATACAGTAGTCCCATGTGTCATCCAGTAGTCACCTGGTCATACAGTAGTGCACCATGTGTCACAGTAGTGCACCAGTGTGTCATACAGTAGTGCACCATGTGTCATACAGTAGTGCACCATGTGTCATACAGTAGTACACCATGTGTTTATACAGTAGTCACCATGTGTCATACAGTAGTGCACCATGTGTCATACAGTAGTGCACCATGTGTCATACAGTAGTGCACCATGTGTCATACAGTAGTGCACCATGTGTCATACAGTAGTGCACCATGTGTCATACAGTAGTGCACCGTGTGTCATACAGTAGTGCACCATGTGTCATACAGTTTGTGCACCATGTGTCATACAGTAGTGCACCAGTGTCATACAGTAGTGCACCATGTGTCATACAGTAGTGCACCATGTGTCATACAGTAGTGCACCGTGTGTCATACAGTAGTGCACCATGTGTCATACAGTAGTGCACCATGTGTCATACAGTAGTGCACCTGTGGTCATACAGTAGTGCTACCGTGTGTCATACGAGTAGTGCACCATGTGTCATACAGTAGTGCACCATGTGTCATACAGTAGTGCACCATGTGTCATACAGTAGTGCACCATGTGTCATACTGTAGTGCACCGTGTTTTCATACAGTAGTGCCAGCCGTGTGTCATACAGTAGTGCACCATGTGTCATACAGTAGTGCACACAAACATGTTTGTCATTTAACAGTAGTGCACCATGTGTCATACAGTAGTGCACCATGTGTCAACAGGGAAGTGCATCCGTGTGTTGCATACAGTATGCACCATGTGTCATACTGTAGTGCACCATGTGTCATACAGTAGTGCACCATGTGTCATACTGTAGTGCACCATGTGTCATACAGTAGTTGCACAGTGTGTCAATAACAGTAAGTGCACCTGTGTCATACAGTAGTGCACCATGTGTCATACAGTAGTGCACCGTGTGTCATACAGTAGTGCACCGTGTGTCATACAGTAGTGCACCATGTGTCATACAGTAGTGCACCATGTGTCATACAGTAGTGCACCATGTGTCATACAGTAGTGCACCATGTGTCATACAGTAGTGCACCAGTGTCGTCATAACATGTGTCATACGTGATGTGCATACAGTAGTGCACCGTGTGTCATACAGTAGTGCACCAGTGTGTCTACAGTAGTGCACCATGTGTCATACAGTAGTGCACCATGTGTCATACTGTAGTGCACCGTGTGTCATACAGTAGTGCACCATGTGTCATACAGTAGTGCACCATGTGTCATACAGTAGTGCACCATGTGTCATACATGTAGTGCACCATGTGTCATACAGTAGTGCACCATGTGTCATACAGTAGTGCACCGAGTGTCATACAGTAGTGCACCGTGATGTCATACAGTAAGTGCACCGTTGTCATACTGTAGTGCACCGTGTGTCATACAGTAGTGCACCATGTGTCATACTGTAGTGCACCATGTGTCATACAGTAGTGCATCCGTGTGTCATACGTAGTGCACCATGTGTCATACAGTAGTCACCATGTGTCATACAGTAGTGCACCGTGTGTCATACAGTAGTGCACCGTGTGTCATACTGTAGTGCACCGTGTGTCATACAGTAGTGCACCATGTGTCATACTGTAGTGCACCTAGCATGTATCATACTGATAGTGCACCATGTGTCATACAGTAGTCACCTGTGTCATACTGTAGTGCACCGTGTGTCATACAGTAGTCACCTGGTGTCATACTGTAGTGCACCATGTGTCAAACAGTAGTGCACCATGTGTCATACATAGTGCACCGTGTGTCATACTGTAGTGCACCGGTTCATACGTAGTGCACCATGTGTCATACAGTAGTGCACCATGTGTCATACAGTATGCACCGTGTCATACAGTAGTGCACCGATGTGTCATATGAAGTGCACCTGTGTCATACATAGTGCACCTGTGTCATACAGTAGTGCACCATGTGTCATACAGTAGTCACCCCATGTGTCATACAGTAGTGCACCTGTGTCATACAGTAGTGCACCATGTGTCATACAGTATGCACCATGTGTCATACAGTATACACCATGTTCATACAGTATGCACCATGGTTCATACAGTAGTGCACCATGTGTCATACAGTAGTACACCATGTGTCATACAGTATACACCATTTGTCATCAGTATGCACCTGTGTCATACAGTAGTGCACCATGTGTCATACAGTAGTGCACCATGTGTCATACAGTAGTGCACCATGTGTCATACATAGTGCAACCTGTGTCATACAGTAGTCACCATGTGTCATACAGTATCACCATGTTCATACAGTAGCACCTGTGTCATACAGTAGTGCACCGTGTGTCATACAGTAGTGCACCATGTGTCATACAGTAGTGCACCGTGTGTCATACAGTATGCACCATGTGTCATACACGTAAGTGCACCGTGTGTCATACAGTAGTGCACCATGTGTCATACAGTAGTGCACCGTGTGTCATACTGTAGTGCACCATGTGTCATACAGTAGTGCACCATGTGTCATACAGTAGTGCACCGTGTGTCATACAGTAGTGCACCATGTGTCATACAGTAGTGCACCATGTGTCATACAGTATGCACCGTGTGTCATACCGATAGTAGTCACCGTGTGTCATACAGTAGTGCACCTGTGTCATACAGTAGTGCACCATGTGTCATACAGTAGTGCACATGTGTCATACAGTAGTCACCTGTGTCATACAGTAGTGCACCATGTGTCATACAGTAGTGCACCGTGTGTCATACAGTAGTGCACCATGTGTCATACAGTAGTGCACCGTGTGTCATACAGTAGTGCACCATGTGTCATACTGTAGTGCACGATGTGTCATACAGTAGTGCACCATGTGTCATACTGTAGTGCACCATGTGTCATACAGTAGTGCACTATGTGTCACAGTAGTACACCATGTGTCATACTGTAGTGCACGATGTGTCATACAGTAGTGCACCATGTGTCATACTGTAGTGCACGATGTGTCATACAGTAGTGCACCATGTGTCATACTGTAGTGCACCATGTGTCATACTGTAGTGCACGATGTGTCATACAGTAGTGCACCATGTGTCATACTGTAGTGCACCATGTGTCATACAGTAGTGCACCATGTGTCACAGTAGGACACCATGTGTCATACTGTAGCGCACAATGTGTCATACAGTAGTGCACCATGTGTCATACAGTAGTGCACCATGTGTCACAGTAGTACACCATGTGTCATACTGTAGTGCACGATGTGTCATACTGTAGTGCGCCATGTGTCACAGTAGTACACCATGTGTCATACAGTAGTACACCATGTGTCATACAGTAGTGCACCATGTGTCATACAGTAGTGCACCATGTGTCATACAGTAGTGCACCATGTGTCATACAGTAGTGCACCATGTGTCATACAGTAGTGCACCATGTCATACTGTAGTGCACCATGTATCATACTGTAGTGCACCATGTGTCATACAGTAGTGCACCATATGTCATAGTTCACCATGTGTCATACAGTAGTACACCATGTGTCATACAGTAGTACACCATGTGTCATACAGTAGTACATGTGTCATACAGTAGTGCACCATGTGTCATACTGTAGTGCACCATATGTCATAGTTCACCATGTGTCATACAGTAGTACACCATGTGTCATACAGTAGTACACCATGTGTCATACAGTAGTACATGTGTCATACAATAGTACACCATGTGTCATACAGTAGTGCACGTGTCATATAGTGCACCATGTCATACTGTAGTGCACCATATGTCATAGTTCACCATGTGTCATACAGTAGTACACCATGTGTCATACAGTAGTACATGTGTCATACAGTAGTACACCATGTGTCATACAGTAGTACATGTGTCATACAGTAGTACACCATGTGTCATAGTTCACCATGTATCATACAGTAGTACACCATGTGTCATATAGTGCACCATGTGTCATACAGTAGTACACCATGTGTCATAGTGCACCATGTGTCATACAGTAGTACACCATGTGTCATAGTTCACCATGTATCATACAGTAGTACACCATGTGTCATATAGTGCACCATGTGTCATACAGTAGTACAAACCCTGTGTCATAGTGCACCATGTGCATACAGTAGTACACCATGTGTCATAGTTCACCATGTATCATACAGTAGTACACCATGTGTCATATAGTGCACCATGTGTCATACAGTAGTACACCATGTGCCATAGTGCACCATGTGTCATACAGTAGTACACCATGTGTCATAGTGCACCATGTGTCATACAGTAGTACACCATGTGTCATAGTTCACCATGTATCATACAGTAGTACACCATGTGTCATATAGTGCACCATGTCCCTACAGTAGTACAACCCCTGTGTCATATAGGCACCAAGTGTCATACAGTAGGCACCCCTGTGTCTAGTTCCCCCATGTGTTAAAACAGTAGTACACCATGTGTCATAGCTCACCATGTGTTATACAGTAGTACACCATGTGTCATAGCTCACCATGAATTATGCAGTACACCATGTGTCATATAGTAGTGCACCATGTGTCATACAGTAGTGCACCATGTGTCATACAGTAGTACACCATGTGTCATACAGTATTACACCATGTGTCATACAGTAGTGCACCATGTGTCATACAGTAGTGCACCATGTGTCATACCCGTAGTACACCATGTGTCATACAGTATTACACCATGTGTCATACAGTAGTGCACCATGTGTCATACAGTAGTGCACCATGTGTCATACAGTAGTGCACCATGTGTCATACAGTAGTGCACCATGTGTCATACAGTAGTGCACCATGTGTCATACAGTATTACACCATGTGTCATACAGTAGTGCACCATGTCATACAGTAGTGCACCATGTGTCATACAGTAGTGCACCATGTGTCATACAGTAGTGCACCATGTGTCATACAGTAGTACACAATGTGTCACAGTATTACACCATGTGTCATACAGTAGTGCACCATGTGTCATACAGTAGTGCACCATGTGTCATACAGTAGTGCATCAAACTTTCTGCTCTCGTAGGGAGTAATTTCAGAGTGCAGTTTTGGAACCAATTCTTCCAGCATTTTCAATGCGTAAATTATGATAGTTTACGTTTCCGGTAATAGTGTTGACATTATCGGGGAGGGGGTAAGGGGGAGGGGAAGGGGTTTTAGGGAGGATAGGAAGTAACAGGGGCGGGGGAGTTACCAGCGACAGCCAACAATTCTGTATTTTTTTTTTTTTATGATTTTTGCCATTTTTGTAGCAAGTTTTGAAAACATATCTGTTGGTATTTTATTTTTGTGTTGTGCAAACGAACTGCAGTCTTTCCCCTCCCCCGCCTCCCCCCTACCCTCCTTCCTGAAGTCTTCCCACTCCCCCCTCCTGCAGGCTTCCTCCCTTGTCAATCCCCCTTCCCTTAATATTTATTTCTACAAGTACATGTGCAAAGTATACAGGCCTAGCTAACATAAATGATATATATATATATATATATATATATATATATTATATATATTATATATATTTTATATATATATATATATATATAAAGCCACTTGTTATGAAAAGTATTTCGCGCAAATTAGGTAAATTTTGTCCCAGGATGCGACCCACACCAGTCGGCTAACACCCAGGTACCTATTTTACTGATAGGTGAACATGGACAGCAGGTGTTTTAATTAAGGAAACACATCCTAACGTTCCCAGCTTTTTTGCCAATCCGCTTCCCTGCAGTCTTGCATATTTCTTTGGTCACCACTCGCTTCCCTGAAGTTTTTCCCTCACTATAAATGCTAGATATATACAAGGGTGGGAACACGCTGCTGATTTAATTTGTTGAATAAAAAAAGAGGGGGGGGTTCTGTTATCTTGAAGTTGCTGATCTGGCGTGAGTCTATCACAAGTATCTGGTTACTTTGACCGAGGTGCCTGTAGGGTCCTCGGTGTCTATTTGACATTCATAATTTAATGAGGTTATTTTAATTTGGTATGAGAGTATTTGTGTGTGTTCGTTGCTTTTATTGATTTAATTCTTGTTTTTTATTGTGCTATATATATTGTTTGTATGGCTGTGAGAGCTCACTGGGTAACCTATGCGGTCAGTGTTGTGCAAATATCACTACTAGATAAAGAACAAAGAGGTACAATTCCTTGACTAGAACAATACACAAATAACCCGCATGTAGGAGAGAGAAGCCTTTAACGACGTTTCTGTCCGACTTGGACTATTTACAAGTCACACTGTTGACTGTCACAGACTACCTCCAGGTTACACTGAAGAAGTTCTTCCCTAGTGGGTGAAAAGTTTCCTAAACAGAAGTTTACCATAAACTGCACGTCTCTCTCATACACTCCTCTACTATACTGACTGTTTTAATTTTTGGACTGTTTTAAACTGGAGCTGATCTCTCTCTCCTTAGATTAAACCTGATTGTCTTGTAATTCCAAGAAACTGTATCACTTATTTTGGGTTCATCTCTTCTCCATTATAATTTTAACCTTTTCTTTTCGTCTTATTCTCCGCTGGAGAGCAACTAGAGGTTGTCACTGCTCAATGTGCTGTTTTCTGTTTCACACTGAAATACTCTAACACGAAGAAGACGAATTCGACACATGTGCAACACTTGGCTATCTTTACTGAGGAAACGTTTCGTCACACAGTGGCTTCATTAGTCCTATTCAAAAATGAATGGTGAAGATCAGGATTCTGAGGTAATCAGTCCCTTAGCCTTGAGTCAGTGTAATCGGTTCATCAATCTTTTCAAGACTGATGATCTGATTACATTGACTCCAGGGTGAGGGACTGATTACTTCAATAAAGATACCCAAGTGTTGCACGTGTGTAATTTAGAAACGTGTCTGTTCTCTGAACCCTTTTTTACAACCCAAAGAGGAAAACAGTCATCATTTTTCACTCTCGCTCTCTTTCCAGGAGGACCACCGATGCCATTCTACTCTGAGTGCCAACAGTGCGCTTCTCCAAGACTGGCTGGTCAGATGTCCACTCCGCACTGTTCCTTCGTACTTTTATAGGTGGGTAAAAAAGGATCCATGAGCTGTAGCACGATTCGTGCAAGCATATTTAGGCACGTACACGCACATATGGTGAGAAATCACCATAAAACCTCCTGTCTATAAATACAAAATATTGAAATATTTCGCCTGCACAAGTCTTCTTCAGTCGAATATAGGAGAATTTAGCACTGGAGTCAGAAAAGTAATTATGAGGTGATCAGTCTCTCAGTCTTGATTGAAAGTGTTTATTTCCTTAGCCTCAGGATAAGGAACTGAACACCTCCCTCTAAGTCACCTGTACTTGTGCTGGTGGAAAGTTTCAGCCATATGGAAATACCCAACTGTTGTATATGGAAATAAATGGTATAAAATACCGACACGATGGAAATAAGTGTTTATGCTTAGTCTCGACCCCTGCAACCACAATTAGGTGAGTACACACACACACACACACACACACACACACACACACACACACACACACACACACACATATATACACACACACAGGAAAGCATATATTACAGGCCTAGTGTCTAATCGACATGTGCCTAAGACAAAATGGTAACTAACACACACACACACACACACACACCCTACCTAATAATCTTTGCGCATAAATGGTGGGGATATTTCCTCTTTCGTGTAAATTTACTGACACTTAAGACTGATGACATGGAACCAATTATGGATGTGGATTGTGGAATATGAATCACAGACTTTGAATAGTTTTCTGTCATTATGATTTACGTTTGTTTAGAGTGAAGTGACTATGACAGTAGCGAGCTGATAACAGAAAATCTTTGTGTTTAAAACAATGAATAAATAGTTTGTAGTATTTTGTTAATAAAGTAACCAAAACAGTTCCTAGTATTTTGTAAATACAATAAGCAAACAGTTCCTAGTATTTTGTAAATACAATAACTAAAACAGTTCCAATTATTTTGTAAATACAATAACTAAAACAGTTGTATTGTTTTAGAGTAAAACAAACCTCTGGTTCCCCCTGTCATCTCTGAGGGAAAACTGCAGAGCAGATGTGAAGAAAAATTAATAAAGTGCGAGAAGGAGACACAAGACAAAGAAAAAACACATGATAAGTGGATAAAGTTAGGAAAGATTAACGGCAGAAGATTTAATAAGAAAAGACATAAAAAATAAACTGAAATATGGAGGAGGAAACAAAGACGAGGACAAGAACATCACAAGAACATGTGATAACACAGGGAAAAAAGATAAACGATTAGAGAGAAATGAATCAACGTAATGTAAGATGGAGAAAATAGTGAGTTAGGATGAATCAGGGAAATACAACGAAGAGAATAATAACTTTGACTCTTTGGAAGAAATCGGGAAATATATGGAACAAATGATAGGATAAATGGACCAAATAGGGAGACAAGATACAGCGTAAGACAGTGATACAGTCTAGCAAGTTACGAACACGGAAGACGAATGGGGAATAGATTATATACACGAGTAAGCGCTAAACCAGTAAGGTAGCTTTATATTTAGCTTAAAATTACATATGTTTTCCCCACCTGTTATAAATATCTACAATAGATTCATGTAGCGCCTGGGAAATAGATAAACAGGTTTAATACCAGGCAGGGAAGGTTTATGTGTATGTAATATAACTAATATATTTAAATATATTCGTACTGTAACTAGATATTGATTAGTATTATTACTTTTTTTAGCAATTTAGATTTCAGTTTGCACGAAGAATATCTTGGAGTGAAGTTTTTTTACTATTTTTTATTATTTTATAGATTCTGACGATGGAAGAAGTCTACCGAAAGGTCAGGACTGAAGATGGTTATTGAAGACATGGTAGCCAGTGAAGGTTCCGGCTGACAGCTGGCTCCAACGTCACCCTGCTCCATTCATGTATGTTGACTTTATTGTGCACATAGAGAATCCAGCCTCTACCACCCCTTGACACACACACACACATACACACACACACACATACACAGTCTAGGAGACAGTTTTATAATCCTTTTGTCGTGGTAAATTTGTGTACTGGAGAAGACAGCAAGGTTGCACTGGGGCTACCATTAATGTTGACCTATCTCTTGCTCCTCTCTCCTTTTTTGCTTCCTTCCTCCTTTCCTTCCTTTCTCTCAGTCTCCCTCTCATACTTTTTCCCGTCGTATTTAGCCTCTCACACAAATATATATATATATATATATATATATATATATATATATATATATATATATATATATATATATATATATATATATCTGCAGCAGTAGAAGGATGAGTGTGCAGTAACAGTGCCAGGCACAATACGAAGCACTTGTTGGCACTACAACACATTGGGGACATTTGGCTGTTTGTCTGCTGATTCTTTAATGCAGTACAAGCACAGTCGTTCGATCGACAAGCCTTGCTCGCTGCCCACTTCAATTATTTCTCACCTCTCCCATTGTTGCGGTCCAGCCTTTTTTCCACCTTTTTTTCCCCAGCCTTGGAGGGATTAAAAGGTGTTGATATTGTTGGAAGAAACGTTCGGGGAATTGATCTCTCTTTTTGTTGTCCTGTGTTGCTCAACTTTGATTGTGTATTAAGCCTGAAAAAACGTGGTGAAAGTTTTTCTCGGCTTAGCATCTGATATTTTTTATTTCGATATTTCCCCCCGTTCAACAATGTATATTTTAGAACGTTATTATTGGTGATGGGACGAGAATAAAATTTTCGCCGATACCGAGACTTAATTTTAGTTCGATACCATCAGTATTAACCAATACTTTGGCACATCCCTAAGTGATACAGTCATGGTGTGAAAAACACACAGGTCTGAGACAGTCAGGCTGAACACAATGAACATAGTTATAAGTGCTAGTGAACGCATTAACCGCGGTTCGAATCCCCATCCATTCTTCTGTTTCAACAGTAACAACAGAACTTAAAGACTGTCACACTTCAAAACCATTTATCACAACACTAGAACTTAATATGATGCTGCTGAAGGGCTCCTGATTCAAGGAACTGGAGCTGCCTTCCTCTTTCTCTGATCAAAGTTGATTTAATAATAGCAAAATAAACATAATATATGGGATAAAAACAACATTCACAGATGCAATAGAACACTAAAATCCCTTCACATAATATACATTTTTCTGGGTCTCACACTATGTATGGTGACGGTGGAGGCAAGACAGCACATATAATTACCATATATATGACCTCAGTCGACCCTCTCACTACACATCAAATTAAACGAGTATTGGAATCTTTCCCATCTTTTCTTGAAGATTTACCTAGTTAGTGTGTGTGTGTGTGTGTGTGTGTGTGTGTGTGTGTGTGTGTGTGTGTGTGTGTGTGTAAGTAATAATTCTACCATGTTTGAAAAAAAAAAGTACAAGGAGTACTGGGGAACGAACTGGTAACCTTGCATCTGCAAGTTCAATTTCATACCAACTCGGCTACAGTGTTAAAAAATAAAAAACTCTGGGCTCTAGTGTCGAGAAATTTGAAGGTAACCTTCCCTTCCGTACATCAAACTGAGTCACTCCCATTTTTCTGGTAGAAATACATAAAGCACATAGACAGAAGTGTACATATGAAACAGACACAATAAGAGATAGGTATAAGTATATATAAAAATACGAGACCAAATACATATATAAAATACAAGTAAGTATACTTGAAAATATAAGAAAAGGCAAAAGACTAGAGGTACGATACAGTGATACATTAAAATACAGGTTCAAGGCCAGGTATACACACGTCACGTGTGTATACATAGGTGAGAATACAGGTACAGCAACAGATAAATTAATGCTACAAATACAGGTGTATTACACACACAAGATCTTGGGGTGACCATTATACCGAGCACATTTTCTGAGGCGCATATCAAGTAAATTACTACTACAGCATATGGGCGCCTGGCAACCCTAAAAATAGCATTTCGACATTTAAGTAAAAATTCATTTAAGACACTGTGCACCGTGTACGTCAAGCCCATGTTGGAGTATGCAGCACCAGTTTTGAACCCACACCTGGTCAAGCACATTAAGAAATTAGAGAAAGTGCAAAGGTTTGCAACAAGACTCGTCCCGGAGCTAAGGGGTATGTCCTACGAGGAAAAGTTAAGGGAACTCAACCTGGCAGCACTGGAGAACAGGAATAATAGGGAGGGGGGACATGATAACGACGTATAAAATACTGAGAGGAACTGCCAAGGTGAACAGGGCCAGAATGTTCCAGAGACGGGACACTCGAACAAGAGGACACAAGTGGAAGTTGAAAGCTTAGATAAGTCACAGGAATATTAGGAAGTATTTCTTCATTCTTAGAGTTGTCAGGAAATGAAACAATTCGGAGAGTGTAGTAGTAGAGGCAGGATCCATACATAGCTTTAAGAAGAGGTACCATAAGGCTCTTGGAGCAGGGAAATTATGATCAAAGCTAAGCGGTAAACCCACCAGGGTTTACCCTAGCGAAGAGGCAGGGCCAGGAGCTGTGACTCGACCCCTGCAACCACACAGACGAGTGCGCACGCACGCTAACAGTGTACACCGTCACATTTATTCGCCGAATCAGAATATACCTTTACAAGTGCAACACAAATGGAGAAACAAAATCAGGAAGACTAGCGTCTTGTAGACAGATGCAACTTAAGATGTTTCTAAATGCAGCTGCCAAGTTTATTTGTTTTTAGATCACACAAACTGATGCTCTGTAAGACTGTAACAGAGAGAGAGAGAGAGAGAGAGAGAGAGAGAGAGAGAGAGAGGAGAGAGAGAGAGACAGAGAGAGAGAGAGAGAGAGAGAGAGAGAGAGAGAGAGAGAGAGAGAGAGAGAGAGAGAGAGAGAGAGAGAGAGAGAGAGAGACAGAGAGAGAGAGAGAGAGAGAGAGAGAGAGAGAGAGAAGAGAGAGAGAGAGAGAGAGACAGAGAGAGAGAGAGAGAGAGACAGAGAGAGAGAGAGAGAGACAGAGAGAGACAGAGAGAGAGACAGAGAGAGAGAGAGAGAGAGAGAGAGAGAGAGAGAGAGAGAGAGAGAGAGAGAGAGAGAGAGAGAGAGAGAGAGAGAGAGAGAGAGAGAGAGAGAGAGGAATGTAGGTTGGTTGGTTAATGCGGGTTAAAGTCTATCGATCACACTAGGGTCATTAATTAAGGCCCCACATTAACCTTTTCAACACCAGTCAAGAATACTTTTATCCCTTAAATAGGGATTAAAGTATATTCTCAGAATGTGTACAATGAAGAAACATACACCTCTGTGTATATATCCTGTGGGAGAGAGAGAGAGAGAGAGAGAGAGAGAGAGAGAGAGAGAGAGAGAGAGAGAGAGAGAGAGAGAGAGAGAGACAGAGACAGAGAGAGAGAGAGAGAGAGAGAGACAGAGAGAGAGAGAGAGAGACAGAGACAGAGAGAGACAGAGAGAGACAGAGAGAGACAGAGAGAGACAGAGAGAGAGAGAGAGAGAGAGAGAGAGAGACACAGAGAGAGGCAGGAAGCAGGATGGTCTAATTACCCTGTTTGAATGACTGGGCACGTGGACCTTATTGCGTTTAATTGTTACGGGGGAGAGGGAAGGTAGAGAGAGAAGGCAAAGAGATGGTAGAGAGAGAAAGTAGAGAGGGCAGAGAGATGGTAGAGCTGGAAAATAGAGAAAGGGCAGAGATGGTAAAGAGAGGGCGAGAAAGAGAGAGGTGGAAAGTGAGATAAAAGAATTTTAAAGATGAGGGAAATGAAAGGAAGGAGAGAAGGGGCAAAGGGAGAGAAAGAGGAATGGAAACGTTTGGAAGGGTAAAGAGGAAATGAAGGCAGGGGAATGAGAGGGGAAACGAGACGATTAAGGAAAGAGGAAAGAAATTAGAAAGGTAGGTACAGAGAAAGGCAGGAGAGAGGATAAAGAAGGTAAGGGAAGGGGGAATTATGAAAGAGTGGAAAATGTAAAGGGAGGAATGAAGGGAGGGGAATGAAAATCGAAAGGGAAAGGAGTGGGATGTGAGAAGGGAATGATGGAAGGGGAATGGGAGTGGGACTGATGGGCCTGGGAGTGTGGAAGGGGTAGGGAAGGGGGAAGGGGTGAATGCCAAACACCGCCCCTTCAATTCGCAAAGGGGACTTTACGATTTCCGTTCTCCATTCCTTTTAAAACGCCTTTTATGTTTCCTTCAAACTACCCAATTTATTGTACGTTTATGGTGACAAACTTGTTTCGCCCAAGACTGGAGGAGGAGGTGAAGAGGAGGTGGAAAAAGAAAGGTAAGAGAAAGAGGTGGCGGGGAATGGAATAGAGCTAGAAGAGAAAGAGGGAGAAGAGGAGGGGGAGAAAAGAAGGAGGGGAAGATAATCACATCCTGTTATTAAACACTAAAAAACAACACAAGGATTAAAAACAGTTTTGTGGGTTTGTTGGAAAAGTGTGGGGAACGGGGGGAGGGATGAGTGGGAAGGGGGGGGTGGCGAGTGATGAGTGGGAAGGGGGGGGGGTGAGTGATGAGTGGGAAGGGAGGTGGCGAGTGATGAGTGGGAAGGGAGGTGGCGAGTGATGAGTGGTAAGAGGGTGGCGAGTGATGAGTGGAAAGGGGGTGGCGAGTGATGAGTGGGAAGGGAGGTGGCGAGTGATGAGTGGTAAGAGGGTGGCGAGTAATAAGGGGGTGGCGAGTGATGAGTGGAAAGGGGGGTGGCGAGTGATGAGTGGAAAGGGGGGTGGCGAGTGATGAGTGGAAAGGGGGGTGGCGAGTGATGAGTGGAAAGGGGGGTGGCGAGTGATGAGTGGAAAGGGGGGTGGCGAGTGATGAGTGGAAAGGGGGGTGGCGAGTGATGAGTGAAAGGGGGGTGGCGAGTGATGAGTGGAAAGGGGGGTGGCGAGTGATGAATGGTAAGGGGGGTGGGCGAGTAATAAGTGGGACGGGGGGGGGGTGGCGGCGAGTGATGGGGGACAGGGGATGGGGGTAGGTGGGAAGAAACGTGAGATGACTACCACTTAAGTACACTAAGGTAAGTGTTTCAGGTGGTGGTCACCTTCAGCCTCTTGTAATCAAGATGCGGTGTTACCATTGTGATCCTTACTGTAGTGCTACCTTTGTGATCCTCACTGTAGTATTACCTTTGTGATCCTTACTGTAGTGTTACCATTGTGATCCTTACTGTAGTGCTACCTTTGTGATCCTCACTGTAGTGTTACCTTTGTGATCCTTACTGTAGTGTTACCATTGTGATCCTTACTGTAGTGTTACCTTTGTGATCCTTACTGTAGTGTTACCTTTGTGATCCTTACTGTAGTGTTACCATTGTGATCCTTACTGTAGTGTTACCTTTGTGATCCTTACTGTAGTGTTACCATTGTGATCCTTACTGTAGTGTTACCATTGTGATCCTTACTGTAGTGTTACCATTGTGATCCTTACTGTAGTGTTACCTTTGTGATCCTTACTGTAGTGCTACCTTTGTGATCCTTACTGTAGTGTTACCTTTGTGATCCTTACTGTAGTGTTACCTTTGTGATCCTTACTGTAGTGTTACCTTTGTGATCCTTACTGTAGTGTTACCTTTGTGATCCTTACTGTAGTGTTACCTTTGTGATCCTTACTGTAGTGCTACCTTTGTGATCCTTACTGTAGTGTTACCTTTGTGATCCTTACTGTAGTGTTACCTTTGTGATCCTTACTGTAGTGTTACCATTGTGATCCTTACTGTAGTGTTACCATTGTGATCCTTACTGTAGTGTTACCTTTGTGATCCTTACTGTAGTGTTACCTTTGTGATCCTTACTGTAGTGTTACCATTGTGATCCTTACTGTAGTGTTACCTTTGTGATCCTTACTGTAGTGTTACCTTTGTGATCCTTACTGTAGTGTTACCATTGTGATCCTTACTGTAGTGTTACCTTTGTGATCCTTACTGTAGTGTTACCTTTGTGATCCTTACTGTAGTGTTACCTTTGTGATCCTTACTGTAGTGCTACCTTTGTGATCCTTACTGTAGTGTTACCTTTGTGATCCTTACTGTAGTGTTACCTTTGTGATCCTTACTGTAGTGTTACCATTGTGATCCTTACTGTAGTGTTACCATTGTGATCCTTACTGTAGTGTTACCTTTGTGATCCTTACTGTAGTGTTACCTTTGTGATCCTTACTGTAGTGCTACCTTTGTGATCCTTACTGTAGTGTTACCATTGTGATCCTTACTGTAGTGTTACCTTTGTGATCCTTACTGTAGTGTTACCTTTGTGATCCTTACTGTAGTGTTACCATTGTGATCCTTACTGTAGTGTTACCTTTGTGATCCTTACTGTAGTGTTACCATTGTGATCCTT
Source organism: Cherax quadricarinatus (assembly GCF_026875155.1). NCBI lineage: Eukaryota > Metazoa > Arthropoda > Malacostraca > Decapoda > Parastacidae > Cherax > Cherax quadricarinatus. Next base: position 1,860,795 of record NC_069487.1, read on the forward strand.
ACTGTAGTGTTACCATTGTGATCCTTACTGTAGTGTTACCTTTGTGATCCTTACTGTAGTGTTACCTTTGTGATCCTTACTGTAGTGTTACCTTTGTGATTCTTACTGTAGTGTTACCTTTGTGATCCTTACTGTAGTGTTACCTTTGTGATTCTTACTGTAGTGCTACCTTTGTGATTCTTACTGTAGTGTTACCTTTGTGATCCTTACTGTAGTGTTACCTTTGTGATCCTTACTGTAGTGTTACCTTTGTGATCCTTACTGTAGTGTTACCTTTGTGATTCTTACTGTAGTGTTACCTTTGTGATCCTTACTGTAGTGTTACCTTTGTGATTCTTACTGTAGTGTTACCTTTGTGATCCTTACTGATCCTTACTGTAGTGTTACCTTTGTGATCCTTACTGTAGTGTTACCTTTGTGATCCTTACTGTAGTGTTACCTTTGTGATCCTTACTGTAGTGTTACCTTTGTGATCCTTACTGTAGTGCTACCTTTGTGATCCTTACTGTAGTGTTACCTTTGTGATCCTCACTGTAGTGTTACCTTTGTGATCCTTACTGATCCTTACTGTAGTGTTACCTTTGTGATCCTTACTGTAGTGTTACCTTTGTGATCCTTACTGTAGTGATACCTATGTGATCCTTACTGTAGTGCTACTTTGTGATCCTTACTGTAGTGCTACCTTTGTGATCCTTACTGTAGTGCTACCTTTGTGATCCTTACTGTAGTGTTACCATTGTGATCCTTACTGTAGTGTTATCTTTGTGATCCTTACTGTAGTGCTACCTTTGTGATCCTTACTGTAGTGCTACCTTTGTGATCCTTACTGTAGTGCTACCTTTGTGATCCTTACTGTAGTGTTACCTTTGTGATCCTTACTGTAGTGTTACCTTTGTGATCCTTACTGTAGTGTTACCTTTGTGATCCTTACTATAGTGTTACCTTTGTGATATTTACTGTAGTGTTACCTTTGTGATCCTTACTATAGTGTTACCTTTGTGATATTTACTGTAGTGTTACCTTTGTGATCCTTACTGTAGTGCTACCATTGTGATCCTTACTGTAGTGCTACCATTGTGATCCTTGCTGTAGTGCTACCTTTGTGATCCTTACTGTAGTGTTACCTTTGTGATCCTTACTGTAGTGTTACCTTTGTGATCCTTGCTGTAGTGTTACCTTTGTGATCCTTACTGTAGTGTTACCATTGTGATCCTTGCTGTAGTGCTACCATTGTGATCCTTACTGTAGTGTTACCTTTGTGATCCTTACTGTAGTGTTACCTTTGTGATCCTTGCTGTAGTGCTACCTTTGTGATCCTTACTGTAGTGTTACCATTGTGATCCTTACTGTAGTGTTACCTTTGTGATCCTTACTGTAGTGTTACCTTTGTGATCCTTACTGTAGTGTTACCATTGTGATCCTTGCTGTAGTGCTACCTTTGTGATCCTTGCTGTAGTGCTACCTTTGTGATCCTTACTGTAGTGTTACCATTGTGATCCTTACTGTAGTGTTACCTTTGTGATCCTTGCTGTAGTGCTACCTTTGTGATCCTTACTGTAGTGCTACCTTTGTGATCGTTACTATAGTGTTACCTTTGTGATATTTACTGTAGTGTTACCTTTGTGATCCTTATTGTAGTGCTACCTATGTGATCCTTACTGTAGTGCTACCTTTGTGATCATTACTGTAGTGCTACCTTTGTGATCCTTACTGTAGTGCTACCCTTGTGATCCTTACTGTAGTGCTACCTTTGTGATCCTTACTGTAGTGCTACCCTTGTGATCCTTACTGTAGTGCTACCTTTGTGATCCTTACTGTAGTGCTACCTTTGTGATCCTTACTTTAGTGCTACCTTTGTGATCCCTACTGTAGTGTTACGTATGTGATCCTTATTGTAGTGTTACCTTTGTGATCCTTACCGTAGTGCTACCTATGTGATCCTTACTGTAGTGTTACCTTTGTGATCCTTACCGTAGTGCTACCTATGTGATCCTTACTGTAGTGTTACCTTTGTGATCCTTACTGTAGTGCTACCTGTGATCCTTACTGTAGTGTTACCTTTGTGATTCTTACTGTAGTGCTACCTGTGATCCTTACTGTAGTGTTACCTTTGTGATCCTTACTGTAATGCTACCTGTGATCCTTACTGTAGTGTTACCTTTGTGATCCTTACTGTAGTGCTACCTGTGATCCTTACTGTAGTGTTACCTTTGTGATCCTTACTGTAGTGCTACCTGTGATCCTTACTGTAGTGTTACCTTTGTGATCCTTACTGTAATGCTACCTGTGATCCTTACTGTAGTGTTACCTTTGTGATCCTTACTGTAGTGCTACCTGTGATCCTTACTGTAGTGTTACCTTTGTGATCCTTACTGTAATGCTACCTGTGATCCTTACTGTAGTGTTACCTTTGTGATCCTTACTGTAGTGCTACCTATGTGATCCTTACTGTAGTACTATGTGATCCTTCATGTTTTTAGTAACACTTCAGTTTTCCATGTTTATAGGAAGTATTTTTGTTGTCTTCGTGTGAACTGTTTTTGTTTTGAATAATTTTTCCGTCCTTTGTTCTTGTTTTTCCCGGCTATTATTTTCGTAAAATTGTTAACAATAGTAAGGGCATTGTTAGTGCTATCTCAGCTTATCAAGGGGTTGCCTTAATGCAGCTGAAGAGCTCTTGATCCATGGATCTATCCTCTCCGGATCAACCCTGATTGCCTCCCATTCCCCAACACTGATGACCCCTTCGGGTTTAGTGGTCCCACATGAACGTAATACCTGCTACCAGATAACATCAGTAGCATCCTCAAGTAAATGTCTAAGTCATAGTATTTTGCTTGGTATATATGAGTTAGGTTGGGTTAGGATATGTTAGGTTTGGCTAGGATAGGCTAGTGTAGGCACATGTCCCAGTAATCAAGCCTTAAAAAAAGCCTACTCTAGACCTAGCCTTAACAAAAACAGCCTAATCTAGCCTAACGAAACGAAACTTTTTCTAACTAAACCCAGACTTTCCTAACCTAGCATTACCAAAACCTGTTTTAACCAAGTTAAACATTCTCACCAACAAAGAATATTCTAACCAAACCAATTTTAACCTCACATAAATCAAACCATTTCCAACTTAAGCCAAATATATGTAAGAAAAAATATTAGTTGACAATTTCTGGAAACTATAAGCATATTTGTAATGGCTGCAATATTCCAGTGGCTGGTTCATATATAACAGTGTAAATTACAAGCACGAGGACAGGCTACAAAATTTAAGGAATAAGACGCACAAAATAAAATGAACGATGAAAATAAACTGTACTAGGAACCTGGGATAAAACTGATGTCAATAAAGGAAGGTTTAGGTTGTAATGACGTGTGAACACAAAGATTGCAGAACAAGGCTTTAATGGAACTTAATAAAGCTCCGTTTAAAACTTTGTGTAAAGCTTTATAGTTATGACTTGAAGCTCTTCACAGAATTTTTATGTATATATATATATATATATATATATATATATATATATATATATATATATATATATATATATATATATATATATATATATATATATATATATATATAAAGTATATATAATATATATGCATGTATGTATGCGCAAAACAACCACGGGGGGAGTAGAATGACAGCACTGGGCCTTTCGTGTTGCAATCAACACAACATCATCAGGAGTTTGCAAAATTGTAGAAAAGAGGAGGGGATGTCCAAGCAAGTACGTTCCCAAAGGACGTCTTCACATAGAATGTCAAGACGTCCTTTGGGAACATATTTGCTTGGATATCCTCCTCTTTTCTTCAATTCTGCAAGCTCCTGATGTGTTGATTGCAACACGAAAGGCCCAGAGCTATCAATCTACTCCCCCCGTGGTTGTTTTGCATCCTGTATCGCTTAACTGCGATATTTTCATAATATATATATATAATTACTTACATGGGCACGTATTGCTCCTCTCAGAGAAAGATTGTCCCTATTAAAGCTTGTTCTGGAACTTGGGTCTGTCTTCATTCAAAGCTCTAGGAAGTTAGAAGTTTAAACTTTTGTCTCTGCCTTCATACAGAGTCACATGAAGTTAGACACTACAAGCGCAGTATTAGCATGCACCAGCTTTGTTCACATAATGTAATACCGTTAACTATATCAAGGTACATGTATTTATAACGGTACTGTTTTATTTAGCCATCCTAACGAAGAAGGGAATACGTATCAAACACTTGTATTAAATTAATACTGACTTTGTTGTAACTCATTTGACCTTAAAAGTTCGCTCTCGTTTGATCTTGTTAAAAGATGAACTTTCGTTTGATCTTTTTTAAACCTCAACTCTCATTTGACCTTAAGGGTTGAATTCTCGTTTAATTGATCTTGTTAGGAGTTAGCTGCCGTCTGACTTTAACCATCTGTCCATGAATTAGGCCTTTTCGATTTTACAGTTACCAGGGTGCCTTTAGGAACCTCTGGGACCTTTCAGGCGAATCTTTTGAAAGTGACAATTTAGTGGTGCTTTTTATGGCAACTTGGTATCGTAGTGTTGCTTTGTGTTTCACTCATGTTCGTAGTTTTTTTTATTGTTTAATTTGACATGTCGTGTTCTTGCGAGTGTCGTATATATTCTTTACTGCCAAGAACGCTGTATTACAGGTCAAAACACACTTCAAATCTCGACATTTCCTTCGTTAGAACGTGTTAAAACAAGCAGTTAAAAAGTTTGTTAATAGATGTTTGAGAACAGGTCATGTCGTTTGCATGTTCTCACTGACGCATGTTCTGAACTAGACGTTTGTACGTTCGTAAACAGACATCTGAATGTTCTTAAACAGCCGTTTGTAAGTTCTTACAGACTATTGTACGTTTTCGCAGACGTACGTTCTTAAGCAAACGTTTGTATGTCCTTAAACACGTTTGTATATTTAACAGACATTTATACGTTCTTAAACAACCGTTTGTGAGAGAAAGCGACACCAACAATATCCTTCATTTTTTTAAATGTCTTATTGACACGACTTCAGTGTTTAAATTATATACAATGACTGAATTTCTCACATATATATATATATATTTGGCATATTGTTTTAGAGCGGAAGGCGTAATTATAATCATGTGGGAGCGCTAAACCCGTAGGATTATACAGCAGCGGAAGGCGTTAATTAAGCAATGCTTGTATGAGGACAATATATAAAAGGAGCAAATTTTTTTTCCCATTATATACAACACATTTATAATATAGAAAAGCATTGCGGACCGGCGCCAAACCAACCAAACAGCCAGGAAAAGGAACAGATGGGAAAGCAGAAGGAAGAGAAGCAGCAGCAGTAGTAGTAGTAGTAGTAAGAGAAGAGCAGAAGCAGCGAAATGAAGAGCAGTAGCAACAGGAAGAGGATCAGAAGGGATAAAAAAAAAAAAAGGGAAGGAAGAGGAAGAGGCTGGTGGTGGTGGTGTAGGCATGAACGAGTGTGAGTACTCAAGGTAGGAACAGTCAGGACTTACCAGTGGAAGCGAGTCTGGTTCTGTGGAAGATCGGACCAGAAGCTACGGAGATGTTGGTTGTAAGGGACATTCCCTACTTTGTCGCTGGCCCACTGGTGTTGGAATCGAATTTGGCGTTCCGAATCCCTTCGCTCGCGACGCATCTCTGTACCCTCCCGTTCCGCCACTGACACCTGCATTTTTGTTCAAGTTTTAAGACAACGTCAGTGGCACCAGCTTTCGGGCAATGTTTTGTTTGGGTTTTTGTTTTAAATTCATGGTTTATAAAATTATTTCTCATTGTCAGCCTTCAGGCGCTTAATGCAACGGGATTATTTTTAGCGAGGGATAATATTTTGAACTTTCTAATATAATATTTTCCTTGATATTTACATAACTGTGACTCTAATTTCTTCTCTTCGATTGAGTAAAACAATTAAAAATGCATCTGAATTTGCATGAAAACAATAAGGATACAAAAATGAAGAGATGAACATAAAAATATGTAAAATAAAAGATAAAATAAGTAAAATGGTGTTAATAACGGAGAAGAGAGAGGTGATAAACACGAGGCTCAGCAACGTCCGCATCTGCAAATGTGGCAAAATTATTACTAACTTCTAGATGTTCAATTGCAGCTAAGAGGAAAACATGCATAGAAGGTGAACCTTGTAAAATACACACAAGATGAATGAGGCACCGTGAGCTGGCTGCTTTATTGGCTTTAAAAGCTATTCCTACACGAGGGTCTTTAAGGCTGCATGTCTCCTGTACACCACCAGGCAAGGACACGTTAATCCCTAAAATAGGGTTTATGTTAAACTCACGTATATACAATGAGAAACATACACATCTCAGCGTATATATCCTTGTGCTAGTAATAAGAGCAACTTTCAGTAGCTGAACTTGGATAAAATAAATGTAAACAAATGTATTAAAAAACACAATACAGACATTATATTCATCAGTTATATAATATATATATACAAAATCACCATCATTAATTCAACAGCTGTCTTGTCAGAGGGCAGAGACATAATTTAAATGATCCTCTGAAATGTATCATTACTCGTCTCCCTAATTCAGAGTACAATCACCTCTAGGACTCTAGTCTGCTAAGTTAACCAGATTCATTGAATACCTTTATAAGTTTTACCTTCCTAAAACTCATACAAGACGTCAATTCCTAAAAACTTTTTTCTCTGTTTGTTTTGATTTACAATGTCCACACCCTCTTGTTGGATACTTAACCCTCTGTCAATCTTACAAACTTCACCTCCCACTCCCTAGCTCTTCTTGTGACGATTCCTACCTTCCACACCTTCTTGGTCATCCTAGTCTGTTCCACCCTAAATAAATAATTACTGTGAAAGATTCGCCATAATTATCACTGTGTCCGCAACCCTTCTATACTCTAAATTATAATTTTCATAACCCCCTCATCATTTAGTTACTATGTTCCAAATTCTCTGCATAATATTCACAAGACACATTGCTCTGACACAGATCTCTGCTGCCTTCAGCCTCCTCGCTCCAACATTTAAAGCCCGTCCTCATACCCATATAAAGGTGTTGGTATCACTTTACTCTGTTACATTCCCATTTTTTTTTTCAAAGATAAACTTTCCACAGCCGCCTCAACAACCACCTAACTTTTTTCACCTCGTCTATCACAGACCCATCCGCCGATACATCCACTCCCAGATTTGTCAGTACATTCCATCCCTCCAAACTCCAGTCTCGTATCCAATGTCTCATTGCTTACTTTTTTCACAACCTTGTTTATTTCCTTCTTCTACACACCTTCCCAAACTTCTGCAAGTCTTTGCCACTTCTCTATCGAATTTTCAAAAGAACTATATCATCTGCGTAGAGCAAGTGTGATAACTCTCACATAGTACCAGAATCATTGTTTCAATACTACACCTCTTCCCAACGCCATAGCATTCATTTAATTTACAACCCTATCTGTAAAAAGTATTAAAACAAGCATGGTAACATCACATATTTTAAAGATATTAGTCCCTTCAGTCTCCCCCAAGACTACTTCCCATATAAACATCGAAGCGCGCGCGCACAGGCACGCAAGCACACACACACACCATATAAAACACTGCGAGGAACTGACAAGGTGGACAAAGACAGGATGTTCAAGAGATGGGACACAGAAACACGGGATCACAATTGGAAGTTTGAAGACTCCGATGAGTCAAAGGGATGTTAGGAAGTATTTCTTCAGTCATAGAGTTGCCAGGAAGTTGAATAGCCTAGAAAGTGACGTAATGGAGGCAGGAGCCATAGTTTTAAGACGAGGTTTGATTAAGCTCATGGAGCAGGGAGAGAGAGGACCTAGTAGCGATCAGTGAAGAGGCAGGGCCAGGAGCTATGAATCGACCCCTGCAACCACAAATAGGTGAGTACATACACACACCATCCACAAACAAAGATCAGAAAAAATGTAAATGAGGCATAAAAACGAGTGAACAGTGTGAATTAGAGGTGAAGCAAGCATCGTCCATCTGGCAGGCCGCTGCCAGCTCCCTGAACTTATAAAACAAAGGCCACACATTGTCCCCTTAAATCTCACCAAAGTCAGCCAAAGTTTGCTCTTAAAATTGTCCGAGTGAGCCAGGCTATGGAAGTGTTAGTTGGCGCACATCCTGACTTTGTTAAGGCGTGTTTCCCCAGAGATGGATCCTGTGGAGGGGAGGGAGTACCAGTCTGTGAGGATGTTCCCTCCTACCAGTGGTATAGGGGTGTCTAATTCTCCACATGGAAATACAGTCTGCTCTATGTAAACTTTATCGCTGTTTTTAAATGACTACTGTCCTTGGTAATTGTGTCCGGGGTCTACAGCGTCTGTAGTCACGAGCAACGGTGATATGGCATACATATGTAACTAGTATATGCACAAATGTAATAGTTATTTAGTACAGCAGAAACTAAACCCATGTATATGAAACAGCCAGTTTAATTTTCATGTCTATGCGCATTCACCTATAGCTTTAATCCCTATTTTATGGATTGCTGTATTCTTGACTGGTGGTGAACAGGTTATATGCAGCCTTAATGGACCTATTTTAGTCAATAAGCTTTAAACAATCAACCAGCCATCCTTACTGCTTGCTCTAAATAGCCTGAGATCTCATGCTTACATACAAGGCCAGATACATATATGTGCAAAATACTGACAGAGGGATTAAAGTATTTCCTCTCACATAGGCCTCCAATAGCAGGATAATGTTGATCGCTTGACTAAATTAGCAATAGGCGAAATATAATTTTGGTTTCTCAGTTTAAAAAAAAAAAAACTGCTAGAAAAGAACCGTAAATGAGTTTGTCCCTCATAATGAAACGTCAAACAAAACATGTCTATGGAGAATCAGACTACACTGCTAGTCTCTGGCAATGTGTAAGATGTAACTTACATTTACTGTAAACTTTGTGAATATACACAGAGACCACACAATAAAACAATCATATTTTAAGGTTCAAACATCCAACCATTTTATAAACACGTTCAAACAAACTATACAGCAAATGTATTGATAAAGGAAGGCATCTATAAAGACAAAGCCACGACTAAGATTCATATTAGGAAAATTGTATATAAGACATGCTTTTTCTGTCATATCAGAGATCACAGTCATCTTATTGACTGGTCCTCTGCTACAACTGTCTACACTTCTTCTAGCCTTCACAGACACAGTCTTGTTCACACATCCCTTATACACAATTTTCCTCACACAGCAAATGGTAAAAAACTTTATTTTTGAAGGTAGTATATCTTAAATCTTTAGATTTTTATCCACACTTTGCATCAGCTAGATTAATGAAGTTTTGATAAGATCCTAGTGAATGACCAATGTTTGTAGCGATAATGATTATTTCTATAAGACTGTACTTATATACCGCAGCGAGTAAATGAATACCTCTAAGATGAAACTGTAATATACCAGATGACAGTACATGTATATATTAATTATATAGACGGGTCATCACAAGACCCGTCCTGACGAATATTATACATACATGTTACAAGTACCTTTGTCAAGCGAAGTCTGATAAAGACCCGTTGTGACTCCATCATTCTGTTTTCTCCTTGCGCTACTGTCCGCAGGATGAGCAGCAGGTGCACAGTAAGTTGCGCTCTAGCGGTAGTGTGAACACACACAAACCATACCACTGGCGGGGTTAGAACCCGTGGTATGGTTTTTTTGTAATCGTGTCATTACGATTTCTTGAGTCATGTTAACACACATTATAGCTACGGTGATGTCACACAAACATCTAGAGAATCAAACCATACCACGGGCGGGAATAGAACCCGCGATCAGTCTCTCAAAACTCCAGACCGTCGCGTTAGCCACTGGATCAGCTAGCTACAATAAGATTCGTCCAACTAGGTACATTTCTACACCATAGGAAGGTTAGCATAGGCACCACTGTGACCACAAATGCAAGTTTTTACAGACGAATCTCCTGGCCCAGTGGCTAACGCGACGGTCTGGACTTTTGAGACTCTCTGATCGCGGGTTCTATCCCCTCCCGTGGTATGGTTTGTTTGCAATCGTGTCATTACGATTTCGTGAGTCAATCTAGAGTGAAATATATTTTTTCTTAGCTTTTATATAATCCGGACGTGTATAATATTTTGTTAGTGTTTTTTAAGAACAATTGCATATACAATTTAACTATATATTTCACATAGTTGACGTGGTAAGAGGACTGACCATCAATAATATCAGAATTACCGACAAAATGTTAGGTAAATAGACACAAATGCAACTAATGTGACATGACATTTTATTGTGGCAGCGTTTCGCCATAATACAATGCCATATTAGTTGCATCTGTGCCCATTTACCTAACAAGATTGACCATGTCTTGCGGACAGACGGCCAGATTACATGATTAACAATAAAGGAACAAGTGCTGTGGCTTTCGTTGTCTCCCTTATAACTTTACCTCCTTCCCTCTATCCTATCTACAACTAAACTACTTGCTCTGTCTTCCCTCGCTTATTGGCTTAATTCTTCACTCTCCCCTCATTCTGACCCTTCACAGTAAACCGCACATTTGCCTGGATCGCGGCCGTGCCCACAAGCCAAGAAATCAAGTTAGGCAACACGGAACCATTACCAACAAGTCACTATCAGCAACCCCAGCAAGGTATCAGTCGTCTTGCCAGAACCAACACTATCAGTTGTACCAGTAAGAGCAGTAGCAGTAAGGTATCTGTCCTATTACCAAACTTCCAGTACTAAGAAGACCAGGAACACAAGGTATCAGTCGTATTAGGAGAGCTAGTAGCACCAACAGCATCAGGACAATCATGGGATCAATCGTACCAAGAGGACCAGGAGCAGCAGCACTAGTACCACCATTATCATCATGCAGCAGCACCAGCAGTGGGGCAGGAGGTCAGGGAGAAGCAACCTGAGCGCCCCAGTAATCCAGGTTTCAGTGTTAATCTGCCAGGAAATTAATGCCTGACATAAACCTCTCACATCCCACCAAGTTTGAATATAGTCGGTAAAGCTGTTGCTGAGTTATCGACCAACACACGCCGACATTACACACACACACACACACACACACACACACACACACACACACACACACACACACACACACACACACACACACACACACACTGCAAATTATTTAATACCTATACATTAGGGAGTCATAACGACAAAAATGAGACACAAAAAAGTTTGACCACACACGATAAACTTTCGAAAGTGTGGAACTGTCTATAAAGTGGTATTTTAAGAAGCGACCAACGACTTGCCATCATGCGCCTCATAACATCAGCTTCTCACTACTTGTCAACTGGGGAAACAAACACTGAAAGCGGCCATGATTGGCTGATAAAGAGTTATACGTCAAGCTGCCACGCCCACTGCTCAATTTTACACCAATCAGGGGCCGTTGACGTCAGCGCTTCATGAATGATTGAAAGTAAACAACTGTGTTGATCTATAGGCAGAGGTGCTTTTTTTCAGTTTGTCTGTGTATTTACCTAGTTGTGTTTGTAGTGTTCGATTCACAGCTCCTGGTACTGCCTCTTTATACTTACTAACTGGATATACCGATTCCTAGCCTCCAGGATTGATCGTATTTTCATCTGAATAATCCAATTCTATAAGTACATGATATAATGTACACAGACCTAGCTGACATCAATGACATTCTATATAGAAAGCAATTGGTTGTGCGGAGCAATTCGGGCAAATTACGTTAATTTTGGTCCTCAGGATGCGACCTACACCAGTCGGCTAACACCCAGGTACCAATCTATTTACTGTTAGGTGAACAGGGACAACAGGCGTTTTAAGGAAACACATCCGAGTGTTTCCTTAAGACACCATGGACCTCATTGTGTGCTCCTGGGACCCCCCCCCCCACACACACAACCAGAGCTAGGGTACCAGACTTTAATGATACAGCATCTACTGGCCTTGTATGGGCCAGTAGGCCTTCTGCAGTGTTCCTCCATTCTTATGTGTCTCATCCAAGGTTCTTCCAATACCGTCCACTAACTTACTGTTTATAACCAAGAATTAAATAAAATCAATATATTGCCAAAGGCACACGATCTACCAAACATTGCTCTTGAGTTCTACTGGTAGATTGCGACCGGCGTTTTGGCCATCCCTGGCCCAATGCCTTCGACTTAACATTCAAAAACTGCAAAAATACGTTCTAACGTCCTTACGACACAGTTAGGTCTTCAGTTGCCATCCGTGACCCCTGGTTCCCTCACCCCTCGTTTCAAACAGCCGGTTCCTATCCTCTGAGTTTTTTTTTGCGTGTAATCACGTTCTCTCCTGGTCCTCTTATCTAGTGTTGCAAGTTTAAGTTCCTTCTCCACGTTTATTTAACTCAATTTCTTCATATGCTTCATACAGCGAGGGCTCCATGCTGGTGCTGCATACTCTACAATGGACCTCAACTTAAGTGTATGTATTAAATGATATTTGTTTAGGTTTCCGAAAACATTTCTTAAGTTAGATAATTTTGAATATGACTTAAGCTGTATACTTTATATTTATTTCTAGTGATAGGTTTGTAAATTTTGACGTCTCCTTCCATGTTGTTTTCTGTCAGTTCTTCCACTTCCCATTTTCATTATTTTGTACTTATCACGACTGTGTGTGTGTGTGTGTGTGTGTGTGTGTGTGTGTGTGTGTGTGTGTGTGTGTGTGTGTGTGTGTGTACTCACTAGTTGTGGTTGCAGGGGTCGATTCATAGCTCCTGGCCCCGCCTCTTCACTGGTATGTATGTGTGTGTGTGTGTGTTTACAAACTTTAAAAAATTAATAAACACAGTGTCAGCAGCAGGCAGCCATCAGCAGGTGTCGTGATAAAGCGAAATAACATTAAAAAATTTTTACTGTGGAAGACCACGACACGAGGGAGGATATTTAAGAGGTGTAACGTTTGTGTTTATGTTGTGGCGAACGCCACCTCACCCCCACCTTCACCCTCACCCCCACCCCCCACCTTCACCCTCACCCCCACCCCCCACCTTCACCTCCACCCCCACCATCAACTCCACCCCCACCTCTACCCCGAACTTCCCCTCTTCTCCACCAAAAACTTTCCCCAAAATGATCCCTCGGAGAAATAATTACTGCGAAGAGGTACCATAAATCGAGGTTAAATCTTCATAATTTAGGACCAATAATTTCCTTTTATTCCCCGAAAGGGAATACCTACTGTGGCTGTTTGATTTTAATCTACCAAGGTTTCCGCGCATTACCTTCAGAATGCCTCTTCTGATCGGCTTCAAACTTTCAATGCAGAAGTATCCTACATATTGTAAAGTTTAAAGTTTTACTGAGCAGAGAAGCTGTCAATTTGTGTTGCTGTCTGTCAGGTGTTGAAGTCTGTCAACCTGAGCTGGGAAACTTCAGTAGAAAACCGAGGATATCGCCAAATACTTCAGCAGGTGTATACGCTGGAATACTTGGCGATATCCTCAGTGCCCTACTGAAGTCTACCAGCCTGCTATATTACGTTATGCGAACAAGCGATACAAGATGCAAAACAACCACGGAGGAGAGTTGAATGATAGCTCTAGGCCTTTCGTGTTGCAATCAACACACAGGAGCTTGCAATATTGCAGAAAGGGGGTGGTGGTTCAAGGAAATACGAACACGGGGAACGCCCTAGCAAGGGCGTTCCCAATGATCTATTTGCTTGGACTTCCTCCTCTTTTCTGCAAATTGCAAGCTCTTGAAGATGTGCTAATTGCAACAAGAAAGGCCTAGAGCTATCATTCAATACCCCCTTCCCCCCGTGGTTGTTTTGGGTATTACGTTATATGATGCACAGAAGTCTACGGACACGGACACCCGAGATTCGTCTGATCTCTCACATTAACTTTTGAATGAGTTGAGTTGCAGCTCCTACGACTCTTGACGGTTTTGATGTATAGCTCTTGGAGCCTTTTGAGGGGTGTTAAGCTAAAGCTCCTGGATTTCTCGACGGTGGTGGTATCCAGCTCTCTCATCTCTTGGGAGCTGAATTATATTGTCTTGGTCTTTGAGGAATGTAAGGGATACCTGGGTTATGGGGTATATTTGGGGCTATAGGGTATACCTGAGGGTATGGGATATACCTGGAGTTATGGAAATACCAGTGAAGGGCTCTTGATCCAAAGGATTAGAGCTTCCCTTCCGCAGATCAAATCTATATCTTATTCTCCATCCGCTGTGTGATCTTACGAGTTTAGCGCTTCTCAAGGAATGTTGTAGGCGGTGCTCGTTTTTAAAGTGACTTGGTTTGTGTCAGTATTAACCAAACAAAGCGAAGTCAAACGTAAACACAAAGAAACATACGTACGTCAAACACTTCATACACAAACAGATCAAATGTGCCAAACACAAACAAATCGAATGCAAATAAAAAAAAATTAACACAAATGCAACACTACAAACTCTAAATACATCCCAACACCACAAATCCCAGAAGTTTAAATCCCTCACAGACACTTAACTATCATCTCCTTCAAACATTTTACATGGGATTTCAACGTTTTTTTCCCCTTGCATTAATCCCACGAGATTACATAATCTTAATCCCAGTAATATAATATAATTTTAATCCGCTAAAGATCTGAGTCACATCCCCTCTTTTCCATCTTATAAAAATCCTGTGAAATATAAATTTCGGCGAAGTTACAAATCCCGAAGGATTTGAGAGAGAGAGAGAGAGAAGAGAGAGAGAGAGAGAGAGAGAGAGAGAGAGAGAGAGAGAGAGAGCATGAAGATAGCTAGGATAAAGGAATCTTGTAAAATTACTCATAAGGAGAGAGAGAGCCGTCAATGGGGGGAGGGAGGAGGGTGCATGTCCCCCAGGGCGCTGTGTGATCCTCTACGGGTTTAACGCTTTTTTGCATGAAAGATTGTCTTTCAGTTTCATGATTGGTTTTTCACTCCATCAATTTTCTTCGTTTATCTCACTTCATCTTTCTCACATTTCATTTTTTTCTCCTTTCCACTGGCTCTGTCCCTTTCATCCTTTCCACTAGTTCCTTCCGCTGGTTCTGTCCCTAAAGTTGCAGGTGTGTAGTGGTACACTACCCCTCACCATCACTTGCAGGTGTGTAGTGGTACACTACCCCTCACCATCACTTGCAGGTGTGTAGTGGTACACTACCCCTCACCATCACTTGCAGGTGTGTAGTGGTACACTACCCCTCACCATCACTTGCAGGTGTGTAGTGGTACACTACCCCTCACCATCACTCCACATCACCACTCTACACCCTCCCCCCCCCAACTTCATAAGCTAAGACGTACCAACACACCCACAAACCGATCGCAATTAGCGGCATAATCTCAGTAAAAACAATAATCTATGTAAAATCCAGCAACGTATACGTTAATCTCAATATTTAAAGAACGACGCAGGAATTGCAGCTCAAGGGAGGGGTCCGAATGCCGATTTTTGCAACCCTTCATGTCGTAACTCCTCCATGTAACGCTGCAGGTATAAATTCCCTCCCTGCTCCCAATTGGCTGAAGTTCTATGTGAGGGTATTTGTGATTGGTGGAACCCAGTTTGCAAAGACCAATCAAAAGTGCCCGTGGATGTGCATCAGCCAATGAGTGGATGATTCCAGGGAGGTATATGAAGGTCTGGCATATTGCAAGTCGTTATTTAGTCAGGCTGGTGGTGGGTGTTGATTGACGAGGAGGTACCTGATATAAAAGCACAGGATACATACTACACCAAGAAGGGCATGTCTCGGTGTAGACACAGAATTTAATACCCCTTTTTCAGGGATTAAAGTGTTCTTTATTGGTGTGCAGATGACATGCAGCCTTAATGACTCTCGTATAATCGATAGGACTTTAAGCCCCATTAACCAACCAACCAGAATATAGCAGACCAGAGTCGCATGCACCAGTGTGGTTTAAATTAGATGTATTCCGGTCACTGCTCCATCCGATAAAGGTATCCCCATATCTCATGGCCCCCTCTACCTCGATGCACTGAGAAATGTATCCCCATATATCGTGTCCTTCTACCTCGATGCACCGAGAAAGGTATCTCTGTGTCTCATAAGTTCGGCCCTTCCAAAGCATACAAAAAAATGTAGAGCAGTCATAAAACACTGGTATAGTAAAATGTAAAAACACGAACAGGATACAGTGGGGAATGTGAGCACCAACATATACTTCTCCCATCAATTCAAGCTTGACTTTGAGGTGCAATGGCACCTCCCTTTCCAGCTTTGAAGCTGGGGAGGCATCCCGGACTTTAGGGTTGGCCAGGGCTCCTCGCTATTGGGACGGAGCTCCCCCCTTTTAATTGTTTCGAGCTATAGGGTGGTGTCCCCCTTTTAAAGACTTCCCACTAAGGGAGCTGCGCCTCCCCTTTTCAAACATATATTTCGCGCTATGAGGAGCCCTCCCCTCTTTTTTCAAAGATATTTTGCGCAATAGAGGCGGCGCCAAAATTTTCAAAGATATATTTCTCGCTAAGAGGGCGGCGGCGTCCCCCTTTTAAACATTTCTCATTATGGGGGGCGGGGAGGAGCCTCTTACAAGGATATTCTAGCTATGGGGCTGCACCCCATTTAGAGATTATTTCTCGCTATGGAGGTGGTGCCCCCTTTTTCTATTTTCCTCACTAATGGAAGAGGATGGGGGGAGGGGAAGCCTTTGCTCCAATTTCACGTAACTCATTCCAGGAAGCATGGAAGGCGTTACATTTCCATGATGCTACACCTTGTCAGTACCGGCATGAACCTCGTCCTGGTTACACTACACCGATCACACGAGCTTGTCATACGAAGGTTAGCACAGGCATCACTGTGACCACAAATACAAGTTTTACAGACGATTCTCCCACCACCGTGGCGGGAGAATCGTCTGTTTAATCAAGATTAAACACTAGATTGTTGAATGGGAAGCATCGAGGGTTGATCCAAGAGGGGGATTTTTATCGGGAAACGTTAAACCCATAGGGAATTAGAAGACAGATCCAATTCCCTAGATCAAAAGCCCCTCACAGATATCAAAGCCCCTCCTTTAGGGGATTTGGAGGAGGAAATTAAGCTAACATGAATGGTACTCTTTTGGGGGATAACTAATTATATCCGAAGTTCATTTTATTCAGTGTAATAAAGGTCGTCCTGAAGTTATCATACAGCGCTGCAAGGAATTAAAAACATCAAGAACAAAAAAACACAATACACAAATAACCCGCACATAGGAGAGGGGAGCTCACAACGTTTCGGTCCGACTTGGACCATTTACAAGTCACTTCGTGAATATTAAAGAGTCCAAGTCGGACGAGAATATCACCGTCGTAAGCTGCTCTTTGCTACGCTGGTTGTGTGTTATGAATTAGAAACAACCTTCACTTGCTTAAATGAAACCCTGAGTTCCCTCACCTTCCCCCGGCACTGTATCACCCTGAATAACTTGGTGTGGAAAGAAAACTGGTGTACCTACCTGTTTTATATATGGTGATATGATCAGTCAGACTGTCCGTCCCCTTTACCGGTAAAGCCTAGCTCAAGGATCTATAGACGCCACTTGACAAATTTCTTTTCGGAAACACTAGAAAGTTTGTTAATGCTATTAAATCTGAACGTACACTACTGTCTCCATATATCCTCATAAACTAGCGTTTAATATTATGTTCTGACCTTTATAGTTAAATTCTAACGTTTATAGTTACACTAATGTTTTTGGTTATATCCTAACGTTTATAGTTAATGTTACAACCTTGACAGACGTAGACTAATATTTATACTCACGTCGTGATCTATCCGTTGTACCCGTTGCTTTCATTATCTCTACATTTTATCTTATACCCCTCGTCTTGTTATGAAATATTTACAATTATACAATAAAATAATACGAGAAGTAAGTGTATTTGTGTTTTTCCCTGGTTGTTCACTATAGGAGAGGTCGCTATAACGCCAAGTTCACTTTTACAGATGTTTACGAAAGTTGAACCTACGTTCAACGCTCGTAAATGGTATGGAAGATTTAGTAGCGAATTAGTTACCGATGCTTTAAACTTGCTGCAGCTGCCACGGACCTACTGCATCAAGCCACGGACAGCTATAAAGGACACACGGCATAATGAGAGCACAAAACCCTCTGGGGACTGGCAGAACATAAAGTTTGACCTGAGGAAAATTATTACAATCAAAACTAAGCGCTAAACTCGCAAGGGCGACCTGAAGAAAAACAGAGCAGCTTCAGTTCCTCGTATCAAGAGCCCTTCACTAGCATCAAGGCATCTCGGTAAAGAAGTTAATTCCCTTTAAATCTAAAGATATTAAATGCCACATCTCGTACGTTAAATTTCTTACGTTAATGCAACTTAAATTTCTTAATATTTTATAAGCAGAATTCCTCCCCCCCCCCCAACCCTATTTTTTTGTGTTTTCAGGTATTTTTTACGAAATTCTGTTTTATTTTCTCCACAGAACATGTTTGTTTATGCTTGTAAATTTCCAAACATTTTCTTCCTACATTTTCTTCCTGCGTAAGCCTCTAAAAGAAAAAAAAATATCACAAATAAGCTTATTAATAAATAGAAACAAATCTTTTATCTGTGACTGATTAGTTATAATTATTATTATAATCAAAAAGAAGCGCTAAGCCACAAGGGCTATACAGCTGATTAGTTATAAGGAATGTTGAAATGTGCAGGTGAATCACTGTGCTGCAACCACACCAGCTATTTTTATCGGTATAAGGAAAGTTACCAAGTGCGGCAGAACTGTAAGTGGCAGAACAAGTGATCTAAACTACCTTATTTTCCGGCATATAAGGCGCACGATCATATAAAACGATTTTTCCAAGCAGCTGTAACTTAACTGCTAAAGTGTAACCCGAAGCTTACCCTTGACCTTGAGCATATAAGTCGCAGGCTAAAGCGCGTCTTATATGCCGGAAAATACGGTAAGTACTATAGAAGGAAGCACAAGGAAGTACGGTAAAGATGTGAGTGGCAGCACAAGTGGTGTAAACTAAGTTGCAGGAAGCACAGGAGTGTGCTAAGTGTTGCAAAGAGCAGCTAAACTAGTCAAGACACTTTGTTGAACGAGATTTTATTGGGACAACGTTTCGCTCAGTGTAGAGGTAAACGCTGTGGTAACTAAAACTTATTCAGCTTATAACACAGGATACACGTGCAACACATCTTTAGTGTTGAAACGTTTTGTCAACCAGTGACTTTTTCCACTTAAAACAGAGAACACCTTCGTAGTGAATGGGAAAAAACAACTAGTTAACGAAACATGTCATTAACATGCTCAGGTGTTACACATGTGTTTCATAAACTTGTAATTCCAGTAATGTAATGATTGTGTGTCAGAATGCAGTTGAGGAGTGGAAATCGAAGGCCCGAGCAAGCAAACACTGAGGACGAAATAGTATACACAAGTATCTGGTCTACGAAGTGAGGTAAGGACAGAGGAAGGGAAGGAGCTTCGAAGAGCGCTTGTGGTAGTGGAGGCAGGAGGGATGCACCAACCCCACCCACCTTCTGCTGTGAATAACACACAAACTTTGGCCAGTTATTACAGCAAACTTTAACATATGCGAGAAGGCACCACCACCACCGTCCACCACTGCTACCCCCATTTCCTCCCTATCTCTCCCTCACTAGCCTCCCCCTTCCCCCTTATCCATTTCCTTATCAATCTTGCTATCAACTACTTCCTACCTAGCCCTATGTCTCTACCCCTTCATACCACTGTTTCCCTCTGTCTCTGGCTCTTTATTCCTGTGTCTTCCTCCTCCCTCTCTATCCCTGTGTCTCCCTCCCTCGGTCTTGCCAGCCTTACTTACGTTCCCAAATATTCTAACCTGTGAAAAACGGGATATTTTTACTATGCCAAAACACTGATAAAATGTTCTGGGCGAAGAATAAAAAACTTTTTGAACGAAAACAGAAAAAAAATTGACAAAATAAAAATGTACAGCACTAACACGAACATTTAAAAATGCTCTTAACGTTTAAGAATTTACAAAAAAAAAAAAAAAACTGTTGACGCAATTAGCAAGAACTCATTTAAAATTAAGTCCTTTCTAAAATTTTCTTATACGTTTAAAGATGTATTTACATTTACGTTAATGTAAAAATTAATAATTCTGTACCAAAAGAACCAAAGAAAAGTTGTCTAACCTTATTATAACAAGCGCAATTTAATTCAGCCTAATCCAACTAAATATATTTTAGATAAGCTTACAATAATTTAATAATAAACACAATGTGAAATTATTGCATACACAAATTTTCGCTTTCCTTATTCGGCAAGAAGAGCGCGAAAACAGCAAGTTATTCGGCACGACATTATATATAAATATGAAAATGTACAGAGCATAAGTAACTGGAAATATAATAAAGAGCAAAATATAACAAAACTTTGGATAAAAGTAAAAAAAAAAGTGACGTTGATACGTATATTATTCAAACGTTTAGTGTACCAAACACGTTGAATAACAGAAAACAAGATTCGCCACAAGAGGGTAAACTGAAGTTATTTCACAGTAAACAACTTAAGTGCACAATCATCGAGTCCAGGTTAAGTTTTTTTTTTTAATACGTTAGTTCTCTAGAATTCTTAAAATCAAAGTACTCTATGCTTTAATTATAATTTTAAAATCGTCTGGATTCAATGAATGATTACCAGGTTCAAAATTTACTCCAACAGCTGAGTGGGGAGTTTTGTCACAGGAGCAGAGCTTCTCTTTAATAATAATAATAATAATAATAATAATAATAATAATAATAATAATAATATCTTTATTTCTACAAGTACATGTACAAGGTATACAGTCCTAGCTTATGCTGCTGGGTCTGGTGCAGTGCTCCATCCTTGAGTGGAGGTGACCAGACCGGGGAGGGTCATTGGACTAATCCGGTGGGGGGGGGGTCATTGGGCTAATCCGGTGGGGGGGGTCATTGGGCTAATCCGGTGGGGGGGGTCATTGGGCTAATCCGGGGGGGGGGACATGGACCTGCTCCGCATGGGTCAGTAGGCCTGTTGCAGTGTTCCTTCTTTCTTATGTTCTTATGTTCTTGTTATGCTGGGCATTTCGGGCAAATTAGGTCAGTTTTGTTCCAGGATGCGACCCACACCAGTCGACTAACACAGGTAACCATTTTAAAATGATGGGTGAACAGGGTCAGGGACAGCAGGTGTCTTATGGAAAGACGTCCATAATGTTTTCCAGCCGTACCGGAGGAGATTCGAACCCTGGACTGTGTGAGCTGAATGGGCTAGCGATCGAGCTACGGGACAGATTATTGCGGGAAGTTATTAGCAGTCACCGAAATCAAACAGCTGGGGTTACTAATCCGAATAATGGCTTGATTTCTTATCTCTCCTTACATTTCTCCTTCCTCTCTTATATCTCTCATTCCTCACTTCTACCTCTTGTTCTGCTCTACTTCCTCTTCTATCTTCCCTCCGCACAATGAGTCTCGGGTTATCCTCGGTTAATTTGCACACGTTACCACATAAGACAACTTGTGTAATGTACCTGAATAAAAATTTATAACAAAAACTCTGGCTGACAAAAAAAAAAAAAAATCTGACTAAAAATTCTTAGGTTGACTTCTGAAACTTTAATTTCTGTGTTAAAGAAAACGTCAAGCTTTCAGAGCGGTAACTCTTGGCGTTCAGCAGTGGTTGAGCACAATGAAGGTGAGGTGATTTCACCTTCGCTATGTGAACAGTTCAACAGTATTAATGTCACCCCTGTAGGAAATCTTATATATTTTCTTTTAACTTCATAAAATTACTGAACTTGTGATGAATACGATAAATTTGTGGCCAACGTTGTAATGAGATGCTTAACAAATCATAAGACTGTATTGTTAAGAAATCAATATAAGCAAACTACAGTGCCACATTATCTACACTGCTATAATTGTATGAGGAAGAACAAAAAATAGATGTGTATTGTGTGAAAGAGGAGTGAATAACAGAAGTATTTTGTTCATAGAGACTGTTAAGTAAGTTTATTTATAAGGTACAGCTGCAGGGCCTCCAAGAGAAATTTTGCAAGGTGGAACAAGACTGCTTTGGGGCTCCTGGGGGCATGCTGAGGGCCCCCAGTCTAAATAAACTAAAAATAGTTGAAAATTAGCAAAAAATCATATGAAAAAATCAAAATAAAACGTCTATGGCTATGGGAGCCCCTTCAGAGATTCACAGCCGGGCCCCTGACCAATGTACCGGCTGAAACTCCCCCCGTCTCACAGGCCCTGAGTACAGATATACATAAATACAGCTACACAAACACAGTTACACTGATGTAGACGTTTCACTTTTTCTACGACAAGCGAACCTTTTCACTATACTGATGAAAACTTCCATCGTTAAAAAAACGGTCTAAAATCTGTTCACGCCAATACTAGATCACTTTTACCTAAAATGTTGAAAGTTAGGATTCTGGCAATTAAAACTAAGGCTGCAGTAATTTCCACTTCGGAATGTTGGTTAGATGACACAGTGACTGACTACGAGGTTGAAATACAACGATAAAACATTAAACGTTTCGACAGAAATCTGCAGGTGTAATGTCATGCAGATTAATCATGTTTCTCATCATCCCTAACAAAATAAAATACTACAATTTAACCGAAATAAGATGATGAGAGTCATCCTGGACCTGAATTCGAGAAAGTAAGTAGACAAGAGTGAATTACAACGCCTGGAGATGCCTGAAGAGGCAGCTTGATGCAACCAACAAACTCAACCACGTATACAATACTGCTCACAACCAGTCTTCAGATCACCTTGCTGCAAATTTAGCCAAGGTAAAGTAAACAATGCCAGTATGGTCGTAGGGAGAGGAACAATACTTCATACACAAATAACGCCACACTGGAGAGAGGAGCTTACGGTAGTGGTAAGCTCCTCTCTTCTATGTGCGGGTTATTCGTGTATTGTTCCACTCACGGTACTGTGCCTTCTTGTTCTTCACTACTTCACAGTAGCTGGTTACCTGGAGGTTATTCCGGGGATCAACGCCCCCGCGGCCCGGTCCATCTACAGTAGATGGCCAGGCCTCGACCACCTATTACATCACAATACAGAACTGGAGTTATCTTCAAATTTCAATTATTTCTTCTCATGCAGGACAGATACTGTAGTTGATATGTAATAAAACGTTGTTAGGTACCAAAGAAAGGCACTAGTATGCAACGCATTTCGGGTCAGTCGTTGTATAAAGCAATTTAAGAACAATTATTCGGGAGTATACAGCGCTTGTGGGGAGGGATAGAAGGCAGTCATGCTTAATTCAGGGAATTGGAACATAGATGCAGTTCCCTAGATCAAGAGCCCCTCACCAGCATCAAGAAACCTCCCTTGACGGGGGTAAGAACAATTAAAGAATATCTAATGAATGAAGGTACAGAAAGGTTGGACTGATTTCTTGTATGATTAAAATATTCATGTTAATATGTCTGATGAGCATGTCTGTATAACTGACATGTATATACCTATATTTAGTGCTTTTTTATAATAATAATAATAATAATAATAATAATAATAATAATAATAATAATAATAATAATAATAATATATGGCTATGGACAATGTCTGGGTCCCCAATGGAAATAAGTCACATAGTTTGACTTTACTGGACTATCCTGGATTAAATCTACATAATATATTTTTTTACGCGCTCATAAGACCTGCATTAAGGACCATTGTAAAAAATTGTATACTACACCAAACTTAAATAAAAACTTACAAACTTTCTTAATCTTATTTTCCTATAAAGATATATAATAGCTCTGCTGTATTATTCTAACTCAGTGATTAAAGATAATCTTCATCTACAAATAAATTTTACACAGGACATGAGGGGCCCCGCTTTACAGCGTTTTACTTATGCAGATGTTTTCAATTACACCGATTCTTCATTTATTTAGACTTCCTATAATAAATATATTCACCATTTTAAGGTAAGTAATATGTGTACTGTACATACATATTTTAGGTCTAGCTCTATTGTTCACTGAATGCTAAACATCTTATCAGGCTTTTATATACATTTGAAAGTGAAAAAAAGGCTACTCCGCTTTATAGCGGTAGCCTGCTGTATTAGCGGGGCCTGCTGTATTATAAACCTGTAAAAGGATTGTCAACACACACACATATATATTCAAACATTTATCACACGAATCTCGAGCCTACAACCTATGGAACAAAATACATAGTACTATATACATGCCAAACCACACACACACACACACACACACACACACACACACACACGTTTTAAAGTCATGTGCGATATAAATTACCAGTCTAATGGTTTCCGCTGCCACCTCTTCAATAGCAGAAAAGATATATGCTGCTAGAGATAAACCATCATATACTAAGTATAAACCATATACACTGCTAAATATAAACCATCATATATACTGCCAGGTATAAACCATCATGTATACTGCGAGGTATAAACCATTATATATACTGCCAGATATAAACCATTATATATACTGCCAGGTATAAACCATTATATATACTGCCAGGTATAAACCATTATGTATACTGCCAGGTATTAACCATCATGTATGCTACCAGGTATAAACCATCATGTATACTACAAGGTATAAACCATCTTGTATACTGCCAGGTATAAACCATCATATATACTGCCAGGTATAAACCATTATGTATACTGCCAGGTATAAACCATCATATATACTGCCAGGTATTAACTATCATATATACTGCCAGGTATAATCCATCATATATATTATCACTCTCGCCTAGTACATCTTAATAAAAACATAACACAATGTTGCACTCATTTTTCCCCTCACTATCCCCCTCACTATCTCCCTCACTATCTCCCTCACTATCTCCCTCACTCACTCTCTTACCCTCACCCTCATTCTATGTCTCTAAGTCGCATTTTACTTCTATATTTCTTCGTATTTCACCTTAAAAATTTCTGTATATTTCAATATATTCTATATACCTTAATAATCGATACTATTATATCTTTACTTTTTTCACTATTCTCTCCCTTCGTCAAGTTATTCCCTTATCTTCTCATTCTCTATGTCATTCCTTTTTTTCAACCTGTCAAAGGCTCTTGATCCAAGAAACTGGCGCTATGCTACATTTCCTTGTATTGAATTTGCTTCCCGTTCTCCAAGGAGCTACATGCTTCCAGCGGGTTTAGCGCTCCCATGAAATAAATCCCTCGTTCTCCACCTAATATGGTCCCCCCCCCCTCCTCTCCATCATCCTCATCTTAATTCTCTTC
This sequence comes from Cherax quadricarinatus, assembly GCF_026875155.1. Lineage (NCBI taxonomy): Eukaryota > Metazoa > Arthropoda > Malacostraca > Decapoda > Parastacidae > Cherax > Cherax quadricarinatus. The sequence continues at coordinate 1,886,057 of NC_069487.1, forward strand.
CTCAACTTCCTCATCTGTTACGTCTTCACTTCTTGTTCCTGCTCTCTTAAGTCAAGCTTCTTCCTTCCTCATACTTCTGCTTCTTTTCCTACTGGTGGTGGTGGTGGTGGTTTCTGGCAGTAGTGATTGTTGTTGTTGGTGGTGGTCGTTGTGCTGGTGAAAAGGGGTGGTGCTAGTGAAAGGGGAGTGGTGTTAGTAAAAGGGGAGTGGTGCTAGTGAAAGGGGAGTGGTGCTAGTGAAAGGGGAGTGGTGCTAGTGAAAGGGGAGTGGTGTTAGTAAAAGGGGAGTGGTGTTAGTAAAAGGGGGAGTGGTGCTAGTGAAAGGGGAGTGGTGCTAGTGAAAGGGGAGTGGTGCTAGTAAAAGGGGAGTGGTGTTAGTAAAAGGGGAGTGGTGCTAGTGAAAGGGGAGTGGTGCTAGTAAAAGGGGAGTGGTGCTAGTGAAAGGGGAGTGGTTTTAGTAAAAGGGGAGTGGTGCTAGTAACAGGGGAGTGGTGCTAGTGAAAGGGGAGTGGTGTTAGTAAAAGGGGAGTGGTGCTAGTAACAGGGGAGTGGTGCTAGTGAAAGTGGGGTGGTGCTGGTGAAGAGATGGTAGCAGCAGCAGCAGCAGCAGGTCTTGGACCTCCCGTGAAGGCTACACAAAGACCCAGGCTGTTAGCAGACAATAGCGCTCGCCCGACTCCATCGCCTCTTAGCCCTCTTTGGAACCTCTTAATGATACCAGCTTCCAAATAGGTCAAGAGAGAAAGCGAGAGAGAGAGAGAGAGAGAGAGAGAGAGAGAGAGAGAGAGAGAGAAATGACATTTCGGAACCAAATCTCTTTAGGTTTGTAAAAAATAAACTAAATAGAAGACAAAATACAAAGAATATTGGCAGCCGAAATAATGCTGAATTAGAGAAGTAAATGTGTTGTTATAATATGTGAAGCACTAAACCCTGGAGGGCCATTACCCGCAAGGAGTGAAGACTCTATCCATCATCGGCTAATCGCACGACACGCCACTCTCGCTATAGAAATGCGTAAGATGCTAAATCGTCAAAGTAGGCCTTAGACAGGGATGTGTAATGCCACCATGACTCCCGAACACATTAATAGATGGGGTTATAGAAGACGTGAATGCTGGTAAGTCGGGGTGAGGAGTGGAAGTAGAGTATAATGAATCTCGTATCAAACTGGAACTGTCACAGTTGCTCTTTGCCAATGATGCAATTGTGTTGGGAGATTCTGAAGGTTAGTGGATGAGTTTGGGCGAGTGTGTAACAAGAGGAATTAAGTGAACCCAGAAAAAAAAAGTAGGTGCATTTAGATATTTAGGTGTGGACTGTCAGCAGATGGAACTAAGACGAGGTGAACCGCGAAGTAAATGAAGGAGAGAATAAGTAGTGCTGAGGTATCTGTGGGGAAAAAAGTATTTAGAGAGGTTAAAAAAAAGGGGGGGGGGAGGAGGTACCAAGGCATAGTAGTACCAATGCTTTTCTAGGGGTGTTAAGCATGAGGAGGCTGGGGGCAGTGGAAAAGTTATGTATAAGAGCATTGTAAGGTGTGAATATTATGCTGAAAAATAGGAGAGCAGAAATTAGAAGACTGTGTGGGACTACAAAAAGGTTAAATTCAGAGAGAGGAGGAGTTGAAGGGCTATTCAGGTGGTTTGGCTATTTAGAAAGGATGGAGCAGATTAGGACGACAGTGTATAAATCTTGGGTGTTAGAGGCCGGGGTCGTACCAAGAAAGGTTGGAGGAAGGAAGGGAAGGTACAAAGGAAGCATCAAGTTCTAGGAGACCGAGCATCAAGTTCTAGGAGACTGAGTATCAAGTTCTAGGAGACTGAGCATCAAGTTCTAGGAGACTGAGTATCAAGTTCTAGGAGACAGCATCGAGGAGCCTCGTGTATCTTAGATAAAAGTGAATGGAGACAAGTGTTTTTCTTTTATAGCTTGACGTGGTGTTAGAGTGTGAGCAAGGTTACATTTATCAAGAAAACTGAGTGCCGGAGATGGGAAGTACAGTGCCAGCACTCTGAGGGAGGAGCGGGGGGGTTTATGTTTCAGAGGATCATCTGAACTGTGATGTCAACACACTTCCGGCAAGACAGTTGTTGAATGAATGATGTTTTCTTTTAGGGGGTTTAACAGTGGGAGATGACCCATGTGGTGATACACTAAACATGGAACTAATTTATATAAACCATAAACACAGAACTACACCAAAAATATACCTAAAGATGGAACTTCACTTTATATACACACTATAACTGTTGATTAAAAAAAAAAAACTTTGATAACTAATAAAAGTTACACAGTCTAACACGGCTTTAAATTATTTTGAACTTAAGAAATCAACACTAAGCAACTTTTCTTCAACGTTCAAAATAAACAATTTTATACACGAATCAAAAAAATAAAACATTAACTATATTCCCCCCAAATTAATTAAACTTACTGAACTTCCATTAACAGCATCCCCCCCTCCCTCCCTCCCCCCCCCACAAAAGAGTCGTGTCAAAATCCTACTTGGAATCCATTTGTTTATAAACACCGGCGAATGAATTTCAACTGCCAGAATATGTTTACTAATGCTTTCTATTAATAATTTTCCATACAGTGTGTAATTACTGGCATGGACGATTTGCGTGCTCTCGCTGATTTGTGCTCGACGGAATGGGAGGGGAGGTTGAGCCCTAGCTTCTGGCCACCTAAGCTGCGGCGTTGATCCGTGTTAGTGGTTTCTGGCACCTACACCTCTCATACCTATTCTTGTTTCTATTCCTGTACCTAGTCCAGTACCTACTTTTATACCTAGTCATTATATTGTACCTATTCCAGTACCTACCCTTATACCTACTCTACTGTACCTCCTATACGATGCCTATTCTTCTACCTCCTGTACCACACAAACTGTTTCTTAACATTCCAGTAATTCATCTTGTGTTTTGTTTGTCTTCCATTATAACCTGGTCTACCTGGTCCTCACACTTCAGTCTACCTGGTTCTCACACTTCAGTCTACCTGGTCCTCACACTTCAGTCTACCTGGTCCTCACACTTCAGTCTGCCTCACGCCAACCTTGTCAATTTCTCTTAATATTATTTTATTTCACAGTCATGTCTCTCTTAGTTCTTCTTTCTTACAGTGTTGCCAGAAACAGTTCCTCGAGTCTGTCCTCTTAGTGCACCGTCTCACTTCAGAGACTAGTCTGGTTCCAAACATTCACACATTTTCAAGCTTCTGAATGTGATAGATCAGTTGAGGGCTCAATGCGGGTGCTGTGTACTAGATGATATGTTTAACTTATACTGTGTATAGGAGGAAGTCTATAATAAATCCAGTGAAAAGTAGGAGAGCCACAAGCACAATAAAAGAACGCTGTATCAACATCCATGGGCCTAACTTAGTCAATATATTACCATCAGGTATTAGAATAATTGCTGGAACAAGTATAGAAACCTTCAAGGGAAAACTGGATTACTAACTTGGAGTGCCAGATCAACCAGACTGTGATGGGTGTGTGGACCAACAAGGCTGGTTGACCAGGCAAGGAACAGAAAAAAAGCCGGGTCACAGGCTGGGCTGAGGGAGTAGGAACACTCGATCCGGTCACAGGTAAAGAAAAAATACCACTTCATCCAGGTCATTCCACTTCCTGACCATCCAGACTCATCTATGTCTTTATCTTCCAACTATGCCCTTGTGTACCTCTTTCTTACCAGTCGAGCAGCTGTTCTGTGAGTGTTATCAATTACTGAGAGTAGTTTTCTTCTTCGTTACCGTGTGTGTGTGTTTACTCATCTATTTGTGGTTATAGCGATCGAGTCATAGCTCCTGGCCCCGCCTCTACACTGATCGCTAACAGGTCACTGTACTCACCTATTTGTGGTTGCAGGGGTCGAGTCTTAGCTCCTGGCCCCGCCTCTTCACTGGTCGCTACTGGGTCCTCTCTCACCCTGCTCCATGAGCTTTATCATACCTCGTCTTAAAACTATGTATAGTTCCTGCCTCCACTACATCGCTGGCTAGACTATTCCACTTCCTAACTACTCTATGACTGAAGAAATACTATGTGTGTGTGTGTGTGTGTGTGTGTGTGTGTGTGTGTGTGTGTGTGTTCATAATCTGGCAGCTTTTTATTACCGAATTATCTAATTATTATTATTATATCGGTGGAATTATTGTTCGCTTTGTTGACGAAGGAGGAAGGAGGGGGGGAAGAGAGGAAGTAGAAGAGAGAAGAAAAGGGGACAGAGAAAGGAAAGGAAGAGAAATCTGGAAGAGATGGAAATACGTACAGGTGGAGAAAGCGGAAGAGAAAGAGATGAGAGAATAAGTAAGGATGTCGCTACTAAGTAACAACGACAACAAATAAAATAAAATAAGGAAAACTCTTAACATCTATAACCATTCATACCACAACTACTACCGTTCATCACCACAACTACTACCATTCATCACCACAACTACTACCATTCATCACCACAACTACTACCATTCATCACCACAACTACCATTCATCACAACTACTACCATTCATCACCACAACTACCATTCACCACAACTACTACCATTCATCACCACAACTACTACCATTCATCACCAAAACTACTACTATTCATCACCACAACCACTACCATTCATCACCACAACCACTACCATTCATCACCACAACTACTACCATTCATCACCACAACCACTACCATTCATCACAACCACTACCATTCATCACCACAACCACTACCATTCATCACCACAACTACTACCATTCATCACCACAACTACCATTACCCAACTACTCCCATTCATCACCACAACTACTACCATTCATCACAACTACCATTCACAACTACCATTCACAACCACTACCATTCACAACCGCTACCATTCACAACCGCTACCATTCACAACCACTACCATTCACAACCGCTACCATTCACAACCGCTACCATTCACAACTACTACCACTCACAACCACTACCATTCACAACCACTACCATTCACAACCGCTACCATTCACAACCACTACCATTCACAACCACTACCATTCACAACCGCTACCATTCACAACCCCTACCATTCAAAACCGCTACCATTCAAACCACCATCATTCAGAACTACCATTCAAACCCACTACCATTCACAAGTACCATTAAAAACCACTATTCACAATCTCCACCACTAGCATCTTTCACAGCTACCACCACCACTTGCCATGCTACCTTCGATGTATCATCATCATTCACAACCATCATCTTTCTCCCTCCTATCTTCCATGTCATCACCATCTTTCACAATCTCAATCGTTCACCACTATTACAACTACTCACCACCACACACGAACCACGTTAAATCGCTCCCAAAATCCCCCACTTCACGGATTAATGTATTAATCTGCGTATCGCTGGCAAAATCCATTATTTAGCTCTGATCATATTTACACACCTCACGAGCTGCTCTAGGAATAGAAAAGAGCGTGTCAGGGGAGCTGTGTGTGTACTCACCTAGTTGTGGCTGCAGGGGTCGATTCCCAGCTCCTGGCCCCGCCTCTTCACTGGCCGCTACTAGGTCACTCTTTCTGCTCCATAAGCTTTATCATACCTCTTCTTAAAGCTATGTATTGATCCTGCCTCCACTACATCACTTCCCAGACAATTCCACTTCCTGACAACTCTGTGACTGAAGAAATACTTCTTAACATCCCTGTGATTCATCTGAGTCTTCAACTTCGAACTGTGACCCCTTGTTGCTGTGTTCCATCTCTGGAACATCCTGTCTCTGTCCACCTTGTCAATTCCTCTCAGTATTTTATATGTCATTATCTGACCCCATCGCCTTTGAGGTATCTAGCTCGCTTTGCAGCCTCTTCACTTCTTCCACGGTCGTATGTATTGTTTCCAACACTTGATGGTGTACCCCGCCTCTCCGTCTTTCTGAAGTCCCTTCTGTCTCTTCCGTGAACACTTTCTTGAATCTCATGTTGAGCTCCTCACATACTTCATGGTCGTTTCTTGTGATCCCCTCTCCTTCCTTCCTCAGCCTGATTACTTGGTCTTTGACTCTTGTTTTCCTCCTGATGTGGCTGTACAACAGCTTCGGGTCAGATTTGGCTTTCGCTGCTATGTTATTTTCGTATTGTCGTTGGGCCTCCCTTCTTACCCGTGCATATTCATTTCTGGATCTACGACTACTCTCCTTATTCTCCTGGGTCCTTTGTCTTCTAAACTTCTTCCATTCTCTAAGACACTTGGTTTTGGCCTCTCTACATCTCTCATCCTGGCTTTCTCGTTATTTCTGTTACCCTTTGGTACAAACCTCTCCTCAGCTTCCTTGCATATTGTTGTCATATATTCCATCATCTCATTTACTGACTTCCCTGCCAGTTCTCTGTCCCACTGAACCCCGTGCAGGAAATTCTTTATGTCTGTGTAGTCCCCTCTCTTGTAGTTTGGCTTCATTCGTCCTGCCCTTCTTGCTTCCCTCTCCACTTGTAACTCTATGTATTCGAAGCTCAGAACCACGTGGTCACTGGCCCTGAGGGGTCTTTCGTATGTGATGTCCTCAATATCTGCACCGCTCAAGGTGAATACTAGGTCCAGTCTTGCTGGTTCATCCTCTTCTCTCTCTCTGGTAGTGTCCCTTACGTGTTGGTACATGAGGTTTTCCAGTACCACCTCCACCATTTTAGCCCTCCCTCCACGCGCCCATGTGGCTCCCATGTTCTCCCAGTCAATTTCCTTGTGATTGAAGTGACCCCACAATCAGCAGCTTTGCCCTGCTCGCATGAGCCCTTCTGGCCACTTCAGCCAGTGTGTCAACCATCGCTCCGTTACTCTTATCATACTCTTGCCTTGGCCTCCTGCTGTTTTGTGGTGGGTTATACATCACTGCAATTACCACCTTGGGACCTCCAGATTGAAGTGTTTCTATTATGTAGTCTCTCGCTTCTCCACTGTCTCCTCTCTCCAGTTCATCAAAATACCACTGGTTTTTGATGAGCAGTGCCACTCCTCCACCCCCTCTGTTCCCTCTGTCTTTCCTCAGGATCTTAAATCCCGTTGGAAAGATGGCATCTGTTATCATTCCTGTGAACTTGGTGTCTGTGAGAGCTATGATGTCTGGTGATGCCTCTTTGATTGTTTCATGCCACTCCTTCCACTTATTTATTATTCCATCAGTGTTGGTGTACCAGCGTTGGTTGTGTGTGAGAAAGAGAGAGACAGAGAGAGGGATAGAGAGAGAGACTAACAGAATCCATACCAAGGCTATCTGCTGAGAGCTATTTACCTCTATCTAGGTAAATAACCATTGTATATTTTCTAGATTTCTGAAACAACGATAGAGAGAGAGAGAGAGAGAGAAAGAGAGAGAGAAAGAGAGAGAGAAAGAGAGAGAGAGAGAGAGAGAGAGAGAGAGAGAGAGAGAGAGAGAGAGAGAGAGAGAAAGAGAGAGAGAGAGAGGTTCTCAAGTATTATACGATATCTTAGCAGAGTGGTTAAGACATAACGGACGAATTCTAGTCGAGTTAACAGTTGTGTTCTCACTCTGCACTCCCGATAGTTACTCCCGATAGTTACTACTCCTCTCTTTCAGCTCAAACTATTCTATTTCCTCATCTCCTCGACACCCTGTAACTTCAAGTCTCTGTTTCTGTAATTATTTCTACACTTTAGCCACCCTATCATCAATTCTTCCTCTTATTGTTCACTTTATTGCTGGTTTTGCCACTTCCTGTTTTCAATTAGCTTTTTTTTTAGTTCAATTCAATTAGTGGTGTTGCCTAGCAGTGGCGGTGTTTTATCTGTAAGGAAATAACATGAGTTTTTTTTCCCTGTCGCTTGTCTTTTCCTAATGGGAAAGCGCTAGACCAGAATGGGTCAAACAGCACCTGTGGAATAGGAGATGATCAGGTTTGATCCGAGGAAAAGGAGGATATTTCCATTTCCCATTCTTTTTTCACTTCTCCGGGTTACCTTTCCTGTTTCACTCCTCCCCTGTCTATTATTTCTATCCCCTTAATTATCCTCCTCCCTATATCCCATACCCTCTCAATGGGGCGGTACTGTGAAGCTGAATGGCTCTTCATCCAAGGAACCGGAGGTAGCTCACACATTCGATAAATCCTAACTTCCCTCCCTCCCTCCCTCCCTCCCTCCCTCCCTCTCTCTCTCCTCTCTCTCTCTCTCTCTCTCTCTCTCTCTCTCTCTCTCTCTCTCTCGTTTCTGTTTTCATTTAATTACTTCAATTCCATTTTCCAACTCAGTTACCTTTACAAAATAAATTCTATAAATTCCGAGCATGTGAGGCGAGTTTAACCGAAGGCTAGTTCAACAGGAGGCTAGTTCAACAGGAGGCTAGTTCAACAGAAGGCTAGTTCAACAGAAGGCTAGTTCAACAGAAGGCTAGTTCAACAGGAGGCTAGTTCAACAGAAGGTTAGTTCAACAGAAGGCTAGTACAACGGGAGGCTAGTGCAACAGAAGGCTAGTTCAACGGGAGGCTAGTTCAACAGAAGGCTAGTTCAACAGAAGAAGGTTAGTTCAACAGAAGGCTAGCTCAACGGGAGGCTAGTTCAACAGAAGAGGCTAGTTCAACAGAGGGAGGTTAGTTCATCTGAAGAATACTAGTTTAACAGTAGTTCAATGGTCAAAAAGCTTGTTTAACAGAAGGCTAGTTCAACAGAGGGAGGCTAGTTGAGTCAGAAAAAGTGACTGAACAGAAGTAAATCTGAAATTTAGTTCAACAGGGGGAGGGTAAGTTCAACTGGTGGAGGGTAAGTTCAACAGATGGAGGGTAAGTTCAACAGGTGGAGGGTAAGTTCAACAGGTGGAGGGTAAGTTCAACAGGTGGAGGGTAAGTTCAACAGGTGGAGGGTAAGTTCAACAGGGGGAGGGTAAGTTCAGCAGGTGGAGGGTAAGTTCAGCAGGGGGAGGGTAAGTTCAACAGGGGAGGGTAAGTTTAACAGGTGGAGGGTAAGTTCAACAGGGGGAGGGTAAGTTCAACAGGTGGAGGGTAAGTTCAACAGGTGGAGCGTAAGTTCAACAGGTGGAGGGTAAGTTCAACAGGTGGAGGGTAAGTTCAACAGGTGGAGGGTAATTCAACAGGTGGAGGGTAAGTTCAACAGGTGGAGGGTAAGTTCAACAGGGGAGGGTAAGTTCAACAGGGGAGGGTAAGTTCAACAGGGGAGGGTAAGTTCAACAGGTGGAGGGTAAGTTCAACAGGTGGAGGGTAAGTTCAACAGGTGGAGGGTAAGTTCAACAGGTGGAGGGTAAGTTCAACAGGTGGAGGGTAAGTTCAACAGGGGAGGGTAAGTTCAACAGGTGGAGGGTAAGTTCAACAGGGGAGGGTAAGTTCAACAGGTGGAGGGTAAGTTCAACAGGGGAGGGTAAGTTCAACAGGTGGAGGGTAAGTTCAACAGGGGAGGGTAAGTTCAACAGGTGGAGGGTAAGTTCAACAGGGGGAGGGTAAGTTCAACAGGTGGAGGGTAAGTTCAACAGGGGAGGGTAAGTTCAACAGGTGGAGGGTAAGTTCAACAGGGGAGGGTAAGTTCAACAGGTGGAGGGTAAGTTCAACAGGTGGAGGGTAAGTTCAACAGGTGGAGGGTAAGTTCAACAGGTGGAGGGTAATTTCAACAGGGGAGGGTAAGTTCAACAGGGGAGGGTAAGTTCAACAGGGGGAGGGTAAGTTCAACAGGGGGAGGGTAAGTTCAACAGGTGGAGGGTAAGTTCAACAGGTGGAGGGTAAGTTCAACAGGGGGAGGGTAAGTTCAACAGGGGGAGGGTAAAGTTCAACAGGGGAGGTAAGTTCAACAGGGGGAGGTAAGTTCAACAGGTGGAGGGTAAGTTCAACAGGTGGAGGGTAAGTTCAACAGGGGAGGGTAAGTTCAACAGGGGAGGGTAAGTTCAACAGGGGAGGGTAAGTTCAACAGGGGAGGATAAGTTCACCAGGTGGAGGGTAAGTTCAACAGGTGGAGGGTAAGTTCAACAGGTGGAGGGTAAGTTCAACAGGGAGAGGGTAAGTTCAACAGGTGGAGGGTAAGTTCAACAGGGGGAGGGTAAGTTCAGCAGGTGGAGGGTAAGTTCAACAGGTGGAGGTAAGTTCAACAGGGGAAGGGTAAGTTCAACAGGGGGAGGGTAAGTTCAACAGGTGGAGAGTAAGTTCAACAGGGGAAGGGGAAGTTCAACAGGGGGAGGATAAGTTCAACAGAGGGAGGGTAAGTTCAACAGGGGAATGGTAAGTTCAACATGGCGAGGGTACGTTCAACAGGGGGAGGGTAAGTTCAACAGGGGGTGGGCAAGTTCAACATGGGGGAGGGTAAGTTCAACAGGAGGAAGGTAAGTTCAACAGTGGAAGGCTAAGTTCAATAGTGGAAGGGTAAGTTCAACAGGGGGAGGGTAAGTTCAACATGGGGGAGGGTAAGTTCAACATGGGGGAGGGTAAGTTCAACAGGAGGAAGGTAAGTTCAACAGGGGGAGGGTAAGTTCAACAGGAGGAACTAGGTTGCAGACGGTCTGGTCTTCGGTGCCTGAGACCATCTATCAAGGATTTCAATTTCTGTACTTGAAAAAAAAGATAGAGAGGATATGAAGCCTTGTTACTGTGGTGCCCAGTCCTGCCTCGGGGGCTTCCTTACTGCCTTGTTACTGTGGTGCCCAGTCCTGCCTCGGGGGCTTCCTTACTGCCTTGTTACTGTGGTGCCCAGTCCTGCCTCGGGGGCTTCCTTACTGCCTTGTTACTGTGGTGCCCAGTCCTGCCTCGGGGGCTTCCTTACTGCCTGTTACTGTGGTGCCCAGTCCTGCCTCGGGGCTTCCTTACTGCCTTGTTACTGTGGTGCCCAGTCCTGCCTCGGGGGCTTCCTTACTGCCTTGTTACTGTGGTGCCCAGTCCTGCCTCGGGGGCTTCCTTACTGCCTTGTTACTGTGGTGCCCAGTCCTGCCTCGGAGGCTCCTTACTGCCTGTTACGTGGTGCCCAGTCCTGCCTGGGGGGCTTCCTTACTGCCTTGTTACTGTGGTGCCCAGTCCTGCCTCGGAGGCTTCCTTACTGCCTTGTTACTGTGGTGCCCAGTCCTGCCTCGGGCTTCCTTACTGCCTTGTTACTGTGGTGCCCAGTCCTGCCTCGGGGCTTCCTTACTGCCTTGTTACTGTGGTGCCCAGTCCTGCCTCGGGGGCTTCCTTACTGCCTTGTTACTGTGGTGCCCAGTCCTGCCTCGGAGGCTTCCTTACTGCCTTGTTACTGTGGTGCCCAGTCCTGCCTCGGGGCTTCCTTACTGCCTTGTTACTGTGGTGCCCAGTCCTGCCTCGGGGCTTCCTTACTGCCTTGTTACTGTGGTGCCCAGTCCTGCCTCGGAGGCTTCCTTACTGCCTTGTTACTGTGGTGCCCAGTCCTGCCTCGGGGGCTTCCTTACTGCCTTGTTACTGTGGTGCCCAGTCCTGCCTCGGAGGCTTCCTTACTGCCTTGTTACTGTGGTGCCCAGTCCTGCCTCGGGGCTTCCTTACTGCCTTGTTACTGTGGTGCCCAGTCCTGCCTCGGGGCTTCCTTACTGCCTTGTTACTGTGGTGCCCAGTCCTGCCTCGGAGGCTTCCTTACTGCCTTGTTACTGTGGTGCCCAGTCCTGCCTCGGGGGCTTCCTTACTGCCTTGTTACTGTGGTGCCCAGTCCTGCCTCGGGGGCTTCCTTACTGCCTTGTTACTGTGGTGCCCAGTCCTGCCTCGGGGGCTTCCTTACTGCCTTGTTACTGTGGTGCCCAGTCCTGCCTCGGGGCTTCCTTACTGCCTTGTTACTGTGGTGCCCAGTCCTGCCTCGGGGGCTTCCTTACTGCCTTGTTACTGTGGTGCCCAGTCCTGCCTCGGAGGCTTCCTTACTGCCTTGTTACTGTGGTGCCCAGTCCTGCCTCGGGGCTTCCTTACTGCCTTGTTACTGTGGTGCCCAGTCCTGCCTCGGGGCTTCCTTACTGCCTTGTTACTGTGGTGCCCAGTCCTGCCTCGGGGGCTTCCTTACTGCCTTTTACTGTGTGCCCAGTCCTGCCTCGGGGCTTCCTTACTGCCTTGTTACTGTGGTGCCCAGTCCTGCCTCGGGGGCTTCCTTACTGCCTTGTTACTGTGGTGCCCAGTCCTGCCTCGGGGCTTCCTTACTGCCTTGTTACTGTGGTGCCCAGTCCTGCCTCGGGGGCTTCCTTACTGCCTTGTTACTGTGGTGCCCAGTCCTGCCTCGGGGCTTCCTTACTGCCTTGTTACTGTGGTGCCCAGTCCTGCCTCGGGGGCTTCCTTACTGCCTTGTTACTGTGGTGCCCAGTCCTGCCTCGGGGGCTTCCTTACTGCCTTGTTACTGTGGTGCCCAGTCCTGCCTCGGGGGCTTCCTTACTGCCTTGTTACTGTGGTGCCCAGTCCTGCCTCGGGGGCTTCCTTACTGCCTTGTTACTGTGGTGCCCAGTCCTGCCTCGGGGGCTTCCTTACTGCCTTGTTACTGTGGTGCCCAGTCCTGCCTCGGGGCTTCCTTACTGCCTTGTTACTGTGGTGCCCAGTCCTGCCTCGGGGGCTTCCTTACTGCCTTGTTACTGTGGTGCCCAGTCCTGCCTCGGGGGCTTCCTTACTGCCTTGTTACTGTGGTGCCCAGTCCTGCCTCGGGGGCTTCCTTACTGCCTTGTTACTGTGGTGCCCAGTCCTGCCTCGGGGCTTCCTTACTGCCTTGTTACTGTGGTGCCCAGTCCTGCCTCGGGGGCTTCCTTACTGCCTTGTTACTGTGGTGCCCAGTCCTGCCTCGGGGGCTTCCTTACTGCCTTGTTACTGTGGTGCCCAGTCCTGCCTCGGGAGCTTCCTTACTGCCTTGTTACTCTGGTGCCCAGTCCTGCCTCGGGGGCTTCCTTACTGCCTTGTTACTCTGGTGCCCAGTCCTGCCTCGGGGGCTTCCTTACTGCCTTGTTACTCTGGTGCCCAGTCCTGCCTCGGGGCTTCCTTACTGCCTTGTTACTGTGGTGCCCAGTCCTGCCTCGGGGCTTCCTTACTGCCTTGTTACTCTGGTGCCCAGTCCTGCCTCGGGGGCTTCCTTACTGCCTTGTTACTCTGGTGCCCAGTCCTGCCTCGGGGGCTTCCTTACTGCCTTGTTACTGTGGTGCCCAGTCCTGCCTCGGGGGCTTCCTTACTGCCTTGTTACTCTGGTGCCCAGTCCTGCCTCGGGGGCTTCTCCTTACTGCCTTTTACTCTGGTGCCCAGTCCTGCCTCCGGGGCTTCCTTACTGCCTTGTTACTGTGGCGCCCAGTCCTGCCTCGGGGGCTTCCTTACTGCCTTGTTACTCTGGTGCCCAGTCCTGCCTCGGGGGCTTCCTTACTGCCTTGTTACTCTGGTGCCCAGTCCTGCCTCGGGGGCTTCCTTACTGCCTTGTTTGTAGACGGTTGTTGCTTGTTTGTGGCCCATGAGTGCGTTGTGTGGGGGTTATGTTTGTAAGTTGTGAGTCATGTGTGGGTTGTGAGTCCACATTAAAACTGCGGTTGAGAGAGAGAGAGAGAGAGAGAGAGAGAGAGAGAGAGAGAGAGAGAGTAGCAGGAACCAAGGTGCTGATGACCTAACCTGTGGATGGGGGTGTGCCATGTGGAGCTGGTGGTGACCGTTGTAAGGACTGCCTCCATCAGGAGAACCGGGGGAGTCGTAGCCATACTCTGTACGTAGCAGGTTCTCACTCTGCATCTTGCCCTTCAGGCAGGTGATGTAGCGGTTGCAGAAGTCCTTGCACAGCTCTTGCACCTTTTCCAACTCCAGCAGGTGGATGCGCAATACCTGGATCGCCTTAATCATCTGAAAACGAGAAAACAAAAATCAGCTGTTTGTGACGTGTTTCTGTAAATAAAAATAAGCTATCTGTCAACCAGGTTGTGTTTGTAAACAAAGACCAAGTGTTTGTCACGTGGTTCTGATTTCTAAACGTGATTGTAAGCACAAATCAGCTGTGGGCTACATAGTTTGTCTGTACACAAAAAACAGATATTTGCCACGTGAGAGTGGATTTATATACATCATAAAAATCAGCTGACAGCCTTGTAGTTGTATTTGTAAACAACAGTCAGCTGTTTGCCAAGTGGTTGAGGATTCGTAAACAAGTTTGTAAACAACAGCAAAACAGCAAGTTTCTGGGATTTAGTGTGTGTGTATACTCACCTAGTTGTACTCACCTAGTTGAGGTTGCAGGGTCGAGTCCAAGCTCCTGGCCCCGCCTCTTCACTGGTCGCTACTAGGTCACTCTCCCTGAACCATGAGCTTTATCGTACCTCTGCTTAAAGCTATGTATGATCCCGCCTCCACTACATCGCTTCCCAAACTATTCCACTTCCTGACTACTCTGTGGCTGAAGAAATACTTCCTAACATCCCTTTGATTCATCTGTGTTTTCAGCTTCCAACTGTGTCCCCTTGTTGCTGTGTCCAGTCTCTGGAACATCCTGTCTTTGTCCACCTTGTCAATTCCTCTCAGTATTGTGTGTGTGTGTGTGTGTGTGTTAGTTACCATTTTGTCCTGTGTGTGTGTGTGTGTGTGTGTGTGTTGTGTGTGTGTGTGTGTGTGTGGTGTGGTGTGTGTGGTGTGGTGTGTGTATAAATGAATTTCAAGGTAATGTTTAAAGAATCACTTTTTCCGTCTTTCCCTGGAGAATAAACCTTGACACTTTCAGCCATTACAGCACATCTTTTACAGCTGTCTCTACCCTAACATTTAGTCTGTTTCTATCTCGCTCCCTATCTTCCCTCCCTCCTTTTCTCACCCTCTCTCTCTCTCTCTCTCTCTCTCTCTCTCGTCTCTCTCTCTCTCTCCTCTCTCTCTCTCTCTCTCTCTCTCTCTCTCTCTCGGGTAAAAAGACTGAAACACATTACAACATTCCAAGTGAGGTGACATGTGCAATATTTACGTAACTTTACTAACAAGACATTTCGCCCACACAACACACTTCCTCAGTCAAATACAACAAAGATACCCAAGTATTACAGGTGACTTACTGATCAGTCTGTTGGTATATTACACTATTAACATGACAGAACACCCCGAGGATCACACACACTGGTCACCAGGATCAGGACTAGTGTTAACACTGGTAAACAAGAATGATCCAAGGATCACACACACTGGTCACCAGGATCAGGACTAGTGTTAACACTGGTAAACAAGAATGATCCAAGGATCACACACACTGGTCACCAGGATCAGGACTAGTGTTAACACTGGTAAACAAGAATGATCCAAGGATCACACACACTGGTCACCAGGATCAGGACTAGTGTTAACACTGGTAAACAAGAATGATCCAAGGATCACACACACTGGTCACCAGGATCAGGACTAGTGTTAACACTGGTAAACAAGAATGATCCAAGGATCACACACACTGGTCACCAGGATCAGGACTAGTGTTAACACTGGTAAACAAGAATGACCCAACGATCACACACACTGGTCACCAAGATCAGGACTAATGTTAACACTGGTAAACAAGAATGATCCAAGGATCACACACACTGGTCACCAGGATCAGGACTAGTGTTAACACTGGTAAACAAGAACGATCCAAGGATCACACACACTGGTCACCAGGATCAGGACTAATGTTAACACTGGTAAACAAGAATGATCCTTAAAGGTTAATGTTGAGTTTTATTACCAAGAATTAAGAGAAGATGTAAGGAGAGGATGTAAGAAGTGACACAAGAGAATGTAAGAATATGTAAGATGTTAGCAGTAATGGAAGATGTAACGTTATAACACCTTCGACTGAAACTGACTGACTAGTATTAAACAGAAAATTTATTAGTGCTAACAGTAACAACAAAAACAGTAGTAACAACAGCAGAAGTAACAACAACAGTAGCAGCAGCAGCAGTAGCAACATCAGTAGTTTGAAACGTAAACTTCACCCTTCCTTGTCATTAAATCTCCCTCTCTCCCTCATCTCTCCCTCTCCCCTAACTCTCCTACCTCCTTTCCCACTTCTTTCCCCACTTCTCTCCGTTTCTCACCTCTCCCTCCCTCCCTTCCTCGTGACATGCGGTTCGCCACCACTCACAACTTGGTCAAACTATTACCCTTAAAAGAGCATCACAAGGGGTAAAAAAAGGAGCACAAGGTTTCCAGGAAAGTTTGTGGAAGAGTTCAAAATGGCCGCCTTATACACTCTTGTAGGCCAGAGGCAAATTGTTGACGTCTCGGGAAGTGGGAGTGAGGGGAAGTGGGAGTGAGGGGAAGTGGGGGTGAGGGGAAGTGGGAGTGAGGGGAAGTGGAGGTGAGGGGAAAGTGTGAGGGGAAGTGGAGGTGAAGGGGAAGTGTGAGGAGAAGTGGAGGTGAGGGAAAGTGTGAGTGAGGGGGAAGTGGAGGTGAGGGGGAAGTGGAGGTGAGAGGAAGAGGTGAGGGTGGAAATGGAGGCGAGGGTGGAAATGGAGGTGAGGGGGAAGTGGAGGTGAGGGGGAGCGGGGCTGTAGCAGTAGTGATATTTTCAGAGCACTCTGACCACCTAAGTCCGTGCTCACAGTCATGGCAAAATGAAAACAAGAATAACATTAAAAAGCAACAAACACTCAATACAAATAAATATATTAAGTCCAAATAACCAACTTCTTATAAATCACATTCAATTGTTAATGTCAAAACTCTCTCTCCTAAAGTTTCCCGAGGTCTCTGCAGGCACCACAAATCTGTTCCTAGTCTTCAGGGCCCACTAGGCTCGTCACTTCCCAAGGACATGTCTGTGGATATGACACATGACGTTTTTGTACGGCAAAGGTCTACTTTAGAGAGCTCACTACAGCAGTCTTTGCCTCGGTACCCGCCTGTGCATTTCCCAGAACACCAAAGTAATCCAGACATCAGAGTACTCCACATGCTCACGCCACACGTGGAGATGTGCTAACTGCTCCTGAATTCTTTAGACCACAGGCTGGGCTGAAGCATACTAAGCCAGGGTAGACAGCACTGGGAAGTTGAGTACAAAATTCAACCAACTATGCCAGCTATCAGGACAAGAGCAGCAAGAATTACGTGGGGCTCCACAGTGTACACAGACGCCTCTCTTCGTTAAATAAGAATCATTCATGTTAAGCGCTAAATCCATGTGGATCATTCAGCGCAAGACGTGGTGGAGGCTTGAGCCTCCGTCTGCTGAACGCCAGACAAGACGCGCTTCCTATTTGCACTCGCCTAGATATCCCGCCTTGTAACTGCACACAAGAGTCCTCTCCAGCAGTCACAACAAAGCCACCACCACCCTCGCTCTTAGAATAATTAGTAAAACCTTTATTCTTTAAACATGAACCGAATCATGCTCCAAGATATTAGCTTAGGTCATCACCAGGGCATGACACAGGATGTCCCCTGCCAGTGACTACATATACGAACCTGTGACACCATCCAAGGAAGGCAGAGAGAGAAGCCAACCTCTCTGACCACAGACACATTCAAGCCACAATCCAGGAGAAGGGGTCCACATCAGAACGCCAAAGGCACCAGAAACCTTTAAACGACAAAGGACTTTTCCCTTTTTCCCTTTTTGTAAAGATAGCAGCAAAGCTGAGTTGCCAAGAGTAAGCCCAGCCCAAAACACGTGGTGTAGGCTGTGCTCCTCAGGATAAACTTAGCAGACTTTACAAACAGGCTCTCAACTGGTCAATCTGAATGTACCAGCGCATTGGAGCTTCCCTAAGTGATAAGCAGAGTTACACAAGAACAGCAGGGAACAGCTGACCGAGCAGTACATGTGGAACTACATGTAGGATGAGCATTGTCTGTTTATCTGACCTCCACCTTCCCCAGGTACCGTGGGAGAACATCCACTCTCACAGACTTTTTAGCTAACAACGAAAGGTGAGGGAAGGATAGAATGAAAGATGAAGACAGGACAGAGAATGAAAGATGACAGGACAGAAAATGAAAGATGACAGGGCAGAGAATGAAAGATGACAGGAGAGACAATGAATGATGGCAGGAGTGACAATGAAAGAATATGGCAGGAGTGACAATGAAATATGATGGCAGGAGAGACAATGAATGATGGCAGGAGTGACAATGAAAGAATATGGCAGGAGTGACAATGAAAGAATATGGCAGGAGTGACAATGAAAGAATATGGCAGGAGTGACAATGGAAGATGATGGCAGAAGTGACAATGAAAGAAGATGAAAAATAATGAAGGTGAGAAATAATGAAGGTGAGAAATAATGAAGGGTTACCAATGAAGTGAAGTGTTGACAATCGTAGAATAACGTGTAGAAGCAGCAAGAAAGATGGTGGTGGGTGTGGGCGAGAGGAAGGGATAGGCAGTCTTGTAAATGGGCGGGGGTGTGGGCGTAGTGTGACGCTTGCCCACATCCCGCTCACTGTTCACCCACACAATAGGTGTGACACCTGAAGCAACTAATAATAGCTTTGGTTCAGTCAGTCTGAACCAAAGCCATTATTAGTTGCGTTACCATTATTAGTTGCGTTACCATTATTAGTTGCGTTACCATTACGAAAATATTTACACCACCACCAATAATAATAATAATAATAATAATAATAATATACTATAATATTTATTTCAGTCACTGTTTTAGGCATTAAAGTCTAGTTTTACGTTAATGTACACGTTAATTACAACCTTAGTGACCCATCCCCAGTCGATACTTATTAAATAATAATTAATAAAAAAATATTAATAAAATATTTAAACTTCAGAGAGATACAAAACCTACAGCGAATTTGCAAATCACAAATAAATTACGTACACAGGAACGAATTACAGACACGTACAAAATCACGAACCACCAGTCCTCATTAGATCCACCACAGTAAATGTGTAAATAACGGATTAGTAAGTAAAAATCACATCTACAAACTTAAATCACAAATCTTTCACTGCAGGTAAATCAATGATCTTCACCTACATCACAACAGGTAAATCACAATTAGAAGCATAAACTGCACATGTAAATTACAGGAAAAAAAGGTAAATCACAAGTGTAAATTGCACATATAGATCACAACAGGTAAATCGCACATGTAAATCAAGGTAAAACATGTAAATCACATGTAAAGTGTAAATCGCACATGCAAATCCCAAATTCAGACAAATCATGTGCAAAATTAATCGCCAGCCAACATCACAGAGGTAAACACCAGTCAACCACCAATACCATACAGGTAGTATGCTGTAAATCACGAGAAAATATTACCAGCATCCTGGACCTGTGTAAACCACCAGTACGAAAAATATAGAGACGAATCACGAGTTAAATCACTGAGTACAAGGTGTCTGTAGTCAGTGTAAATGACGTAAATAACAGGTGAGAACCACAAGCCGATCTTCACCAGAACTGAAGTGTGAAGTTGGTAGCGCGCGTGTGTATGTATGTGTGTGTGTGTGTGGTGTGTGTGTGTGTGTGTGTGTGGTGTGTGTGTGTGTGTGTGTGGTGTGTGTGGTGTGTGTGTGTGTGTGTGTGTGGTGTGTGTGTGTGTGTGTGTGTGTGTGTGTGTGTGTGGTGTGTGTGTGTTGTGGTGTGTGTGTGTGTGTGTGTGTGTGTGTGTGTGTGTGTGTGTGTGTGTGTGTATGTGTTGTGTGTGTGTGTAAGAAGGGAAGGGGGTAAAGCTGCTTCATATATACATATATATACATTATATATATATATATATATATATATATATATATATATATATATAAATAATATAATATTGCAACTGATTTACCGTACGTAGAGTGCGCTCTTTGTACCATCATCCCAGGTGTTGAGTGCGCTCTTTGTACCATCATCCCAGGTGTTGAGTGCACTCTTTGTACCATCATCCCAGGTGTTGAGTGCACTCTTTGTACCATCATCCCAGGTGTTGAGTGCGCTCTTTGTACCATCATCCCAGGTGTTGAGTGCGCTCTTTGTACCATCATCCCAGGTGTTGAGTGCGCTCTAGCGGTATCCACTCTGCTGCGTGAGATCTATCCATCGCTTTTCTCAAATTATTTGAGGTACTGTTAGCGATGTATGTTCCTTACATCACCATTAACTTGCCTTCACGTCGTCGACTCTCCGGCAGTCTTTCCTCCCCCTCCCCCTTTACCCGTGTTTATGCCAATCGTCAGAAAGAGCGCCTATATCTACTTACCTATATGTGGTTGCAGGGGTCACGTCACATTTCCTGGCCCCTCCTACCTGGAGTCTACCTGGAGGGAATTCCGGGGATCAACGTCCCCGCGGCCCGGTCCAAGACCAGGCCTCCCGGTGGATCAGGGCCTGATCAACGAGGCTGTTACTGCTGGCCGCACGTAATCCAACGTACGAACCACAGCCCGGCTGATCCGGCACCGTCTTTAGGTATCTGTCCAGCTCCCTCTTGAAGATAACCAGGAGTCTTCCCGTAATGTCCCTTATTGCTGGTGGGAGGCTGTTGAACAGTCTTGGGCCCCGGACACTTATTGTGTTTTCTCTTAGTGTACCAGTGACGCCCCTACTTTTCACTGGGGGTATGTTGCATCGCCTGCCAAGTCTCAGTAGTATGGGTTAGCGGAACGTACCAATAAAAAGTACTTGATGTCTTGAGAGCCACTATCAATCCCAACAGTGAAACTTGGGATGAAGTTATACCTGATGTGCAGTGTGCTATAAATTCTGCTTACAATGTTTCTATAGGCGACACTCCACATTATGCATTGTATGGTGTAGATAAACGTTTGCCTTATGAGTTGCTATATTCTAATCCGAAACCAAATTACGACCCTGATGATTTCATAGCAACTCGTACCAGCTTAGCTCAAAGTGTTTTTAGAAGAATCCGTGAAACACTTCATAAATCAACAGCAGAATTTACAAGAGTCGCAAACACTCGAGCAAAGCCATCCAAAATCAAAGTAGGTTCGAGAGTTATGCTGACTAACTTTAACAAAACGTCTGCAATGCCTAAGCTTGATCAAAAGTTTGTTGGTCCTTATCGAGTAGTTGAACATATCACTGGTAATAAGTATATGGTTAGAGAAATTAGTACTGGTCAGTATAAAGAATCGCATTTAGATCACATGAAGTTAGTATGTGATGATAATGTTCCAACCCAGACTAATGTGACAGACTCTGACAATCCTCCTGATCCTGTACTCTCTTCCTCTGATACTCAGTCAGACGATCAACCTGAATGTCGTTATTCCCTACGTACACGACAGGTATTGAGAAATCCTCAAGTATCATTTGTAACTACCAATTCAGATTTGCCTCAAATACAGCATGAGTTAGCCAGTGCAACAGAGTTTGATCCTCCCAGAGATGACACCCATTCTGCATATGTCAATCTCACCCTAGCAGAGTTGGGGTTAAATGTAAATAGCCTGTATAGATGAATAATTACAGTATCAACTTATCAGTATTCAAGAATTTTTGTGTGTTCACGTTCTCTCCGAGTTCTGAGAGTTAACAGTCTAGATTTGAGTGCACCGAATCTGCCTTTCTGTTAAACACTTCTTTCTTTGTATATATTTCTTCCTCAGAATCCGTAGATCACATGAATACAGATCGATCGATCAAATTGTTTTTTATCACTTCTATTGTGTAATCTCAACGTTGAGTTCGATGAGTTGTGCTATATTATACCTTGTATTGCATTACAGTTTCAGTTACGTAGCTTCCATTCCAATGTTCTACTTATGTATGTTATAATGTTCAATTGTTGTGTACTTTGACATTGTATAGGATCAGCCCAAGCCGTACACCTGCCATCTCTAGTTTGTATTAGTTGTATGTCGGGACGACATACGTTAGCGTCGCCGAGCTCTCAGTAGTAGTACCAGTTCCTAGTAACCAGTAACCAGTGTACCAGTAAATGACTCACTACCAACCATCTCTGCGTAAATCACTGACTGTATTCATATTGCTGCTGACCATAGCAGGATTTCAAACATCCCTCACCCGTAGGCACTCATGGGTCAGTCAAGATAGGGAGCAGAGAGAGGCAGGTCGGCTGTTGGTGCTTCCCCACACTTTCCGTTATATATTATACATACTACCAGCCTACGTGAGTATTCTTACCCCATCCACGCATCGAAAACCCACATGACACAAGTCTTTTGCTTTCGTATGGAGTGATTTCTGTGTGCATATTAGGGACCAGTCCCTCCAGAATCTTCCAGGTGTAGATTATGATATATCTCTCTCGCCTGCGCTCTAGTGAGTACAAGTCAAGTGCTTTCAGGCGCTCCCAGTAGTTAAGGTGTTTGATGGAAGTTATACATGCAGTAAAGGTTCTCTGTACATTCTCTAGCTCTGCAATTTCACCTGCCTTGAATGGGGATGTTAACGTACAGCAGTATTCCAGCCTAGAAAGAATAAGTGATTTAAAAAGGATCATCATTGCTTAGCATCTCTTGTCTTGAATGTTCTCATTATCCATCCTATCAGTTTCCTAGCAGATGTGATAGTGGCATTGTTGTGATCCTTGAAGGTGAGATCCTCTGACATTACCACTCCCAGGTCTCTCACATTACTTTTCCTCTCTATTGTGTGATTGGAGTTTGTAGTATACTCAGTTCTAGTTATTATTTCCTCCAGTTTTCCATAACGGATTAGTTGGAATTTGTCTTCATTGATCATATTGTTCTCCGTTGCCCATTGGAAAACTTGGTTTATATCTTCTTGGAGGATAATAGTGTCCTCAATGGATGACACTCTCATGCAGATCCTAGTATCGTATGCAAAAGATGATACAGTGCTGTGGTTTACATCTCTGTCTATGTCTGATATGAGAATAAGGAACAGGATAGGTGCGAGTACTGTGCCTTGTGGGACAGAGCTCTTCACTATGGTAGCATCTGATTTAACTCTGTTTACCACTACTCTTTGTGTGCGATTGGTTAGAAAGTTGAAGATCCATCTGCCTACTTTGCCGGTTATCCCTTTAGCACGCATTTTGTGTGCTATTACACCATGGTCGCACTTGTCAAAGGCTTTTGCAAAGTCTATGTATACTACATCCGCATTATGTTTGTTTTCCAGTGCATCTATGACCATATCATAGTGGTCAAGCAGTTGCGAAACGCAGGAGCGACCTGCTCTGAAACCATGTTGCCCTGGGTTGTGCAATTTTTGGGAGTCCAGGTGGTTTGCTATCCTGCTTCTTAGAACTCTTTCAAAGATTTTTATGATGTGGGACGTTAAAGCTA
Organism: Cherax quadricarinatus; assembly: GCF_026875155.1. Classification (NCBI taxonomy): domain Eukaryota; kingdom Metazoa; phylum Arthropoda; class Malacostraca; order Decapoda; family Parastacidae; genus Cherax; species Cherax quadricarinatus. Next base: position 1,909,173 of record NC_069487.1, read on the forward strand.
TTGGTCTATAGTTCTTAGCTACTGCTTCGCTGCCACCTTTATGGAGTGGGGCTATATCTGTTGTTTTTAGTGACTGTAAAATCTCGCCTGTGTCTAAGCTCCTTCTCCATAGCATACTTAGGGCCCGTGAGAGGGGTTTCTTGCAGTTTTTAATGAACACCGAGTTCCACGAGTCTGGGCCTGGGGCTGAGTGCATGGGCATGTCGTCGATGGCTTTCTCAAAGTCTAGTGGAGTTAGAGTTATGTCATAAATCTGGCCTACATTTTCAGGGTTTTGAGGCTCATTCATGAAAAAATTGTTTGGATCATCTATCTTTAAACTGGTTAGTGGCTCGCTGAACACTGAGTCATACTGCAATTTCAGTATCTCGCTCATTTCTTTGTTGTCGTCAGTGTAGGATCCATCTTGTCTGAGCAGGGGCCCATTTTCTCCCAGCTCTAAGAACCTTATCGCGCTCGCGCGCGCGCGCGCGTGTGTGTGTGTGTGTGTGTGGTGTGTGTGTGTGTGTGTGTGTGTGTGTGTAAGAGAGAGAGAGAGATAGTAGGGCCTGAAGGTGCTGGGGCACTGATATTTCGCCCTTTTGCTGAACTACAGTTCCAGTGAAGATTACAGCTGCTTCCAGTCATGTGTATCGTCTTAGTTCCTTGATAATGTGAGAAGTCACGAAAGCGCTTGGAATTTCACTATTCTTTCACAGTGGTTGTTTTGCATATTGTGGCATCACCTGTTTACTCTGATCTTAGTGCGCATGTATATATATATATATAATATATATATATATATATATATATATATATAAAATATATATATATAGATATATATATATATATATATATATATGTCGTGCCGAATATGTAAAACTGGTCAATTAGCAGGAACTCATTTAAAATTAAGTCCTATCTAAAAATTTCTCTTATACGTTTAAAGAAATAATTTTTTCATTAATGCTAATGTAAAAATTTTTAATTTTGCTCCAAAAGAATCTTAGAAAACTTACCTAACCTTTTTATAACAAGAACAATTCATTTTAGCCTAACCCAACTAAATATATTTTAGATTTGTTTACAATAATTTAATACTAAACAAACACAGTGAAATATATTTTTTTCGTTAGGTTCAGAATGATTTTGGCGAAATTATTGCATACACAAATTTCCGTTTGTCCTGTATGGCAAGAAGAGCGTTGCTATTTAAGCCAAGATCGCAAGTTCTGCTTATTCGGCATGACATTATATATATATATATATATATATATATATATATATATATATAAAATAAAATATATATATATATATATATATATATATATATATAATATATAATATATATATATTATAAAATGTCATGCCAAATAAGTAAAACTTGCGATTTTGGCTTAAATAGCAACGCTCTTCTTGCTGAATAAAGCAAGCGAAAATTTGTGTATGCAATAATTTCGCAAAAATCATTCTGAACCTAACTATAAAATATATATATCATTGTGTATGTTTATTAAATTATTATAAGCTTATGTAAAATATATTTTATTGGATTAAGCTAAATTAAATTGCGCTTGTTATAATAATGTTAGGTAAGTTTTCTAAGGTTCTTTTGGTACAAAATTATTAATTTTTACATTAGCATAAATGAAAAAAAAATATATCTTTAAACGTACAAGAGAAAATTTTAGAAACGACTTAATTTTAAACGAGCTCTTGTGAGCTGACCAGTTTTACCTATTCGGTACGACATTATACATATACAAATATATATATTTATATATATATATATATATATATATATATATATATATATATTATAAATATATATTATATATATATAATATATATATAAAATTATATATATATATATATACATCAGGGAAACCCTTTCCTCAAGGGAGGTTCGGTGATGCCGGTTATTGGCTCTTGATGCGAGGACTTGGATCTACCCTCACCTGCCTTGGATCAAATCCGTTTACCGTAAAGAGCGCAGGACACGATAATAAAGGAAAATAAAATGAGAAACAGAATTAGCACCGATAAGGAAGAGGAGATTTAAAGAGAATAAGAATAAGGGCAAGAGTACGAGAGTACAAACATAAACAGGAGAAAGAGGAAGAGTACAGAGAATCAGGGGGATAAAACATGACATGATAAAGAGGACATAAGAGGACAGAAGGAAGAGTAAAAGAGGACATGAGGAGGAAGAGGAAGAGGAGGAGGAATATTCAGCTGTACCCTGCTTAATTCCTGACAATCCCAACTCGACCAGACTAAGTTACGACTCTCTCCCTCCCCCTAGCTCCCACCCTCCCTCCCTCTCTCCCTCTCTCTCTCTCTCTCTCTCTCTTATCTTTCATTATCTGTTTCCTTTTTTTAGTTCATGTATACGTGTGTGTGTGTGTGTGTGTGTGTGTGTGTGTGGAAACTGTCGCATCGAGCACACACCAGACCATCAGCGTTCACACACACACACACACACACACACACACACACACAAATTATATTTCTACAAAACAGACATACTCCCTTAGAGGACCTGCTGGATAAGAACACCCTCTTAGAGGACCTGCTGGACAAGAACACTCTCTTAGTGGACCTGCTGGATAAGAACACCCTCTTAGAGGACCTGCTGGATAAGAACACCCTCTTAGAGGACCTGCTGGACAAGAACACTCTCTTAGAGAACCTGCTGGACAAGAACACCCTCTTAGAGGACCTGCTGGATAAGAAAAACCCTCTTAGAGGCCCCTGCTGGACAAGAACACTCTCTTAGAGGACCTGCTGGACAAGAACACTCTCTTAGAGGACCTGCTGGACAAGAACACTCTCTTAGAGGACCTGCTGGACAAGAACACTCTCTTAGAGGACCTGCTGGATAAGAACACCCTCTTAGAGGACCTGCTGGACAAGAACCCCTCTCTTAGAGGACCTGCTGGACAAGAACACTCTCTTTAGAGGACCTGCTGGACAAGAACACCTCTTTAGAGGACCTCCCTGAACAAGAACACTCTCTTAGAGGACCTGCGGATAAAAAACACCCTCTTAGAGGACCTGCGGATAAGAACCCCCATCTTAGAGGACCTGCTGGACAAGAACACCCTCTTAGAGGACCGCTGGACAAGAAACCCTCTTAGAGGACCTGCTGGACAAGAACACCCTCTTAGAGGACCTGCTGGATAAGAACACCCTCTTAGAGGACCTGCTGGACAAGAACACCCTCTTAGAGGACCTGCTGGATAAGAACACCCTCTTAGAGGACCTGCTGGATAAGAACACCCTCTTAGAGACCTGCTGGAAAGAAAACACCCTCTTAGAGGACCTGCGGGACAAAAAACACCCTCTAGAGGACCTGCTGGATAAGAACACCCTCTTAGAGGACCTGCTGGACAAGAACACTCTCTTAGAGGACCTGCTGAAAAAGAACACTCTCTTAGAGGACCTGCTGAAAAAGAACACTCTCTTAGAGGACCTGCTGGACAAGAACACTCTCTTAGAGGACCTGCTGGACAAAAACACTCTTAGAGGACCTGCTGGACAAGAACACTCTCTTAGAGGACCTGCTGGACACGAACACTCTCTTAGAGGACCTGCTGGACAAGAACACTCTCTTAGAGGACCTGCTGGACAAGAACATTTCCTCTTAGAGGACCTGCTGGACAAGAACACTCTCTTAGAGGACCTGCTGGACAAGAACACCCTCTTAGAGGACCTGCTGGACAAGAACAGCCTCTTCGTGGACCTGCTGGATAAGAACACCCTCTTAGAGGACCTGCTGGATAAGAACACCCTCTTAGAGGACCTGCTGGACAAGAACACTCTCTTAGAGGACCTGCTGGATAAGAACACCCTCTTAGAGGACCTGCTGGATAAGAACACCCTCTTAGAGGACCTGCTGGATAAGAACACCTTCTTAGAAGACCTGCTGGATAAAAACACCTTCTTAGAAGACCTGCTGGATAAGAACACCCTTTTAGAAGACCTGCTGGATAAAAACACCCTCTTAGAAGACCTGCTGGATAAGAACACCCTCTTAGAGGACATGCTGGATAAGAACACCCTTTTAGGGGACCTGCTGGATAAGAACACCCTCTTAAAGGACCTGCTGGATAAGAACACCCTGTTAGAGGACCTGCTGGATAAGAAGTCCCTTTTAGAGGACCTGCTGGATAAAAAGACCCTCTTAGAGGGCCCGCTGGACAAGAACACTCTCTTAGAGGACTTGCTGGATAAAAAGACCCTCTTAGAGGACCTGCTGAATAAGACGACCTCACCATCGCCCTGGAACAAGATACCCACCTTCGTAATTATAAAATATCGACGTGCAAATTGTGAAGGCTTGTTAGTAGATCCTGAGCCAATGCAAAGCGTTCCTGAGTCCCTTACCATTAGCATACCGCTATTCATACTTCACTACATAAATATCAGCAGCCATGAATCTACAGGGAGGGGAGGAACTACCTTGTTCGAACAGTGGAACCCCAGGAGGTAGGGAGAGCCTTGTTCGAACGCGGGGACCACCACCACGTGTTCGAATCGGAGTAGAGGTGGTTGAAGAGCTTTTGTTCTTGACGTTGTCGTAATGTGAAGGTTTTTGTGAGGGATGTGTTGTTGTTGTTGTTGTTGTTGTTGTTGTTGTTGTTGTTGTTGTTGTTGTGGTGGTGGTGGTGGTGGTGGTGGTGGTGATGGTGGGTGGTGCTGGTGGTAGTTGCTTGTGGTAGGTGCTGGTGGTAGGTGCGGTGGTAGGGGCTGGTGGTAGGTGCTTGTGGTAGGTGATAAAAGGGGACGGTGGTAGTGATGGTACTGCTCGTGATGGTGTATGAGTGTGATGATGGTGTATGAGTGTGGTGATGGTGCATGAGTGTGGTGATGGTGTATGAGTGTGGTGATGGTGTATGAGTGTGGTGTGGTGCATGAGTGTGGTGATGGTGCATGAGTGTGGTGATGGTGCATGAGTGTGTGATGGTGCATGAGTGTGGTGATGGTGCATGAGTGTGTGATGGTGCATGAGTGTGGTGATGGTGCAAGAGTGTGGTGATGGTGCAAGAGTGTGGTGATGGTGCATGAGTGTGGTGATGGTGCATGAGTGTGGTGATGGTGCATGAGTGTGGTGATGGTGCATAAGTGTGGTGATGGTGTATGAGTGTGGTGATGGTGTATGAGTGTGGTGATGGTTTTATGAGTGTGGTGATGGCGCATGAGTGTGGTGATGGTGTATGAGTGTGGTGATGGTTTTATGAGTGTGGTGATGGTGTAAAGAGTGTGGTGATGGCGCATGAGTGTGGTGATGGTGTATGAGTGTGGTGATGGTGTATGAGTGTGGTGATGGTGTTGAGTGTGGTGATGGTGTAGAGTGTGATGGTGTATGGGGTGTGGTGATGGTGTATGAGTGTGGTGATGGTGTATGAGTGTGGTGATGGTGTATGAGTGTGGTGATGGTGTATGAGTGTGGTGATGGTGTATGAGTGTGGTGATGGTGTATGATGTGGTGATGGTGTATGAGTGTGGTGATGGTTTTATGAGTGTGGTGAAAGGTGTATGAATGTGGGGATGGTGTAAGAGTGTGGTGATGGTGTATGAGTGTGGTTTATGGTGTATGAGTGTGGTGAAGTGTATGGTGTGGTGATGGTGTAAAGAGTGTGGTGATGGTGTATGAGTGGGTGATGGTGTATGAGTGTGGGGGATGGTGTAGAGTTTTGGTGTGGTGTATGAGTGTGGTGATGGTGTATGAGTAAGGCTGTGTGGCACATGTCTGACATTCGGTTATAAATCTTCATTAGGCTAAGTTCTGTTTCGCAAGCCCATGAGTTATGTGGCCCAGGCTTAATGTTGAGGTGGTTGGTGGGTGGTGGTAGTGGTGGTAGTGGTGGTAGGTGATGGTAGTGGTGGTAGTGGTGGTAGGTGATGGGAGGTGATGGTAGTGGTGGTAGGTGATGGTAGTGGTGGTAGGTGATGGTAGTGGTGGTAGTGGTGGTAGTGGGGGTAGGTGATGGGGGTGGTAGTGGTGGTAGGGTGGTAGGTGGGTGGTAGTGGTGGTAGGTGATGGCAGTGGTGGTAGGTGATGGTAGTGGTGGTAGAAAGATGGTAGGTGATGGTAGTGGTGGTAGGTGATGGTAGTGGTGGTAGGTGATGGTAGTGGTGGTAGGTGATGGTAGTGGTGGTAGGTGATGGGGAGTGGTGGTAGTGATGGCAGGGTGGTAGGTGATGGCAGTGGTGGTAGGTGATGGTAGTGGTGGTAGGTGATGGTAGTGGTGGTAGGTGATGGTTTGTGGTGGTAGGTGATGGTAGTGGTGGTAGGTGATGGTAGTGGTGGTAGGTGATGGCAGTGGTGGTAGGTGATGGTAGTGGGGTAGGGGAATGGGCAGTGGTGGTAGGGGATGGTAGTGGTGGTAGGTGATGGTTAGTGGTGGTAGGTGATGGTAGTGGTGGTAGGGGATGGTAGTGGTGGTAAGGTGATGGCAGAGGTGGTAGGTGATGGCAGAGGTGGTAGGTGATGGTAGTCGTGGGAGGTGATGGTAGTGGTGGTAGGTGATGGTAGTGGTGGTAAGTATGGTAGTGGTGGTAGGGGGATGGGTGATGGTAGTGGTGGTAGGTGAATGGTAGGTGATGGCAGGGTGGGTAGGTGAGGTAGTGGTGGTAGGTGATGGTAGTGGTGGTAGGTGATGGTAGTTTGGGGTATGTGGCAGAGGTGGTGGGTGATGGTAGTGGTGGTAGGTGATGGTAGTGGTGGTAGGTGATGGTAGTGGTGGTAGGTGATGGTAGTGGTGGTAGGTGATGGCAGTGGTGGTAGGTTTATGGCAGTGGTGGTAGGTGATGGTAGTGGTGGTAGGTGATGGTAGTGGTGGTAGGTGATGGTAGTGGTGGTAGGTGATGGTAGTGGTGGTAGGTGATGGTAGTGGTGGTAGGTGATGGTAGTGGTGGTAGGTGATGGCAGTGGTGGTAGGTGATGGCAGTGGTGGTAGGTGATGGTAGTGGTGGTAGGTGATGGCAGAGGTGGTAGGTGATGGTAGTGGTGGTAGGTGATGGTAGTGGTGGTAGGTGATGGTAGTGGTGGTAGGTGATGGTAGTGGTGGTAGGTGATGGTAGTGGTGGTAGGTGATGGTAGTGGTGGTAGGTGATGGTAGTGGTGGTAGGTGATGGTAGTGGTGGTAGGTGATGGTAGTGGTGGTAGGTGGTGGCAGTGGTGGTAGTGGTGGTAGGTGGTGGTAGTGGTGGTAGGTGATGGTAGTGGTGGTAGGTGGTGGGAGTGGTGGTAGGTGGTGGTAAGTGGTGGTAGGTGATGGTAGTTGGTGGTAGGTGATGGTAGTGGTGGTAGGTGGTGGCAGTGGGGTAGTGGTGGTAGGTGATGGGAAATGGTGGTAGGTGAAGGTAGTGGTGGTACTATACATTAGGTTACGGAAGATTCAATTAGGTCCCCACCAGATTAAATAAATCAGGTAAAGATCAATTGTGGCGAGCTTTATAAATAAAGCGAATATTTGTGTGAAAAACTTATCTGCAAGAAACATAAACAGAGAGAGACTTACATCAAACATTGTAGGGGGGGGGGCGTAACAAATTTTAGGGGGGGAGGCGTAACATTGTAGGGTGGGGGGGGCGTAACATTTTTAGGGGGAGGCGTAACATTGTAGGGGGGGAGGCGTAAATATTGTAGGGGGGGGGGGGCGTAACATTGTAGGTGGGGGGAGGCGTAACACATTGTAGGGGGGGAGGCGTAACATTGTAGGGGGGAGGCGTAACATTGTAGGGGGGGCGTAACATTGTAGGGGGGAGGCATAACATTGTAGGGTGGGGGAGGCGTAACATTGTAGGGGGGAGGCGTAACATTGTAGGGGGGGAGGCGTAACATTGTAGGGGGGGGAGGCGTAACATTGTAGGGTGGGGGGAGGCGTAAATTGTAGGGGGGAGGCGTAACATTGTAGGGGGGGAGGCGTAACATTGTAGGGGGGGAGGCGTAACATTGTAGGGTGGGGGGAGGCGTAACATTGTAGGGGGGGGGAGGGGTAACATTGTAGGGGGGAGGCGTACATTGTAGGGGGGGCGTAAATTTTTAGGGGGGGGGGCGTAACATTGTAGGGGGGAGGCATAACATTGTAGGGGGGGAGGCGTAACATTGTAGGGGGGAGGCGTAACATTGTAGGGGGGGAGGCGTAACATTGTAGGGGGGAGGCGTAACATTGTAGGGGGGAGGCCGTAACATTGTAGGGGGGGGGGCGTAACATTGTAGGGGGGGGGGCGTAACATTGTAGGGGGGGAGGCATAACATTGTAGGGGGGGAGGGGTAAATTGTAGGGGGGGAGGCGTAACATTGTAGGGGGAGGCGTAACTTTGTAGGGGGGGGAGGCGTAACATTGTAGGGGGGAGGCGTAACATTTTTAGGGGGGGGAGGCGTAACATTGTAGGGGGGGAAGGCGTAACATTGTAGGGGGGGAGGCGTAACATTGTAGGGGGGGAGGCGTAACATTGTAGGGGGGGAGGGCCCTAACATTGTAGGGGGGGGGGGCTAACATTGTAGGGGGGAGGCGTAACATTGTAGGGGTGGAGGGTAACATTGTAGGGGGGGAGGCGTAAAATTGGAGGGGGGGGAGGCGAACATTGTAGGGGGGGGGAGGCCCTAACTTGTAGGGGGGGAAAGGGGTAACATTGTAGGGGGGGAGGCGTAACATTGTAGGGGGGAGGCATAACATTGTAGGGGGGGGAGGCGTAACATTGTAGGGGGGGAGGCGCAACAATTTAGGGGGGAGGCGTAACATTGTAGGGGGGAGGCGTAACATTGTAGGGGGAGGCCCTAACATTGTTTGGGGGGGAGGCGTAACATTGTAGGGGGGGAGGCGTAACATTGTAGGGGGGGGGCGTAACATTGTAGGGGGGGAGGCGTAACATTGTAGGGGGGGGAGGCGTAACATTGTAGGGGGGGGGGGAGGCGTAACATTGTAGGGGGGGGGAGGCGTAACATTGTAGGGGGGGAGGCTTAACATTGTAGGGGGGGGAGGCGTAACATTGTAGGGGGGGAGGCGTAACATTGTAGGGGGGAGGCGTAACATTGTAGGGGGGGAGGCATAACATTGTAGGGGGGAGGCCTAACATTGTAGGGGGGGAGGCGTAAAAATTGTAGGGAGGGGAGGCGTAACATTGTAGGGGGGGGCGTGTAACATTGTAGGGGGGGAGCGTAACTTGTAGGGGGGAGGCGTAACATTGTAGGGAGGGAGGCGTAACATTGTAGGGGGGAGGCATAACAATTGTAGGGGGAGGCGTAACATTGTAGGGGGGGCGTAACATTGTAGGGGGAGGCATAAACATTGTAGGGTGGGGGGAGGGCGTAACATTGTAAAGGGGGGAGGCCCTAACATTGTAGGGGGGAAAGGGGTACATTGAAGGGGGGGAGGCGTAACATTGTAGGGTGGGGGGAGGCCGTAACATTTTAGGGGGGGAGGCGTAACATTGTAGGGGGGGAGGCGTAACATTGTAGGGGGGGGGAGGCGTAACATTGTGGGTGGGGGGAGGCGTAACATTGTAGGGGGGGAGGCATAACATTGTAGGGGGGGAGGCGTTAACATTGTAGGGGGGGAGGCATAACATTGTAGGGGGGGGAGGCGTAACATTGTAGGGGGGGTAAAAATTGTAGGGGGGGAGGCGTAAACATTGTAGGGTGGGGAGGCATAACATTTAGGGGGGGAGGCGTAACATTGTAGGGGGAGGCGTAAAATTGTAAGGGGGGGAGGGCGTAACATTGTAGGGGGGAGGGGGGGTAAAAATTTGTAGGGGGGGGAGCGTAACATTGTAGGGGGGGAGGCATAACATTGAAGGGGGAGGCGTAACATTGTAGGGGGGGAGGCGTAATTTAGGGGGGGGGCGTTAACATTGTAGGGGGGGAGGCGTAACATTTTAGGGGGGGGGGGCATAACATTGTAGGGGGGGAGGGGTAAATTGAGGGGGGGGGCGTAACATTGTAGGGGGGGGGGGCGTAACATTGTAGGGGGGAGGCGTAACATTGTAGGGGGGGAGGCGTAACATTGTAGGGGGGGGGGGGGCCCTACATTGTAGGGGGGAGGCGTAACATTGTAGGGGGGGGGAGGCGTAACATTGTAGGGGGGGAGGCGTAACATTGTAGGGGGAGGCGTAACATTGTAGGGGGTGGAGGCGTAACATTGTAGGGGGAGGCATAAAATTGTAGGGGGGAGGCGGAACATTGTAGGGGGGAGGGGGTAACATTGTAGGGGGGGAGGCGTAACATTTTTAGGGGGGGAGGCGTAACATTGTAGGGGGAGGCGTAACATGTAGGGGGGGAGGCGTAACATTGTAGGGGGGAGGCGCAAACATTGTAGGGGGGAGGCGTAACATTGTAGGGGGGAGGGCGTAAAATTGTAGGGGGGAGGCGTAACATTGTAGGGGGGGAGGCGTAACATTGTAGGGGGGGAGGCGTAACATTGTAGGGGGGTGAGGCATAACATTGTAGGGGGGGAGGCGTAACATTTAGGGGGGGGGGGGCGTAACATTGTAGGGGGGGTGGAGGCTAACATTGTAGGGGGGAGGCGTAACATTGAGGGGGGGAGGCGTTAACATTGTAGGGGGGGGGGACGTAACATTGTAGGGGGGGAGGCGTAACATTGTAGGGGGGGAGGCGTAACATTGAGGGGGGGGAGGCGTAAACATTGTAGGGGGGAGGCGTAACATTGTAGGGGGGGAGGCGTAACATTGTAGGGGGGAGGCGTAACATTGTAGGGGGGGGGGCGTAACATTGTAGGAGGGGGAGGGGTAAAATTTTTAGGGGGGAGGGTAACATTGTAGGGAGGGAGGCGTAACATTGTAGGGGGGGAGGCGTAACATTGTAGGGAGGGGAGGCGTAACATTGTAGGGGGGGAGCGTAACATTGTAGGGAGGGGAGGCCCTAACATTGTGGGGGGGAGGCGTAACATTGTAGGGGGGAGCGTAACATTGTAGGGGGGGAGGCGTAAAAATTGTAGGGGGGGAGGCGTAACATTGTAGGGGGGAGGCATAACATTGTAGGGAGGGAGGCGTAAAAATTGTAGGGGGGGGAGGCGTAACATTGTAGGGGGGAGGCTAACATTGTAGGGGGGGCGTAACATTGTAGGGGGGGAGGCGTAACATTGTAGGGGGGGGCGGCGTAACATTGTAGGGGGGAGGCGTAAAAATTGTAGGGGGGGGCGTAACATTGTAGGGGGGGAGGCGTAACACTGTAGGGGGGGAGGCGTAACATTGTAGGGGGGGAGGCGTAAGTTTAGGGACCCTTACTATAAGTACAGACCACTTTACAGTATATTTTCTGTTATAACATGGTATTGTTGCATAATTTTGTAGTGACAATTGTGGGGGTGGTAGGTGTGTAGTAGTGGTTGGTGGGAAGTGGGTAGAGTGGTGGTAGAAGGTGGTGGTAAATTGTGGTAAAATGGGTTAGTGGATGGTGGTGCTTAATAGTGGGGGTGGTAGAGATGGGTTTTTGTTGGTGGGGGTGGTGGTGGGTAGTGGTGGTGGTGGTGATGGTTATGGCCCGGGGGTGGTGATAGTGGTGGTTGGGGGTGGTGGTGGTGGTAATAGCGGAGGTAGACTAATACTTTTTTATAGTAAGATAACTGAGGTGTCAGTGTTACAGTGTGTCAGATACTGGGTGTCAGTGTTACATTGTGTCAGATACTGGGTGTCAGTGTTACAGTGTGTCAGATACTGGGTGTCAGTGTTACAGTGTGTCAGATACTGTGCGTCAGTGTTACAGTGTGTCAGATACTGGTGTCAGTGTTACAGTGTGTCAGATACTGGGTGTCAGTTTTTAAAAGTGTGTCAGATACTGGGTGGGCAGTGTTACAGTGTGTCAGATATGGGTGTCAGTGTTACAGTGTGTCAGATACTGGGTGTCAGTGTTACAGTGTGTCAGATACTGGGTGTCAGTGTTACAGTGTGTCAGATACTGGGTGTCAGTGTTACAGTGTGTCAGATACTGGGTGTCAGTGTTACAGTGTGTCAGATACTGGGTGTCAGTGTTACAGTGTGTCAGATACTGGGTGTCAGTGTTACAGTGTGTCAGTGGTTTTCAGGTGTGTCAGATACTGGGGGTCAGTGTTACAGGGGTGTCAGTTTCTGGGTGTCAGTGTTACAGTGTGTCAGATACTGGGTGGGCAGTGTTTTCAGTGTGTCAGATACTGGGTGTCAGTGTTACAGTGTGTCAGATACTGGGTGTCAGTGTTACAGTGTGTCAGTTTTACAGTGTCTCAGATACTGGGTGTCAGTGTTACAGTGTGTCAGATACTGGGTGTCAGTGTTACAGTGTGTCAGATACTGGGTGTCAGTGTTACACTGTGTCAGATACTGGGTGTCAGTGTTACAGTGTGTCAGTGTTACAGTGTGTCAGATACTGGGTGTCAGTGTTACAGTGTGTCAGATACTGGGTGTCAGTGTTACAGTGTGTCAGTTTTACAGTGTGTCAGATACTGGGTGTCAGTGTTTTCAGTGTGTCAGATACTGGGTGTCAGTGTTACAGTGTGTCAGATACTGGGTGTTTAGTGTTACAGTGTGTCAGATACTGGGTGTCGTGTTATAGTGTGTCAGATACAGGGCGTCATGTTACAGTGTGTCAGATATGGGTGTCAGTGTTAAAAGTGTGTCAGATACTGGGTGTCAGTGTTACAGTGTAACAGATACTGGGTGTCAGTGTTACAGTGTAACAGATACTGGGTGTCAGTGTTACAGTGTGTCAGATACTGGGTGTCAGTGTTACAGTGTGTCAGATACTGGGTGTCAGTGTTACAGTGTGTCAGATACTGGGTGTCAGTGT
>NC_069487.1:1926941-1941941 GCF_026875155.1 Cherax quadricarinatus
ATTGTTGTTGTTACAAGTGCCCATTGTTGTTATAAGTGCCCACTGTTGTTATAAGTGCCCATTGTTGTTATAAGTGCCCACTGTTGTTATAAGTGCCCAATGTTGTTATAAGTGCCCATTGTTGTTATAAGTGCCCGTTGTTGTTGTTATAAGTGCCCATTGTTGTTATAAGTGCCCACTGTTGTTATAAGTGCCCATTGTTGTTGTTATAAGTGCCCATTGTTGTTATAAGTGCCCATTGTTGTTGTTATAAGTGCCCATTGTTTGTTATACTGCCATGTTTAAGTCCCATTGTTGTTGTTATAAGTGCCCATTGTTGTTAAAACGTGCCCATGTTGTTATAAGTCCCATGTTGTTGTTATAAGTGCCCATTGTTGTTGTTATACGTGCCCACTGTTGTTATAAGTACCCACTGTTGTTGTTATAAGTGCCCATTGTTGTTGTTATACGTGCCCACTGTTGTTATAAGTACCCACTGTTGTTGTTATAAGTGCCCATTGTTGTTGTTATACGTGCCCACTGTTGTTGTTATAAGTCCCATTGTTGTTGTATAGTGCCCATGTTGTTATAAGTACCCACTGTTGTTGTTATAAGTACCCATGTTGTTGTTATAACGTGCCCATTGTTGTGTTATAAGTATCCATGTTGTTGTTATAAGTGCCCATTGTTGTTATAGTGCCCACTGTTGTTTTTATAAGTGCCCATTGTTGTTATAAGTGCCCATTGTTGTTATAAGTGCCCATTGTTGTTGTTATAAGTACCCACTGTTGTTGTTATAAGTGCCCATTGTTGTTGTTATAAGTGCCCATTGTTGTTGTTATAAGTGCCCATTGTTGTTGTTATAAGTGCCCATTGTTGTTGTTATAAGTACCCATTGTTGTTGTTATAAGTGCCCATTGTTGTTGCTATAAGTGCCTATTGTTGTTATAAGTGCCCATTGTTGTTGTTATAAGTACCCATTTTTGTTGTTATAAGTGCCCATTGTTGTTATAAGTACCCACTGTTGTTGTTATAAGTGCCCATTGTTGTTATAAGTGCCCATTGTTGTTGTTATAAGTGCCCATTGTTGTTTATAAGTGCCCATTGTTGTTGTTATAAAAGTGAGTTACGTTGGTTAGTTGCAAAACGCAGAGAAAGAGAAGCCTGTTTGCTCCATTTACGAAACACTGGAACTTTGTTTACGAAACACTGGAACTTTGTTTACGAAACACTGGAACTGTCTATGGAACACTGGAACACGGCGCTAAACACGTAAGGGTCATACACTGCCTTCGGAATGGGAGGTAATCATGTTTGATCCGAGGAAACACAGCGTAGCTCCTACTCCTAGGCTCAAGAACCCTTCGCCAGCATTAAACCCAGAATAACCCTGGATAGGGAGTGTTAGCCACCCAGGATAACCCTGGGTGGGGAGTGATAGCCACCCAGGATAACCCTGAGTGGGGAGTATTAGCCACCCAGGATAACCCTGGATGGGGAGTGGTAGCCACCCAGAATAACCCTGAGTGGGGAGTATTAGCCACCCAGGATAACCCTGGGTGGGGAGTATTAGCCACCCAGGATAACCTGAGTGGGGAGTATTAGCCACCCAGGATAACCCTGGATGGGGAGTGGTAGCCACCCTGGATAACCCTGGGTAGGAAGTGTTAGCCACCCAAGATAACCCTTTGTAGGAAGTGTTAGCCACCCAAGATAACCCTTTGTAGGAAGTGTTAGCCACCCAGGATAACCCTGGGTAGGAAGTGTTAGCCACCCAGGATAACCCAGGGTGGTGTTAGACACCCAGGATAAACCTGGGTAGTGTTAGCCACCCAGGATAACCCTAGGTGGTGTTAGCCACCCAGGATAATCCTGGGTGGTGTTAGCCACCCAGGATAACCCTGGGTAGGAAGTGTTAGCCACCCAGGATAACCCAGGGTGGTGTTAGCCACCCAGGATAATCCTGGGTGGTGTTAGCCACCCAGGATAACCTTTAAGGAACACCTTGAGAGGAACAATATACACAGACGAGTAAGAGAACAAAGACACAATACCGTGACTGGAACAATATACAAATAACCCCACACACGAGACAAACTTATAGCAACGTTTAGGTCCCACTTGCAACATTAACTAGTCACACAAACTTGTAGCAACGTTTCGGTTCCACTTGCAACATTAACTAGTCACACAAACTTGTAGCAACGTTTCGGTTCCACTTGCAACATTAACTAGTCACACAAACTTGTAGCAACGTTTCGGTTCCACTTGCAACATTAACTAGTCACACAAACTTGTAGCAACGTTTCGGTCCCATTTGCAACATTAACTAGTCACACAAACTTATATTAACGTTTCGGTCCCACTTGCAACATTAACTAGTCACACAAACTTATATTAACGTTTCGGTCCCACTTGCAACATTAACTAGTCACACTAACTTATATTAACGTTTCGGTCCCACTTGCAACATTAACTAGTCACACTAACTTATATTAACGTTTCGGTCCCACTTGCAACATTAACTAGTCACACTAACTTATATTAACGTTTCGGTCCCACTTGCAACATTAACTAGTCACACTAACTTATATTAACGTTTCGGTCCCACTTGCAACATTAACTAGTCACACTAACTTATATTAACGTTTCGGTCCCACTTGCAACATTAACTAGTCACACAAACTTATATTAACGTTTCGGTCCCACTTGCACCATTAACTAGTCACACTAACTTATATTAAGTTCGTCCACTGCAACATTAACTAGTTCCACTAAATTATATTAACGTTTCGGTCCCACTTGAACATAATAGTCACACTACTTAATAACGTTTCGTCCCCTTGCAACCATTAACTAGTCAACTAATCTATAACTTCAGGTCCACTTGCAACATTAACTAGTCACACAAACTTATATTAACGTTTCGGTCCCACTTGCACCATTAACTAGTCACACTAACTTATATTAACGTTTCGGTCCCACTTGCAACATTAACTAGTCACACTAACTTATATTAACGTTTCGGTCCCACTTGCACCATTAACTAGTCACACTAACGTCCTCATCGGTTCTGTTCTCCTATGTGATGGTTAATAGTGTAGTGTGACATACACATGTTAGGAAGTCCAGTTTCAACCCTGGAGGACCAGGAGCTGCAGGACGGGATGCTAGAGGACCAGGAGCTGGAGGACGAGGTGATGGAGAAACCTATATGTACAGGTTCAACAGCAGATATAACAAGGCCACATAAAGCAGTAACAGGTACAAACAATATGTGCACGTACACATGCACGCGGCGCACGCACACACACACACACGTGCGGGGAATAGACAAGGTGGACAGAGATAGGATGTTCCAGAGAGGGGACACAGGGACAAGGGGTCACAACTGGAAGCTGAAGACTCAGACGAGTCACAGGGACGTTAGGAAGTATTTCTTCAGTCATAGAGTTGTCAGAAGTGGAATAGCCTAGCAAGTGAAGTAGTGGAGGCAGGAACCATACATAGTTTTAAGAAGAGGTATGACAAAGCTCAGGAAGCAGAGAGAGAGAGGATCCAGTAGCGATCAGTGAAGAGGCGGGGCCAGGAGCTGAGTCTCGACCCCTGCAACCACAATTAGGTGAGTACAATTAGGTGAGTACACACACACACACCCGCGCGCACACACACACACACACACAACACACACACAACACAACACACACACACCAACACCACAGCACTAACAAGGTAAGCACAAACACCACACACACAATTAGCTGCCTCTGATGTTGCTGCTTCAGGATTTACAACACTGCTCTAACACCACCATGGTGCTCACTCCCTCACTCCCCAACACTACTACAACACTCTCCAACACCCTCCTCAGCATACCGTAGTGCCAGGCTCCCTCACTCAATAACACAACTTCCTCAATCATCAACACTAATGTTCAACACTCATCCCAGCAAGAACCATGTTTCTGTACCACTATTTATAATGAACTTTCAACACAAACTCAACACAACACACACACACACACAACCACTACAACACCAGAAACATAAATAGTCATCATAAAACACTATCAAACCTCACCAACAAAACCAAAAGCAACAATAACAACAAATAAACCTGCCTCTCATGACAAAAACAAATCTGCTACTCTTAAAAAAATTAAACATCATGACAAATACAACAAATAAACTAGCTATAATAACCCCAGACCTCGCGTGGACAAATAAAGTGGACACCGTAACACAAGTAATTCATCGCTAAATAAAACCGTTTTAAACTGAGAAACATTTTGATTCAGGAAGTGGAAGACTATTATCTTTCTTTCTCAGCTACATAATACACTCAGACCCGAGTACACGAGTTATGAGGTACTCTCCCTATCCCACCCTTCCTCTACTCTCACCACGCATTTACAAGAACTTCCCTGCTCTACCTACATTTTCTATCCCATTTTACCCCATATCTACCTACCCCAAATCCTCATCTTCCCTTAAAACCACCCGGAAAATGAAGAAATGTCAATATGAGGGACTTGAAAAAGGGGGCTCTCATACCAGATGACAGAGCTGGGTGACAGTGGATGATAAAGCATGAGAACTTCAGCCACATTACAAATCACAGCGACCAGGACAACACCTGGTCAGGCGCGTCAAGAAATTAGAGAGTGCAAAGGTTTACAACAAGACTAGTCCCGAAGCTAAGGGGTATGTTCTACGAGGAGACGTTAAAGGAAATCAACCTGACGACACTGGAGGACAGGAGGGATAGGGAGGACATGATAACGACATATAAAATACTGAGGGAAACTGACGAGGTGGATAAGGACATAATATTTCAGAGATAGGACACAGCAAGAAAAGGTTACAACTGGAAGTTGAAAACTCAGATAAGTCACAGGGATGCTAGGAAGTATTTCTTGGGTCACAGAGTTGTCAAGAAGTGGAACAATCTGGAGAGTGATGTATTGGAGGCAGAATCCATACACAGCCTTAAGAAGAGATACGATACAGCTCACAGAGCAAGGAGAGCGCGGACCTAATAGCGACCAGCGAAGAAGTGGGGCCAGGAGCTGTGACTCAGCCCCTGGAGTTACCTCAGACTGCGGCCCGGTCTGAGACCAGGCCTCATGGTGGATCAGGGTCTGATCAACAAGGCTGTTACAGCTGGCCGCACGCAAGCTGACGTAGCGAGTACAAATGATAGCACATGATATCTTCCCACTGGACTAGCAAGAACGAAGAGAGGAGACGTGGAAGGTGGGAGACAAGTACTGCACATCATGAAACATTTTATATTCATAAAAATTGTCCAATTGTACAATGATGCCTATACTAACAACATTGTCTTCCATGATTATCACTTTACTATCAATACTAATTTGCTGCCAATGTGACTAAACAACCGCCATATTACACATGACTTAGCATAATCATAACTAAAATCTATTACTGTGTGTTGTTGCAGTGTTTAGGTCAAAACTTGGGTTAATGTGTTCTCAATGAAGGGTCTCAGGCTGCTCAAACCTCCCCACCACCGCCAGGTGACCCCCAGTCAGGTGACCCCCAGTCAGGTGACCCCCAGTCAGGTGACCCCCAGTCAGGTGACCCCCAGTCAGGTGACCCCCAGTCAGGTGACCCCCAGTCAGGTGACCCCCAGAGTCAGGGGTCCAGGAAAACTGAAATTCCTGACAATACTGTCATTATTATTATTATTAATCTTCAATGAAGGTTCCTTGCCTTGATTAAAATTTAGAGTTTTGATCCAAGGAACTGGACCTATCCTCTCTTCCCCGGATCTAAATACTCCCAACCCTCCAACTCAGTTGTCTTCATTAATGGGGATATTTCCCCCTTTTGCGATATTCCGCATTCTCAAATTTCCATTCGTATCTCACTTGACTGCAGCGCAGCCCATGTCTGTTTACACAAGTGAAACATGGTTGCTCTTTGTACCTCTCCCTCTCCCTCCTCTCTCTCTCTCTCTCCCTTCCTCCCTTCTCTCTCTCTCCCTTCCTCCCTTCTCTCTCTCTCCCTTCCTCCCTTCTCTCTCTCCCTTCCTCCCTTCTCTCTCTCTCCCTTCCTCCCTTCTCTCTCTCTCCCTTCCTCCCTTCTCTCTCTCTCCCTTCCTCCCTCCTCTCTCTCTCCCTTCCTCCCTCTCTTTCTCTCTCCCCTCCTCCCTCCCTCCATATCTCTCTCTCTCTCTCAAATTTTAATTACGTTTCTATCTATGTAGCCCCTTTTATTAGGCAATTTTAAGTCGCATCACTTACTCTTGGGATGGTCGCACTGTGACTCTTGTGGATACCAGCAAGAGTCTTTTCTTACCCCAGTGCCTTTCCAAACATGGGTATGTCAATATGTCTAGATCTTCAAACCCACACGTTCTCTCAAGTCGAGATCTCTATATCTACTCCTCATTCATAGTGCTCGAGTTAAACTTCATGGTAATAAATCTATGATAGCAATCATTTCCTTATTCTCGTTACTTCCAGTTCTCCTCGCTGATCCTGGTGGCGAGTTCAACATTCAGAGTGGATGCTCCAAACATGATATACCTCGCCAAGGTATCCCTCCTGATTCATTCTCTGCGGATAAATTAGATGTTTTCACAACCTGTGTTCAGTTTTGCTCGTCATTCTGCAGACCTTGGGTTAACGTTATACAACATGTGTCACCCAGTGATCTCCCAACAGCGATGCCACAGTTCCTTCAAAGTGTTATACTGAGGCTGCTTTCTACCAACATTACAATCGACATTATGTTAGGTAAAAGGACATATGCGCAACTAATGCGACATTTTACTGTAGCAATGTTTCGCTCTCCAGGAGCTTTGTCAAGCAATAGTTGCACGTGTGATTTTTACCTAACATATTGTCAGTAATTCTACCAACATTACTACATTATCATACAGTTTCATAACTTGCATGTCGCGTTATATAGAGAGGTTAATGAACTTCTCTGGCGTACATTTGTGTCCAGTGTATACGAAGGTTAGCAGACAAGCATACACCAGGCCCTACCTCCCTGTCCATATACCAGCACTGCAGAGGCAAAGATCCTGCTGAAGTAGTCAAAGTGACTCGCATCGCCTCGGTCGTCTTTCTCCAGGGCTACATTTATTCCTATGTCTTCTTCCATAAAAACCAAGATGGAGTCCACTCAACTAGATTTTATGTTCCACGTTAAAGAAAAATACGCCGTTCACCTCCTGCCTCGCGAATTCACATCAACGACACCCCGAGTGCCAACCGAAACTGGACCAGATGACACACACACAAGTCTCATTTTTTAATAATTTATGTTAAGAACTGAATCCATGTGGATTATCCAGTGCAAGACGTTATGGAGGCCTGACTCTCCATTTGCTGAACGCGAGACAGACGCGCTTCCTATTTGTACTAATTACACCTTGCAGCACTAGACTCCCTCTTACACCTTATCAAATGGAATGTGTACTGATGGGGTTGTACCTTTTGAATATTTCTGAGTTGTCTCTGAATTCATTACTTTTACCGCATTCCAGTACATAATGACGCAGGGTGTGACAACAGTCCATTTGTGTGTGTGTGGGGGGGGTGAAGCGGAAGCCATTCATGCATAATTAAGGGAACAGGAGAACAGATATGAACCCTGAAGCAAAGAATAATTACAGTGGTCAGTAAGATTAATTCGTTTAATCGTCGACTCTCTTATCTCGCATTTCTAGCAAGCACAAATAACTCGTTTAATGCTGGAACCCAGAACACACTGATGTTCAGCTCAGTGGACGCACAGCCCCTCAATCCGCTATTCATGGCCTACTACCAATCTCCGACAATGAGGTCCCATTCTCGGCCTATTTTTCAGTACTCTCAACATCTTCGAAGTCACTCAACAATACTGATCCGAGTTAGAGCACAACAATTGTCTTCCCTCAAACTACAACTGGATTCCTGACCGTCAAAAATGTCAAAAGGGAACCTCATAGGTATGGTAACCTTAGACCTGCAAAAGGCCTTCGATACTGTCAACCACAATATATTATGCAAGAAACTTCAAGCTATCGGTATAGGTTCTGTAGACTGGTTTAAGTCCTACCTTAGCAACAGGAGACAAATAGTCAAAATCAACAAAACGGAATCAGAACCCCTGCCGATAACATGTGGAGTTCCCCAAGGTAGTATTCTGGGTCCCTTACTATTCTTATGTTATGTCAATGATATGCCTATCAGTGTCAAGTGCAAACTCCTACTGTATGCAGATGACAGTGCTCTGTTAGTGACAGGTAAAGACCCACAAGATATTGCTAATGTTTTAACACTGGAACTGGAGTCCTGCAGCAAATGGTTAGTAGACAACAAACTATCATTACACCTCGGGAAAACTGAAGCCATTCTCTTTGGCACGAAACATAAACTGAGGAGGGTAAATAATTTTAATGTTCAGTGTAATGGGGAGCCCATCACTTTGGTTTCATCAGTAAAATATCTGGGAATCCCCTTTGACCCATGCATGTCAGGAGAATTGATAGGGAACAGTGTAGTAAAGAAAGCGAATGCCAGACTGAAGTTCCTGTATAGACAAGCACAGTGTCTACCTACTGAGGCTCGCAGGACCCTATGTCTAGCCCTTATACAATGCCATATGGATTACGCTTGCTCTTCATGGTACTCCGCCTTGACAAAAAAACTGAAAGATAGACTGCAAATCACCCAGAACAAAATCGTAAGATTCATCCTGGGGCTGGAACCAAGAGAACATGTAGGCCAGGATGAATTACAGCAGTTGGATATGCTGAATGTTGAAGACAGAGTAAAACAACTGAAGCTAAATCATGTTTATAAAATTGCTCACGAACAGTGTCCAGAATATCTTGCTGTCAATTTTGTCAAGGTTGGGAACCAAAGCAATCATAGTACTAGGAGGAGAGAGCACAACTTTGTAGTACCCACAGTCAGTGGCCAGGCGTCAAACACCTTTTATTGTACAGCAATAAAGGAATGGAACAGACTACCCGCACATGCCAAAGCCAGTCATAGCGTGAACCAGTTCAAGAAGAGTGCCAAAAAGTGTCTGATGAATGAAGCTACAGAAAGGGAGGGGATTGATTTTCTATTTTTTAGCTAAAATACGTGTAAATTTTACCTTATCCCTAGTAATGACCCTCGTATTGTAGATAGTCTTAATGACCCTCGTGTAGTAGATAGTCTTTTTAGTATGATAATAAGATGTTATCTTCATTGTAGAATAATAAGAAAATATTATAACCTTTATATTATAATAATAAGGTAAAAGGACCCCAATGGAAATAAGTCACTCTGTCTGACTTTTTTGGGTTATCCTAGGTTCTCTACACATATGCTGCTATGTATGATAATTCTATGTAACTGTATTTGTGTATACCTGAATAAATTTACTTACTTACTTACTTACTAATCACTGTCAGGTGTGTCAACCGTACTCGCACGATTGTGAGTGACACACACGACTCGCAGAAGACTCACCGTGCCCATGCCATAGTGCTGTAAATGGTACACCACTTGTACAAACTCCGACACTCCTTCGGGAGCCTCTGTCGGGTCACCACCTGGAGAAGACCCGGGCCAGGACCCGTCATGGTAAACCTACAAGATCATGAACTCGGACATGAGCACCACGATGAGTGACACAACTCGCACACGAATACCACGCGGAGACGCCCGATATATCTTTGTGAACACTAAGACCATGCTACTGATTCACCTTATCTTAATAGACTATCCTTACTATCAAAGAGTGACGTGGAATTTAGCGTCAAGTACCTGCAGCGCCCTGGCCTGCTCACTGACCACCTGCAGCGCCCTGGCCTGCTCACTGACCACCTGCAGCGCCCTGGCCTGCTCACTGACCACCTGCAGCGTCCTGGCCTGCTCACTGACCACCTGCAGCGCCCTGGCCTGCTCACTGACCGCCTGCATCAAGTGTCACCATCAAAACACACTTCGGGAGTTCACTTGAGTTACAACTGATGTCTCTTGACTGAACGTAGTATTTGTTCCTATTCCTTCCCATTAGAGGTCTGGGTAGTCGAGACGGTAGAGCGTCAATATACGGACCGCAGTTCGAGTCCCTCGTCCACCATATTGTTAATTCACACTTTAGTTTTTAACAAACTAACCTGTGCACTAACACTGACATTAATCAAATCTTACAACCCTACTAACCTTCAACCCCTACTAACCCTCAACCCCCACTAACCCTCAACCTCCACTAACCCTCAACCTCCACTAACCCTCAACCCCAGTAACCCTCAACTTCCACTCACCCTTAACCCCAGTAACCCTCAACCACTACTAACCCTCAACCCCAGTAACCCTCAACTTCCACTAACCCTTACACATCACCATACAGGTTTACCACTTACTTTGAAATAAACTGTAGGGGTCACACAACACCTGAGGAATACGAGGGAGACAGGTTTGATCCAAGGAAAGGGAAGGTCGCTACAATTCCTTGGATCAAGAGAACCTTTCTTAGTCCCCCTGAAAGGCCAGACTACAATTACTTATGATTACAGAGAAGAGGATTTGCCAGTGAAGGTTTCCGGTACAAGTGACTGTTATATTTACCTGGAGTTTACCTGGAGAGAGTTCCGGGGGTCAACGCCCCCGCGGCCCGGTCTGAGACCAGGCCTCCTGGTGGATCAGAGCCTGATCAGCCAGGCTGTTGCTGCTAGCTGCACGCAAACCAACATACGAGCCACAGCCCGGCTGATCCGGAACTGACTTTAGGTGCTTGTCCAGTGCCAGCTTGAAGACTGCCAGGGGTCTGTTGGTAATCCCCCTTATGTGTGCTGGGAGGCAGTTGAACAGTCTCGGGCCCCTGACACTTATTGTATGGTCTCTTAACGTGTCTCTTAACCCGCCACCAAACAGAAGCTCCCGGCTGCAACACAATGCAATCATATCAGAGGGAATTGCTAAAGCAACAACCAAGGCAACGACCAAGCTGTTGATCCCACGGGATTTCATTCAGCGAGAAATAGACTGAGAGAACTGCGACTACCACAGGCATCTCCTCACTGCAGGATCACCTCAGCCAAGACTTAAGTTGATGCGACTCACCTCTGTAAAGCCTAGGCGCGTGCACGCACGCACACACTATAATGTCCTCAGTTACGAACAATTCAAAAAATTATTATATCTGTGAGAGAAATGCTAAACCCGAAGGAATCATACAAATCTTATGAAATGGGAGGCAAACAGGTTCGATCCAAGGAAGAGGAGGATACTCCAAATTCCTTGGATCAAGATCCCTAGTGGGTTACTGAAGACTCTCACCCAAAAAAATAAAATAGAACTTTTATTACTTTCTAAAATAAATATCTCGGTATTTTCCATTATCTTCATCTTTCTTCCATCTCTCTAAATTATTATTCCTCTTCTACTTTGTTTTCCTCTTCTCATAATTCTCTCTTTTCTGACTCTTCCTTTCTTTTACTGCTTGTTTCTCACCTCTTCTTATTCTTCTCTTCTTTCCACTATTGCTTTTCCGCCTCTTTCTACTCTTTCTATCACTACTTCTTTCTTACTTCCCTTCTTTCATTGCTTGTTTCTCACCTCTTCTTATTCTTCTCTTCCTATTACTACTCCTTTCTTACCTCTTCTGACTCTTCCCTTCTTTATATTTATCGCTTCTCACATCTTCTTACTCTTCTTTCTATTACTGTTCGTTCCTCACCTCTTTCCCATTCTCTTTTATTACTCTTATTATTTATTCTTGTGTTCCTCCCTCATTCTCCTTCCTACAAATTAATTTTTTTGGTAGCTTCTCTGCTTCCTTCCTTCGTAATTATCTTGTTGTTTACCTCTGATATTTGTCTTCTCATCCTCCGTTATTATCCCACTTCCTCTCTTTAATCTATGTAATTATTCCTAATTTTCTCTCGCCTACCTCTCCTTTGCATCCTTCCTGTCTACACTGTGTGTGTGTGTGTGTGTGTGTGTGTGTTGCTACTGCAGCTGCTGCTGTGGGTGTTGCTACTGCAGCTTCTGCTGTGGGTGTTGCTACTGCAGCTGCTGCTGTGTGTGTTGCTACTGCAGCTGCTGCTGTGTGTTGCTACTGCAGCTGCTGTGGGTGTTGCTACTGCAGCTGCTGCTGCTGTGGGTGTTGCTACTGCAGCTGCTGCTGTGTGTGTTGCTACTGCAGCTGCTGCTGCTGTGGGTGTTGCTACTGCAGCTGCTGCTGTGTGTGTTGCTACTGCAGCTGCTGCTGTGTGTATTGCTACTGCAGCTGCTGCTGCTGTGGGTGTTGCTACTGCAGCTGCTGCTGTGGGTGTTGCTACTGCAGCTGCTGCTGCTGTGGGTGTTGCTACTGCAGCTGCTGCTGCTGTGGGTGTTGCTACTGCAGCTGCTGCTGCTGTGGGTGTTGCTACTGCAGCTGCTGCTGCTGTGGGTGTTGCTACTGCAGCTGCTGCTGCTGTGGGTGTTGCTACTGCAGCTGCTGCTGCTGTGTGTAGCTACTGCAGCTGCTGCTGCTGTGGGTGTAGCTACTGCAGCTGCTGCTGCTGTGGGTGTAGCTACTGCAGCTGCTGCTGCTGTGGGTGTTGCTGCTGCTGTGGGTGTTGCTACTGCAGATGCTGCTGTGGGTGTTGCTACTGCAGATGCTGCTGTGGGTGTTGCTACTGCAGCTGCTGTGGGTGTTGCTACTGCACCTGCTGCTGTTGGTGTTAGTGTTGCTACTGCAGCTGCTGCTGCTGTGGGTGTAGCTACTGCAGCTGCTGCTGCTGTGTGTGCAGCTGCTGTGGGTGTAGCTATTGCAGCTGCTGCTGCTGTGGGTGTTGCTACTGCAGATGTTGCTGTGGGTGTTGCTACTGCAGATGCTGCTGTTGGTGTTGCTACTGCAGATGCTGCTGTGGGTGTTGCTACTGCAGCTGCTGCTGTGGGTGTTGCTACTGCAGCTGCTGCTGTTGGTGTTAGTGTTGCTACTGCAGCTGCTGCTGCTGTGGGTGTTGCTACTGCAGCTGCTGCTGCCGTGGGTGTTGCTACTGCAGCTGCTGCTGCTGTGGGTGTAGCTATTGCAGCTGCTGCTGCTGTGGGTGTTGCTACTGCAGCTGCTGCTGCTGCTGTGTGTGTTGCTACTGCAGATGCTGCTGTGGGTGTTGCTACTGCAGCTGCTACTGTTGGTGTTGCTACTGCAGCTGCTGCTGCTGTGGGTGTTGCTACTGCAGCTGCTGCTGCTGTGGGTGTTGCTACTGCAGCTGCTGCTGCTGTGGGTGTTGCTACTGCAGCTGCTGCTGCTGTGGGTGTTGCTGCTGCTGCTGCTGTGGGTGTTGCTACTGCAGATGCTGTTGTGGGTGTTGCTACTGCAGCTGCTGCTGCTGTGGGTGTAGCTATTGCAGCTGCTCCTGATGTGGGTGTTGCTACTGCAGCTGCTGCTGCTGTGGGTGTTGCTACTGCAGCAGCTGCTGCTGCTGTGGGTGTTGCTACTGCAGCAGCTGCTGCTACTGTGGGTGTTGCTACTGCAGCTGATGCTGCTGATGTGGGTGTTGCTACTGCAGCTGCTGCTGCTGCTGTGGGTGTTGCTACTGTAGCTGATGCTGCTGTTGTGGGTGTTGCTACTGCAGCTGCTGCTGCTGCTGTGGGTGTTGCTACTGCAGCTGATGCTGCTGCTGTGGGTGTTGCTACTGCAGCTGCTGCTGCTGCTGTGGGTGTTGCTACTGCAGCTGCTGCTGCTGCTGTGGGTGTTGCTACTGCAGCTGCTGCTGCTGCTGTGGGTGTTGCTACTGCAGCTGCTGCTGTGGGTGTTGCTACTGCAGCTGCTGCTGTGGGTGTTGCTACTGCAGCTGATGCTGCTGCTGTGGGTGTTGCTACTGCAGCTGCTGCTGTGGGTGTTGCTACTGCAGCTGCTGCTGCTGCTGTGGGTGTTGCTACTGCAGCTGCTGCTGCTGCTGCTGCTGTGGGTGTTGCTACTGCAGCTGCTGCTGCTGTGGGTGTTGCTACTGCAGATGCTGCTGTGGGTGTTGCTACTGCAGCTGCTGCTGTTGGTGTTGCTACTGCAGCAGCTGCTGCTGTGGGTGTTGCTACTGCAGCTGATGCTGCTGTTACTAGTAATGCTGGTGCTACTGTTACTAATACTGGTGGTGATGCTACCGCTGCTGTTACTAATACTGGTGGTGCTGCTACCGCTGCTGTTACTAATACACTGGTGATGCTGCTACCGCTGCTGTTACTAATACTGGTGGTGCTGCTACCGCTGCTGTTACTAATACTGGTGGTGCTGCTACCGCTGCTGTTACTAATACTGGTGATGATGCTACCGCTGCTGTTACTAATACTGGTGGTGATGCTACCGCTGCTGTTACTAATACTGGTGATGATGCTACCGCTGCTGTTACTAATACTGGTGGTACTGCTAGCGCTGCTGTTACTAATACTGGTGGTACTGCTACCGCTGCTGTTACTAATACTGGTGATGCTGCTACCGCTGCTGTTACTAATACTGGTGGTGCTGCTACTGCTGCTGTTACTAATACTGGTGGTGCTGCTACTGCTGCTGTTACTAATACTGGTGGTGCTGCTACCGCTGCTGTTACTAATACTGGTGGTGCTGCTACCGCTGCTGTTACTAATACTGGTGGTGCTGCTACTGCTGCTGTTACTAATACTGGTGGTGATGCTACCGCTGCTGTTACTAATACTGGTGGTGCTGCTACCGCTGCTGTTACTAATACTGGTGGTGCTGCTACAGCTGCTGTTACTAATACTGGTGATGATGCTACCGCTGCTGTTACTAATACTGGTGGTGCTGCTACCGCTGCTGTTACTAATACTGGTGATGCTGCTACCGCCGCTGTTACTAATACTGGTGATGCTGCTACCGCTGCTGTTACTAATACTGGTGGTGCTGCTACTGCTGCTGTTACTAATACTGGTGGTGCTGCTACCGCTGCTGTTACTAATACTGGTGGTACTGCTACCGCCGCTGTTACTAATACTGGTGATGCTGCTACCGCTGATGTTACTAATACTGGTGGTGCTGCTACTGCTGCTGTTACTAATACTGG
>NC_069487.1:1949441-1996401 GCF_026875155.1 Cherax quadricarinatus
TTTGCCAAACACACACCAACCCACAACAAAAGCGAGTGCTCAAAAACCACATTTGTATATAATCGGTAAAATTATATTTTAATATTATTATTTTGTGTGAAATTTTTAACTAGGCATACTTATAATAATATTACAAGCATAACTTAAGAACGCTATATTACAAGTGTTATCGACAAGTGCCTTTGACAACTATAGCTACTACTATTACTGTGTGTTATGTGTGTATATATAAATAATATATATATTATATATATATTAATAATATATATATATATATCATTAAATTATATTGCCGAATATGTAAAACTGGTTAATTAGCCAAAATTTTAAATTAAGTCCATTCTAAAATTTTCTCTTGTACATTTAAAGATCCTTTTTCTTCATTTTTGTTTATATATAAATTATTAATTTTGTACTAAAAGAACCTTAGAAAACATACCTAACATTATTATAACCAGCGCAATTTAATTTAGCCTAATCCAACTAAATATATTTTAGATAAGCTTACAATAATTTAATAATAAACAAACACAATGAAATATATTTTTTTCGTTAGGTTCAGAATGATTTTTGCGAAATTATTGCATACACAAATTTTCGCTTGCCTTATTCGGCAAGAGGAGCGTTGCTATTTAAGCTTGAGAAGCTTAAAAAAAAAAACTAACGACAAACACAGCAAACAATAGCAACACTAACCTACATACTTTATCTAAATCTCACATAAACAAAGAAAACAATTCAATTTACATCAATATACACGAGATGAAGTTTATTAACCCACTCGATAACACACACTGCATTTATATACATAAATGAATCGTTTCATTTACGAGTAACTTTTTTTTTTTTTTGTGTAAACAATATTTGTGAAATCAATATTACATCATTTACAGTAAATGCAGAAGTAAGCCAGTGGAAGGTCTCGGTCAGATGACCAAAGTCTCCAGCTGCGGGTTATCTTATGACTAAGACACTTATTCTGTTTCCTGACAAACTTTATACCCACCTAATATAAATTATTTACATAACCAAAGACAATATAAATTATAAATTTACATAAAAACAGGCTAATAAAGTCTAATTATAATTTTTATAATAATTTGTTCAAGGAATTATAATTAAATATTAAATTACAAAATAATTAACGTAATATATTAAATTCCTAAATTGATCCTAATTATATTTAATTGAAATAATTAAATATTAATTTTACCAATGAAAAAATATATCAACGGAATTAATAGTAAAAAATATATATTTATGTATCTTTAAATGAGTTCAGTGTTACCAAGAGTAACGTAGGCTGCAGTGTACTTGGCTGGCAACACTGCTGAAGCAACAACAAAACTTGTGGAAAAATATATTTATTTAAATGTAACTCATTATGTACATAACAGTAAATGATAAAGATTATTATTTATCAAAGTTACATAGACAAGTAGGAATTTGGGACACCTAGGTCTCAAAAATGTCCCCCTTCGATACCTACAACTGTCATATCCACAAGTTGCTTTAGACCTATTAATTACAAGTGAAATATACATCACCAGGAATTCTGGTAAATATATAAATTTGTGGACTGTATATTAAAATTAAAGATATTTATATATATACACATTTATATAACAGAAGGAGAATATGTCTTAATATCACTCACCAATTTGACTGGAGATTAATGTGTATCACTCAGAAAACCTCACTGTCTATACATGAAAATAACAATGGCCAGAGTTAAATATAAACAAACTTATCTGGGGCTCCTGGAGCTGTCTTGTCCAGTCGCCTGATATCTCAAGTTATGCAGGAATGCACATCCAACAATTTCGCCTCCTATTTGAGAGGTGTCAACCCGATTTTAACCTCTAGAGCACGAAAATTCTTCCCATTATTCACTAACGTTTGTGTTAACCAGTTCAAACATGGCGAGTCTCGTCTGCGCAGCTTCCCATTTTTTATAACATAAATATTATTAAATACAGTATGGCCATCTATTTACATATAACTACTGTATTTCTGGAAAATATATACAGTATTTTCCACACAACTGAAGCAACACTGCTGAAACAACACTGCTGAAACAACAACACTGCTGAAGCAACAACACTGAAGCAACAACACTGCTGAAGCAACAACACTGCTGAAGCAACAACACTGCTGAAGCAACAACACTGCTGAAACAACAACACTGCTGAAGCAACAACACTGCTGAAGCAACAACACTGCTGAAGCAACAACACTGCTGAAACAACACTGCTGAAGCAACAACAATGCTGAAACAACAACACTGCTGAAACAACAACACTGCTGAAACAACAACACTGCTGAAACAACAACACTGCTGAAACAACAACACTGCTGAAACAACAACACTGCTGAAGCAACAACACTGCTGAAACAACACTGCTGAAACAACAACACTGCTGAAACAACAACACTGCTGAAACAACAACACTGCTGAAGCAACAACACTGCTGAAGCAACAACACTGCTGAAACAACAACACTGAAGCAACAACACTGCTGAAGCAACAACACTGCTGAAACAACAACACTGCTGAAACAACAACACTGCTGAAACAACAACACTGCTGAAACAACAACACTGCTGAAACAACAACACTGCTGAAACAACAACACTGCTGAAACAACAACACTGCTGAAACAACAACACTGCTGAAACAACAACACTGCTGAAGCAACAACACTGCTGAAGCAACAACACTGCTGAAACAACAACACTGCTGAAGCAACAACACTGCTGAAGCAACAACACTGCTGAAACAACAACACTGCTGAAACAACAATGCTGAAACAACAACACTGCTGAAACAACAACACTGCTGAAGCAACAACACTGCTGAAACAACAATGCTGAAACAACAACACTGCTGAAACAACACTACTGAAACAACAACACTGCTGAAGCAACAACACTGCTGAAGCAACAACACTGCTGAAACAACAATGCTGAAACAACAACACTGCTGAAACAACAACACTGCTGAAGCGACAACACTGCTGAAGCAACAACACTGCTGAAGCAACAACACTGCTGAAACAACAACACTGCTGAAACAACAACACTGCTGAAACAACAACACTGCTGAAACAACACTGCTGAAACAACAGCACTGCTGAAACAACAACACTGCTGAAACAACAATGCTGAAACAACAACACTGCTGAAACAACAACACTGCTGAAGCAACAACACTGCTGAAGCAACAACACTGCTGAAGCAACAACACTGCTGAAACAACAACACTGCTGAAACAACAACACTGCTGAACAACAACACTGCTGAACAACACTGCGAAACAACACTGCTGAAACAACACTGCTGAAACAACAACACTGCTGAAACAAAACAACAATGCTGAAGCAACAACACTGCTGAAACAACCACTGCTGAAGCAACAACACTGCTGAAGCAACAACACTGCTGAAACAACACGCTGAAGACAACAACACTGCTGAAGCAAACAACACACTGCTGAAAACAAACTAACACATGCTGAAGCAACAACACTGCTGAAACAACACTGCTGAAGCAACAACACTGCTGAAGCAACAACACTGCTGAAACACCAAGACTACTGAGGCAACACTGCTGAAGCAACAACACTGCTGAAACAACAACCACACTGGCTAACAACAACACTGCTGAAACAACAACACTGCAAGCAACAACACTGCTGAAACAACACTGACTGAGCAACACTGCTGAAGCAACAACACTGCTAAACAACAACACTGCTGAAGCAACAACACTGCTGAAACAAAGCAACAACACTGCTGAAACACCAACAACATGCTGAACAACAACACTGCTGAACACAACACTGCTGAACAAACAACAACACTGCTGAAACAACAACACTGACTGAAACAACAACAATGCTTGAACAACAACACTGCTGAACAACACACTGCGAAACAACACTGCTGAACAACAACACTGCTGAAACAACAACACTGAAACAACACATGCTAAACAACAACACTGCTGAAACAACAACACTGCTGAAAGCAACAACACTGCTGAAACAACAACACTGCTGAACAACAACACTGCTGAAACAACAACACTGCTGAAACAACAACACTGCTGAAACAACAACACTGCTGAAGCAACAACACTGCTGAAACAACACTGCTGAACAACAACACTGCTGAAACACAACACTACTGAAAGGGCCAACACTGCTAAAGCAACAACACTGCTGAAAAACAACAACACTGCTGAAGCAACAACACTGCTGAAACAACAACACTGCTGAAACAACACTGCTGAAACAACAACACTGCTGAAACAACAACACTGCTGAAACAACAACACTGCTGAAACAACAACACTGCTGAAGACAACAACACTGCTGAAGCAACAACACTGCTGAACAACAACATGCTGAAGCAACAACACTGCTGAAACAACAACACTGCTGAACAACAACATGCTGAAACAACAACACTGCTGAAACAACAACACTGCTGAAACAACAACACTGCTGAAGCAACAACACTGCTGAAACAACACTGCTGAAGCAACAACACTGCTGAAGCAACAACACTGCTGAACAACAACACTGCTGAAAACAACACACAACACTGCTGAAGCAACAACACTGCTGAAACAACAAACTGCTGAAGCAACACTGCTGAAACAACAACACTGCTGAACAACAACACTGCTGACAAACTCGAAACAAAACATGCTGAAACAACAACACTGCTGAAACAACAAACACTGGTGACACAACACTGCTGAAACAACAACACTGCTGAAACAACAACACTGCTGAAACACAACACTGCTGAAGCAACACTGCTGAAACAACAACACTGCTGAAACAACAACACTGCTGAAACACCAAGACTACTGAGGCAACATTGCTGAAACAACAACACTGCTGAAACAACAACACTGCTGAAACAACAACACTGCTGAAGCAACACTGCTGAAGCAACAACACTGCTGAAACAACAACACTGCTGAAACAACAACACTGCTGAAGCAACAACACTGCTGAAACAACACTGCTGAAGCAACAACACTGCTGAAACAACACTGCTGAAACAACAACACTGATGAAACAACAACACTGCTGAAACACCAAGACTACTGAGGCAACACTGCTGAAGCAACAACACTGCTGAAACACCAAGACTACTGAGGCAACACTGCTGAAGCAACAACACTGCTGAAGCAACAACACTGCTGAAACACCAAGACTACTGAGGCAACACTGCTGAAGCAACAACACTGCTGAAGCAACAACACTGCTGAAACACCAAGACTACTGAGGCAACACTGCTGAAGCAACAACACTGCTGAAACACCAAGACTACTGAGGCAACACTGCTGAAGCAACAACACTGCTGAAGCAACAACACTGCTGAAGCAACAACACTGCTGAAACACCAAGACTACTGAGGCAACACTGTTCAAGTAACATTGTTAAAAATGTTGTTTTATGAGTCATGGTGAAGGCAGCCGCATGGAAAAACATCATATTTTGGCGGGAAACATACTTTAGCGAGAAACGTCATATTTTGGAGTGAATCATTTTATTTTGGCGGGAACTTTGCATTTTGGCGGGAACTTTTACTTTTTTTTTCCCCCGAAAAACGACATATTTTGGCAAGGGAAATTTTTTTTTTCGGGAAATATTTTGGCGAGAAACATTTTTAGGCGAGTTTCGTTTATCCGGCCATTAACAAGCCATTGTATCATTTATCCGGCCATTACCAAGCCAGTGTATCGTTTATCCGGCCATTACCAAGCCACTGTATCGTTTATCCGGGCATTATCAGCAACTGTATCGTTTATCCGGCCATTACCAAGCCACTATAACGTTCATCCATTACCAAATCGCTGGATTGTTTATCAGGCCATTATCAAACCGCTGGATCGTTTTTCCGGCCATTATCAAACCACTGGATCGTTTATCTAACCGTATGTGGCTACTATCGTTTATCTGGACACTTCGACCACCTGCATCGTTTATCCAACCACACCAAACCGCTTGATTATTTACCCGGCCACACTAACCAGCTGCATAGTTTATCCGGCCACAGCAAGCAGCTGGTTCCTTTATGTTATCACACCTAACCGTTATGTCGTTTATCTGGCCACACCTATCCACAGTACCGGATTAAAGATGGTACCAGATTTAAGATGCTGCCAGATTAAAAATGCTACTAGATTAAGGATGCTGCCAGAATAAGGATGCTACTAGATTAAGGATGCTACTAGATTAAGGATGCTGCCAGATTAAGGATGCTACTAGATTAAGGATGCTGCCAGATTAAGGATGCTACTAGATTAAGGATACTGCCAGATTAAGGATGCTACTAGATTAAGGATGCTACTAGATTAAGGATGCTGCCAGATTAAGGATGCTACTAGATTGAGGATGCTGCCAGATTAAGGATGCTACTAGATTAAGGATGCTACTAGATTAAGGATGCTGCCAGATTAAGGATGCTACTAGATTAAGGATGCTACTAGATTAAGGATGCTGCCAGATTAAGGATGCTACTAGATTAAGGATGCTGCCAGATTAAGGATGCTACTAGATTAAGGATGCTACTAGATTAAGGATGCTGCCAGATTAAGGATGCTACTAGATTAAGGATACTGCCAGATTAAGGATGCTACTAGATTAAGGATGCTACTAGATTAAGGATGCTGCCAGATTAAGGATGCTACTAGATTGAGGATGCTGCCAGAT
This sequence comes from Cherax quadricarinatus, assembly GCF_026875155.1. Lineage (NCBI taxonomy): Eukaryota > Metazoa > Arthropoda > Malacostraca > Decapoda > Parastacidae > Cherax > Cherax quadricarinatus. Next base: position 1,956,175 of record NC_069487.1, read on the forward strand.
TAAGGATGCTACTAGATTAAGGATGCTACTAGATTAAGGATGCTGCCAGATTAAGGATGCTACTAGATTAAGGATGCTACTAGATTAAGGATGCTGCCAGATTAAGGATGCTACTAGATTAAGGATGCTGCCAGATTAAGGATGCTACTAGATTGAGGATGCTGCCAGATTAAGGATGTCAGATTAAGGATGCTGCCAGATTAAGGATGCTACTAGATTAAGGATGCTGCCAGATTAAAGATACTGCCAGGAAAATCTCAGAGGCAAGTGCTCTAATTAGTTATCTGTACCTCACCTACTATCGTACGATGAGAGCGAGATATCGTAGGCTAAGAGAGCGAGATATATACGGACAACAGATCAACGTGGTTGAGGTCAAGGTGTGTACTATACTACGGAAGCGCTTGATAACTCAGGATACAAGAATGAAGATACACAGAGATCAAATAAGAATGTGATAGAAGTCAAGAAGGTGTAAATACAAACGTCATAAATATGACGCTGTCTACGGGTTTAAAAATATTACAAAACTATTGGGAAGAATATACTAAGTCTCTTGTTCACCAGACATTATAACTGATAAAAGAGGATGTGTAGGAAAATACAGGTTTTAGACAGAAAAACTGTTTTTCTTAAGCTAATTTACCCTGACAAGATATTCAGCACAGGAGGAAAATAATACATAGACAAATACTGTGTTATTGTATCTGGGTCAGGGGAGGGGCAAAGGGAACGGAGGAGAGAAAGAGGGGGAGAGATACTTGCGGTAATCGCAGTTTTTTTTTTTTCTCTGTATCTCTCCAGCACTATGTGCTTGACCCATCCTGTGTAATGGAATATGACAGGGAAACACAGCCAGCTTTTATTCCCACCACCACTGTGTAACTATTATATAGAATATGGTACCAAGCACACTCCTGATGTATTCAACTCTCTCTCTCTCTCTCTCTCTCTCTCTCTCTCTCTCTCTCTCTCTCTCTCTCTCTCTCTCTCTCTCTCTCTCTCATTATTCCTCCCTCAGAGTATCAATTATACCGTCTCTTACCTCCTTGTCAGGCAAAATATTCCCTACACTATTTTATCCCAGACATCACCATCATTACCTAAAAATATAATATTAATATGCTTTATACAACACGTAAAAAAAAACACAAAATTGTTTAAATATTAAGTATAGAATTTTCTGCCTGCTTTTACACTCCTAGCGGTAGCGTGTTCGTTCACAACCAAAAGGCCCCAGATTCGAATCCGGGTAGAAAGTGACGTAGGGCGGTCTCTCAACCCCACGTGTTTCTAGCGTAAAAGGTACTGACGTAGTTGCTAACCCCTAGTCCCCTTGTTCAACTAGCATGGCAGGTCCCGGAAGCTTAGTGTTAACACTGATGCCCCAGTTCACTAGCAGTAAAATAGGTCCCTAATCGCAAGTGGTGATACTAAAGTGAATACAAAGATCAGGGGAAAAAATGGGCCAGGCTTTTTGGTTTTCTGTGGCTTAAAACCCCCACATGTTGGGTTTAAACCCCACAAAATTTTTCACGGGGTTTAAATCCCCCATCGAGGTTTAAATTTTCCTAATAGTCTTAATTTCTTTTTTCCTTTTTAAACTGTTTGCCTCTTGGCCTTCAAGGGGGTTTTTGAAAGCATATCGTCAAGGGGGGGACTTTCCAGGAATTAAGGTTAAAACCCCCCCTGGTGGGATTTAACCTGGTAAAAATTTTGTTATTGTTTAAAAATCAATAGTATTGTTTATTACCCTGAGCCTGTCACCGCTGTAGTGCTCACCCCCTGTAGCCCGGGTACACCCTGTAGCTGCCAAACCCCTTTGCCCGGGTACACCCACGAGCTGCTAACCCACTGTAGCTGTCACCCGCTGTACGGCTACACCCACTGTAGCCCGCTAACCCTGTAGCCTGTACACCCCCCTGTGCCCGCTACACCCCCTTAGCCGCTACCCCCCTGTAGCCCGGTCACCACTGTGCCTGCTACACCCCCTGTAGTGCTACACCCGCTGTAGCCCGGGTACACCCCCTGAGCCCGCTCACCCACGTGCCTGCTACACCCGCTGTAGCCTGCTACCCCGCGAGCCTGCTAACCACTGTAGCCGCACACCCCTGTGCCCGCTTCACCCATGAGCCCGCTACACCCCTGTAGCGCTACACCCCCCTGTAGCCTGCTACACCCACTGTGCCCGTACCCGCTGTAGCCGGCTACACCCCCTGTAGCCGCTACACCCGCTGTAGCCGGGTACACCCCCTGTGCGGGTAACCCCCTGAGCCTGTACACCCGCGTAGCTGCTACACCCGCTGTAGCCTGCTACACCGCTGTAGCCTGCTCACCCGCTGTAGCCGGGGTACACCCGCTGTAGCCGGCTACACCCGCTGTGCCGCTCACCGCGAGCCGTACCCCGCTGTAGCCCGCTACACCCGCTTAGCCGGCTACACCCGCTGTAGCCCGCTAACCCGCTGTAGCCGTACACCCGTGTAGCCGTACACCCCCACTGTAAGCTTGCTAACCCCCTGTAGCCGCTACACCCCTTTTTCCCCAACCCCCTGTAGCCGGGTACACCCCTGTAGCTGTACACCCGCGTACCCGTACACCGCTGTAGCCGCTACACCCGCTGTAGGCTACACCCGCTGTAGCCTGCTACCCCGTGTAGCCTGTTTCACCGTGTAGCTTTCTACACCCCCTGTAGCCGGTACCCCGCTGTAGCCGCTCACCCCCTGTAGCGTACACCCGCTGTAGCCGCCACCCGCTGTAGCCGGGTACACCCCCTGTAGTGCTAAACCCCCCGGGAGCCGGTACACCCCCTGAGCCCGTCACCCGCTGTAGCGGGGTACACCCGCTTGCCCCGCTACACCCGGGTTTTAAGCCTGCAACCCCCCCGTAGCCGCTACACCCCCTGTAGCCGTCACCCGCTTAGCCTGCTACACCGCTGTACGCTACACCCGCTGTAGCCTTTCTACACCCGCTGTAGCCTGCTAACCGCTGTAGCTGCTACACCCGCGTAGCCTGCTACACCCCCCTGTAGCCGGGTACACCCCCTTAGCTGCTACACCGGTAGCCTCTACACCCCCTGTAGCCCGGTACACCCGCTGTGCCCGTACACCCCCTGTAGGCAAAAGAAACGAAAGGGAGCGGGAGTGAGACAGAGGGAACCCCAGGAAGGGGGGGGAAAATGTAGGGGGAGGGGGGAGAAGGGGGGGGTAGGAGGGGAAGGAGGAAGGATGGGAGGGTAGTTGGGAAGGAGGGGAAAGGTGGGAGGGTAGGGGGAAGGTGGGGGGTAGGGGGGGGGAGGTGAAGGGGTAGGAAAAGGGGGGATGGAGGTAGGAGGGAGGGGGGAGGGGAGGGAGGGAGGGGGAGGGAGGGGGGATGGTAGGAGGGGGGGGGGAGAGAGGGAGGGTAGGAGGGAAGAGGGAGGGAGGGGAGGGTAGGGAGGGAGGGAGGGATGGGGGGTAGGGGGGGGAGGATGGGGGGTGGGGGGAGGGTGAGGAGGGGGGGAGGAGGAGGGGGGGATGGGGGGTAGGAGGGGGGGAGGGAGGGATGGGGGTAGGAGGGGGGGGGGAGGTGGGGGTAGGAGGGGGAGGGAGGGGGGAGGGAGGGGGGAGGAGGGAGGGGGGAGGGAGGGATGGGAGGGTAGGAGGGGGGGGTGGGGGGGAGGGGGGGAGGGAGGGAGAGGATGGGAGGGTAGGACGGAGGGAGAGAGAGGATTGGAGGTAGAAGGGAGGAGGGAGGGCGAGGATGGGAGGGTAGGAGGGAGAGGATGGGAGGGTAGGAGGGAGGGAGGGAGAGGATGGAGGGTAGGAGGAGGGAGGGAGAGGATGGAGGGTAGGAGGGCGAGGATGGGAGGGTAGGAGGGAGGGAGAAGATGGGAGGGTAGGAGGGAGGGAGGGAGAGGATGGGAGGGTAGGAGGGAGGGAGGGCGAGGATGGGAGGGTAGGAGGGAGGGAGGGCGAGGATGGGAGGGTGGTTGCTGTCTACCAACCACTACCACGGGACGGTAGCACCTCACTGGGTGGTTGCTGTCTACCAATCTCCTACCACAAGACGGTAGTACCTCCCTGGGTGGTTGCTGTCTACCAATCTCCTACCACAAGAGGGTAGTACCTTCCTGGGTGGTTGCTGTCTACCAACCACTACCACGGGACGGTAGCACCTCACTGGGTGGTTGCTGTCTACCAACCACTACCACAAGACGGTAGTAACTTCCTGGGTGGTTGCTGTCTACCAGTCTCCTACCACAAGACGGTAGTACCTTCCTGAGTGGTTGCTGTCTACCAACCTCCTACCACAAGACGGTAGTACCTTCCTGGGTGGTTGCTGTCTACCAACCACTACCACGGGACTGTAGCACCTCACTGGGTGGTTGCTGTCTACCAACCACTACCACAAGACGGTAGTACCTTCCTGGGTGGTTGCTGTCTACCAACCACTACCACGGGACGGTAGCACATCACTGGGTGGTTGCTGTCTACCAACCACTACCACAAAACGGTAGTACCTTCCTGGGTGGTTGCTGTCTACCAACCACTACCACGGGACGGTAGCACCTCACTGGGTGGTTGCTGTCGACCAACCTCCTACCACAAGACGGTAGTACCTTCCTGGGTGGTTGCTGTCTACCAACCACTACCACGGGACGGTAGCACCTCACTGGGTGGTTGCTGTCTACCAACCTCCTACCACAAGACGGTAGTACCTTCCCGGGTGGTTGCTGTCTACCAATCTCCTACCACAAGACGGTAGTATCTTCCTGGGTGGTTGCTGTCTACCAACCACTATCACGGGACGGTAGCACCTCACTGGGTGGTTGCTGTCTACCATCCACCTACCACAAGACGGTAGTACCTCCCTGGGTGGTTGCTGTCTACCAACCTCCTACCACAGGACGGTAGCACCTCACTGGGTGGTTGCTGTCTACCAACCTCCTACCACAAGACGGTAGCACCTCCCTGGGTGGTTGCTGTCTACCAACCTCCTACCACAGGACGGTAGCACCTCACTGGGTGGTTGCTGTCTACCAACCTCCTACCACAAGACGGTAGTACCTCCCTGGGTGGTTGCTGTCTACCAACCTCCTACCAGAAGACGGTAGTACCTCCCTGGGTGGTTGCTGTCTACCAACTTCCTACCACAAGACGGTAGTACCTCCCTGGGTGGTTGCTGTCTACCAACTTCCTACCACAAGACGGTAGTACCTCCCTGGGTGGTTGCTGTCTACCAACTTCCTACCACAAGACGGTAGTACCTCCCTGGGTGGTTGCTGTCTACCAACTTCCTACCACAAGACGGTAGTACTCCCTGGGTGGTTGCTGTCTACCAACTTCCTACCACAAGACGGTAGTACCTCCCTGGGTGGTTGCTGTCTACCAACTTCCTACCACAAGACGGTAGTACCTCCTGGGTGGTTGCTGTCTACCAACTTCCTACCAAAAGACGGTAGTACCTCCCTGGGTGGTTGCTGTCTACCAACTTCCTACCACAAGACGGTAGTACCTCCCTGGGTGGTTGCTGTCTACCAACTTCCTACCACAAGACGGTAGTACCTCCCTGGGTGGTTGCTGTCTACCAACTTCCTACCAAAAGACGGTAGTACCTCCCTGGGTGGTTGCTGTCTACAAACCTACTACCTAGGATATATATATATATATATATATATATATATATATATATATATATATATATATATATATATATATATATATATATATATATATATAGTGTCAATAAAGAGAAGAATGGACGGGGGATCGAACCCTGGCGGCCCCGCAGAAGGTGTAGTAGGTCCAGTGCTTTACCACTGAGCTAAGAGGCTTTCAATAGAAAGATTCCGGAAATAGAACCTGTGTTCATACATCTAACTGTTGCTGCTGTTGTTGGTGCAGTTACTGCTGCTGTTGTTGGTGCAGTTACTGCTGATGATGCTGTTACTGCAGCTACTGATGTTGTTGTTGGTGCAGTTACTGCTGCTGTTGTTGGTGCAGTTACTGCTGATGATGCTGTTACTGCAGCTACTGATGTTGTTGGTGGTGCAGTTACTGCTGCTGTTGTTGGTGCAGTTACTGCTGCTGTTGTTGGTGCAGTTACTGCTGCTGTTGTTGGTGCAGTTACTGCTGCTGTTGTTGGTGCAGTTACTGCTGCTGTTGTTGGTGCAGTTACTGCTGCTGTTGTTGGTGCAGTTACTGCTGCTGTTGTTGGTGCAGTTACTGCTGCTGTTGTTGGTGCAGTTACTGCTGCTGTTGGTGGTGCAGTTACCGCTGCTGTTGTTGGTGGTGGTGCAGTTACTGCTGTTGTTGGTGGTGTAGTTACTGCTACTGTTGTTGGTGCAGTTACTGTTGCTGTTGTTGGTGGTGCAGTTACTGTTGCTGTTGTTGGTGGTGCAGTTACTGCTGCTGCTGTTGTTGGTGCAGTTACTGTTGCTGCTGCTGTTGGTGGTGCAGTTACTGCTGCTGTTGTTGGTGGTGGTGCAGTTACTGCTGCTGTTGTTGGTGGTGGTGCAGTTACTGCTGTTGTTGTTGGTGTAGTTACTGCTGCTGTTGTTGGTGCAGTTACTGCTGTTGTTGTTGGTGCAGTTACTGCTGCTGTTGTTGGTGGTGCAGTTACTGCTGCTGTTTTTGGTGTAGTTACTGCTACTGTTGTTGGTGCAGTTACTGCTGCTGTTGTTGGTGCAGTTACTGCTGTTGTTGTTGGTGCAGTTACTGCTGCTGTTGTTGGTGGTGCAGTTACTGCTGCTGTTTTTGGTGCAGTTACTGCTACTGTTGTTGGTGCAGTTACTGTTGCTGTTTTTGGTGCAGTTACTGCTACTGTTGTTGGTGCAGTTACTGCTGCTGTTGTTGGTGGTGCAGTTACTGCTGCTGCTGTTGTTGGTGCAGTTACTGTTGCTGTTTTTGGTGCAGTTACTGCTGTTGTTGGTGCAGTTACTGCTGCTGTTGTTGGTGCAGTTACTGCTGCTGTTGTTGGTGCAGTTACTGCTGCTGTTGTTGGTGCAGTTACTGCTGCTGTTGTTGGAGGTGGTGCAGTTACTGCTGCTGTTGTTGGTGCAGTTACTGCTGCTGTTGTTGGTGGTGGTGCAGTTACTGCTGCTGTTGTTGGTGCAGTTACTGCTGCTGTTGTTGATGCAGTTACTGCTGCTGTTGTTGGTGCAGTTACTGCTGCTGTTGTTGGTGCAGTTACTGCTGCTGTTGTTGGTGCAGTTACCGCTGCTGTTGTTGGAGGTGGTGCAGTTACTGCTGCTGTTGTTGGTGCAGTTACTGCTGCTGTTGTTGGTGGTGCAGTTACTGCTGCTGCTGTTGTTGGTGCAGTTACTGTTGCTGTTGTTGGTGGTGCAGTTACTGCTGCTATTGTTGATGATGGCGCAGTTACTGCTGCTGTTATTGGTGGTGTTGGTGCAGTTGCTGCTGCTGTTGGTGGTGCAGTTGCTGCTGCTGCTGCTGTTGGTGGTGCAGTTGCTGCTGCTGCTGCTGCTGTTGGTGGTGCAGTTACTGCTGATGATGCTGTTACTGCCGCTACTGATGATGCTGCCGCTGCTGATATCTGTGGTGGTGGTAGTGCTGTTACTGTTCCAACTGGTGATGGTGGTGGTAGTAGTGCTTCTAGTGCTGCTGCTTCTTGCCGCTAGTAGTAGTGTTATTGCCGCTTGTGTTGCTACTTCTTGCCGCTAGTAGTGTTGTTATTGCCGCTTGTGTTGCTGCTATGGATGCCGTTGCCATGAGCCAGCTCGTCGACGCCGTCTCTAAGCTTCCGCTGTTCTGCAGCTGCCGCCAACAGCGCCGCTGCTGCCGCTGCTGCTGCCGCCGCCACCAACTCCATTATTCAGTTTTAAAGCATCACCGTCATTGCAAGAATGGAAAAGATCTGGATGCGAGTCAACATGCGGTACAGACAAGGCAGTCTATCTACCACAACTACTGCAACAACCACCACTACTACTGAAACTACCACTGCGGTACAGACAAGGCAGTTATCTACCACAACTACTGCAGCAACCACCACTACTACTGTGACTACCACTGCGGTACAGACAAGGCAGTTATCTACCACAACTACTGCAACAACCACCACTACTACTGAAACTACCACTGCGGTACAGACAAGGCAGTCTATCTACCACAACTACTGCAACAACCACCACTACTACTGTGACTACCACTGCGGTACAGACAAGGCAGTCTACCACAACTACTGCAACAACCACCACTACTACTGTGACTACCACTGCGGTACAGACAAGGCAGTCTATCTACCACAACTACTGCAACAACCACTACTACTGTGACTACCACTGCGGTACAGACAAGGCAGTCTACCACAACTACTGCAACAACCACCACTACTACTGTGACTACCACTGCGGTACAGACAAGGCAGTCTATCTACCACAACTACTGCAACAACCACCACTACTACTGTGACTACCACTGCGGTACAGACAAGGCAGTCTACCACAACTACTGCAACAACCACCACTACTACTGTGACTACCACTGCGGTACAGACAAGGCAGTCTATCTACCACAACTACTGCAACAACCACCACTACTACTGTGACTACCACTGCGGTACAGACGTGGTAGATAGACTGCCTTGTCTGTACCGCAGTGGTAGTCACAGTAGTAGTGGTGGTTGTTGCAGTAGTTGTGGTAGATAGACTGCCTTGTCTGTACCGCAGTGGTAGTCACAGTAGTAGTGGTGGTTGTTGCAGTAGTTGTGGTAGATAGACTGCCTTGTCTGTACCGCAGTGGTAGTTTCAGCAGTAGTGGTGGTTATTGCAGTAGTTGTGGTAGATAGACTTCCTTGTCTGTACCGCAGTGGTAGTCACAGTAGTAGTGGTGGTTGTTGCAGTAGTTGTGGTAGATAGACTGCCTTAACTACTGCAACAACCACCACTACTACTGTGACTACCACTGCGGTACAGACAAGGAAGTCTATCTACCACAACTACTGCAATAACCACCACTACTACTGTGACACCACTACTACTGTGACTACCACTGCGGTATAGACAAGGCAGTCTATCTACCACAACTACTGCAACAACCACCACTACTGCTGAAACTACCACTGCGGTACAGACAAGGCAGTCTATCTACCACAACTACTGCAACAACCACCACTACTACTGTGACTACCACTGCGGTACAGACAAGGCAGTCTATCTACCACAACTACTGCAACAACCACCACTACTACTGTGACTACCACTGCGGTACAGACAAGGCAGTCTATCTACCACAACTACTGCAACAACCACTACTACTGAAACTACCACTGCGGTACAGACAAGGCAGTCTATCTACCACAACTACTGCAACAACCACCACTACTACTGTGACTACCACTGCGGTACAGACAAGGCAGTCTACCACAACTACTGCAACAACCACCACTACTACTGTGACTACCACTGCGGTACAGACAAGGCAGTCTATCTACCACAACTACTGCAACAACCACCACTACTACTGTGACTACCACTGCGGTACAGACGTGGTAGATAGACTGCCTTGTCTGTACCGCAGTGGTAGTCACAGTAGTAGTGGTGGTTGTTGCAGTAGTTGTGGTAGATAGACTGCCTTGTCTGTACCGCAGTGGTAGTCACAGTAGTAGTGGTGGTTGTTGCAGTAGTTGTGGTAGATAGACTGCCTTGTCTGTACCGCAATGGTAGTCACAGTAGTAGTGGTGGTTGTTGCAGTAGTTGTGGTAGATAGACTGCCTTGTCTGTACCGCAGTGGTAGTCACAGTAGTGGTGGTTGTTGCAGTAGTTGTGGTAGATAGACTGCCTTGTCTGTACCGCAGTGGTAGTTTCAGCAGTAGTGGTGGTTGTTGCAGTAGTTGTGGTAGATAGACTGCCTTGTCTGTACCGCAGTGGTAGTCACAGTAGTAGTGGTGTCACAGTAGTAGTGGTGGTTTTTGCAGTAGTTGTGGTAGATAGACTTCCTTGTCTGTACCGCAGTGGTAGTCACAGTAGTAGTGGTGGTTGTTGCAGTAGTTGTGGTAGACTGCCTTAACTACTGCAACAACCACCACTACTACTGTGACTACCACTGCGGTACAGACAAGGCAGTCTATCTACCACAACTACTGCAACAACCACCACTACTGCTGAAACTACCACTGCGGTACAGACAAGGCAGTCTATCTACCACAACTACTGCAACAACCACTACTACTGTGACTACCACTGCGGTACAGACAAGGCAGTTATCTACCACAACTACTGCAACAACCACCACTACTACTGAAACTACCACTGCGGTACAGACAAGGCAGTCTATCTACCACAACTACTGCAACAACCACCACTACTACTGTGACTACCACTGCGGTACAGACAAGGCAGTCTATCTACCACAACTACTGCAACAACCACTACTACTGTGACTACCACTGCGGTACAGACAAGGCAGTTATCTACCACAACTACTGCAACAACCACCACTACTACTGAAACTACCACTGCGGTACAGACAAGGCAGTCTATCTACCACAACTACTGCAACAACCACCACTACTACTGTGACTACCACTGCGGTACAGACAAGGCAGTCTATCTACCACAACTACTGCAACAACCACTGCTACTGACCTTCATACCTTCATAATGTTGTATCACACACACACACACACACACACACACACACACACAATGTCGTGCCGAAGAGGTAAAATTGGTCAATTAGCAAGAACTCGCTTTAAAATTAAGTCCTTTTTTTAAATTTTCTCTTATTCGCTTAAAAGTATATATTTTCCATTTATGTTAATGTAAAAATTTATAATTTTGAACCAAAAGAACCTTAGAAAACTTACCTGACCTTATTATAACAATCGCAATTTAATTTAGCCTAATGCAACTAAATATATTTCAGATAAGTTTACAATAATTTAATAATAAATGAATACAATGACATTTTTTCGTTAGGTTCAGAATGATTTTTGCGAAATTATTACATACACAAATTTTTGTTTGCCGTATTCGGCAAGAAGAGCGTTGCTATTTAAGCCAAAATCGCACGTTTTACCTATTCGGCACGACAGTGTGTGTGTGTGTGTGTGTGTGTGTGTGTGTGTGTGTGTTGTGTGTGTGTGTGTGTGTGTGAGATCTTCAATCACAATATCATCTAGCTTTTAAGCCAAATTAGCACGTTTTACCTATTCGGCACGACAGTGTGTGTGTGTGTGTGTGTGTGTGTGTACTCACCTAGTTGAGGTTGCGGGGGTCGAGTCCGAGCTCCTGGCCCCGCCTCTTCACTGATCGCTACTAGGTCACACTCCCTGAGCCGTGAGCTTTATCATACCTCTGCTTAAAGCTATGTATGGATCCTGCCTCCACTACATCGCTTCCCAAACTATTCCACTTACTGACTACTCTGTGGCTGAAGAAATACTTCCTAACATCCCTGTGATTCATCTGTGTCTTCAGCTTCCAACTGTGTCCCCTTGTTGCTGTGTCCAGTCTCTGGAACATCCTGTCTTTGTCCACCTTGTCAATTCCTCTCAGTATTTTGTATGTCGTTATCATGTCCCCCCTATCTCTCCTGTCCTCCAGTGTCGTCAGGTTGATTTCCCTTAACCTCTCCTCGTAGGACATACCTCTTAGCTCTGGGACTAGTCTTGTTGCAAACCTTTGCACTTTCTCTAGTTTCTTCACGTGCTTGGCTAGGTGTGGGTTCCAAACTGGTGCCGCATACTCCAATATGGGCCTAACGTACACGGTGTACAGGGTCCTGAATGATTCCTTATTAAGATGTCGGAATGCTGTTCTGAGGTTTGTTAGGCGCCCATATGCTGCAGCAGTTATTTGGTTGATGTGCGCTTCAGGAGATGTGCCTGGTGTTATACTCACCCCAAGATCTTTTTCCTTGAATGAGGTTTGTAGTCTCTGGCCCCCTAGACTGTACTCCGTCTGCGGTCTTCTTTGTGTGTGTGTGTGTGTGTGTGTGTGTGTGTGTGTGTGTGTGTGTGTGTGTGAGATCTTCAATCACAATATCATCTAGCTTTTAAGCCAAAATCGCACGTTTTACCTATTCAGCACGACAGTGTGTGTGTGTGTGTGTGTGTATGTGTGTGTGTGTGTGTGTGTGTGTGTGTGTGTGTGTGTGTGTGTGTGTGTGTGTGTGTGTGTGTGTGTGTGTGTGTGTGTGTGTGTGTGTGATCTTCAATCACAATATCATCTAGCTTTTTAGGAATCTTTGATAGAGAAAAGAACACAAAGGAATGGAGAATGAAACACGGAAATAAGGAATAGAACAAAAAACAAAGACGGTAAATTAGACACATAGGTATACTGAGGAGACGTTTCGCCACACAGTGACTTCATCACCCTAATACAAAGATACCCAAGTGTTGCACATGTGTCTAATTGACCAACTTGTCTGGTCCTTGAACTATTTATCTACAAAAAACAAAGTAATGGGAAATAAAACAATAAGAAAGGAAGAGCAACTGGAAAAACAAGAATTTAAAATGGAACAAAAACAGAACAAGGAAAAAGTTAAAAGACAACGGACTAGGAAACAGAACAAAAAAAAAAATAGAAAATAAAAACAAGAACTAGGAAATGGAACAACAAATAAACAAGGAAATACGGAATGGACTAAAGACAGGGGAAATAAACACAAGACCACAAACAAATACACAGGAAAACAAGAAATTCTCTAAGTAAACGATGGGAAATATTTAACATATTTTGAACAATAATTTAAAGGTAATATCTCCAAGTAATATTTTTTTTAATACCTCAAAGAAATGCATTTTTAATATTTCAAAGTAATCAATTTCAAAGTATATTTTATTAATACATCAAAGAAATAAAGTGAAAAACAGAGTAAATATTAACAAATGACAATAAATAAACAAGTGGATGTAATAAAGGGCAAAATAACACTATAGAATAAAATCAACAAAGAAAAGCATCTCCCTTTACTGGAGGGAAAAAAATAGAGAAAACTGTATAAATTGGACGTCAGAGCCATAAATCGCACTGAAATATCGCCACGAGGAGTTGAAAAGGGACTGAGCTATCGTAGATGCTGTGACGATCAATTCAACGCCACATCTTAAACGCTGGAACGATATCCGTCACACAGGAGCGTGTATATGTCGTCTCAGAACGATATCACTGGCAAACAGCGATATACCTGTCACCTAAAACCTATATTATAGTACGTCTATTACCTCAAAGTGATATCAGTGACATCAACTGATATATCTGTCGCATCAAAGTGATATCAGTTACATCAACTGATAAATCTGTCGCCTCAAAGTGATATCGGTGACATCAACTGGTGTATCTGTCGCCTCAAAGTGATACATATTCCATTCACAACAATATCACTAATTTCAAATCGTATTCTTTGCATTCACGAGGATATACGTCACCTCAAAGCGATATGTATACATCGCCTCGAAACGATAACATGCGAAATTAAGATATCGCAACAGAGCGATATATTACACTACGACGCACCGCGAGCAATATCACATACATTATAATACTATAACGCAAGTGTGATATACGCAGAGTTTGCAGAGGCGTTCGACAAATGGGATGACTGCACTTAAAATGAGGGCCACAGGCATAACTGGGAAGGTAGGCAGAGGGATTTTCAAGTTTCTAACATAAACAATACGAAGTAGTAGTAAACAGAACAACATCTAGCACCAGCGAGTTAAAAAGCTCAGTTCCCCAAGGCAGTGTCCTGGCCCCTCTGCTGCTTCTTATCCTCAGAGCAGATGAAGAAAAAACACCCAGCACAGTTTTGTATTATTTGCAGAGGACACAAGCAAATTGTAATAAGATATACGCAACGTTTTCCATTGTACAGTAAGGAACAACATGACGTTCAATGGTGATAAGTTCCAGCTGCTTAGATGTGGGGACACTGTATGCAAAACCCAAGAGGATCATTAAACAGAACGAAAGGAGCACATGAAAGACCTGGGAGTAACTATGTCAGCTGACTGTTCTTTCCAAGAACACAAGGCAAATGTCACGACAACCAGGAAGATGATGGGGTGGATATTGAGAACTTTCAAAACAAAGGAAATAGTGCCAATGGTGACACTTTTCAAATCGCTTGTACTCTCTCGTTTACAATATTGTTCAGTGTTGACGACTCCTTTCGGGGCAGGAGATATCAGCTGGAACAGATAAAGATTTACCGCCTTCATCGAGTCAATAAAACATTTAAATTAATGGAAACGCCTATAAGTCCTAAATATGTACTCATTGGAGCGGAGGAGATGCATGATATATACCTAGCAAGTACTTAAGGGCCGTGCCCCAAATCTGCACACCGCCATATCATACTGGAGTGAGAGACATGGGAGGAAGTATAAAATAAACCCACTGAAAAGCAAGGGCGCCGTAGGCACAATAAGAGAACACTATATCAATATCCAAGGCTCCAGACTAAACATCTTACTAAAAGATATCAGAGACATTGCTGGGACAAGTGTAGAAGCCTTTGGGAGGAAACAACAAGAATCATTTTCACCAGGTGCCAGACAAACCAGGCTGTGATGGATATGTGGGTCAATAGGTCACCAGCAGCAACATCCTGGCTGATCAGGCTATTGCTGCTGAATTTAGAATAGGCATATGATAAGAATGGATGAGGGAGAAATGCGACAGATATTAGGCATGTATGGAATAGACGGTAAGTTGCTAAGAGATTGTATACAGATAATGAGATTCAAGTAAGGGGATGTAGGAGAGAAAGGGACCATTTCCAGTGAAAGTAAGTCAAATGTGCGTTGCCACCATGGTTGTTAAATATATTTATAAATGGAGTTGTGAAACAAAAGAACGGCTTGACAAAGCTTCTGGAGAGCGAAACGTTGCCACAATAAAATGTCACATTATTTTCATCTGTGTCCTTTTAACATCACTAGAGTTTGGGAGAGTTGCCGGACTACATGATAATGAATCTGATACGAAGTCGAAATTGTCACAGCAGTTCTTTGTCAATAACACTGTACTGCTGTGAGAATGTAATTACAAAGGTTGGTGTCGAGTTTGGGAAGGTGTGTAAAAGATGGAAATTAAAAGCGAAGACAGAAAAGAACAACGTGACGTAACAAAAAACTTAGACAATGATAAACTGGATATCAAAGTGGAAGGAGTACGGAGGAAGTGAATGTATTATCAAGGTGTCGGCGGATGGGTCTTGGAAATCCAAGCGAAACAGACAACAGGCGATAGGAAAAAAGATAGGTGGTGTGTTGAGGCATCTGTGAAAGCTCATCTATGAAGGACAAAAGAGGAGGAATACACCAGGATACAGTGGTACCAACCCTTTTATAAGGGTGTGAGACATGGGCTTTAAACGTTGTAGCGAGGAGACAAGAGGCAATGGAGATGTCATGTCTGAGAGCAATGTGTGGTGTGAATATTATGCAAAGAACCAGGAGTGCGGAAATTAGGTGCCAGTGTGGGGAAAGTTTCGAAAGGGCAGGGAAGGGTTTATTAAAGTGGATTGGGCATTTAAAGAGGAAAGAGCAGAATAGAATGACCAAGGTGTATAATTCGTGGTAGAAGGAAAGAGAGGTAGAGGTGTCTTAGGAAGGGTTGGAGGGAGTGATTGAGGGTTTTAAGTGGTAAGGGTTTTGAGTATCCAGCAGGATTTCTCGCATTATTGGAGTGTGAGCAAGGTAACATTAATGAAAGAGTCAGGGAAAATTGTTTAGCCAGAGTCGAGTCCTGGATGTTGTAAGTACAGTGTCTGCACTCTGAAGGAGGAGTGAGGAAGTACCAGTTACGGTCATCTGAATGGTGATGTCAGCACTCTTGTGGCAAGACACTGACTGAATGATGGAGAATCTGTGTATCTTCACTGGATCACCCAACCTTGCTGGAAGACACCAGCTATGGAATAATAATAATAACTGATAATGATTATAATATAAATTATTGGTGGAACCATTCTAAAACACACACTCGCTCAAAAACACGTGGAAAACAAACAAAACATTGGAATACTTCTCAGTAGAAAATAAATAATGGAGGAGAGAAAAAGAATAGAAGAGGAGAAGACACAGAGGCACAAAGGAACGGATGTGCGACCATACATAACCTCTGTGTGTGAGTTACTGCCTTACAGTCTTAAGGGCGAGTGGCGGTGGTAGTGGTGGTAGCAGAGGTGGTAGGTGGTGGTGGTAGTAGTGGTAGTAGGGGGTAGTAGTGGTGGGAGGTAGTGGGAGTAGTGGTGTTGGTAGTAGCAAGTGAGGTGGCGGTGGTGATGATGGTAGTAGTAGTGGTGGTGGATGGTGACAGTAGTGGTGGTGGGTGGTGGGGATAAGTGGTGGTCGCCTGAAGGGATAGAAGATGTTTTAAGTGGTAGAGGACTGAATACTCGTATTAGGTCGGAGTGCTGTTGGAGTGCGTGCAAGGTAATATTTCTGAACAGATTCAAGGGAAAATGGTTACCCTGGACTCGAGTCCTGGAGGCGGAAGGTATAGTAGAGTGGCTGCACTCAGGAAGAGGGATGGATATGTTGCTATCTGGACGGCCATCTGACCTATGATGTCAGCACTCTTCAGGCGAGACAGCTATTGTATGAATGGTGGTAAAACTGTTTCCTCTTTGTGGGTAACTCTTTAGTGTGGGAGTCAGGAGATGAGGTAATATTATCTCTACATTATATATAAATATATATAAATATATATAAATATATTTTATATATATATATATAATATATATATATATATATATATATATATATATATATATATATATATATATTAAAGGTGAATACAGGAAAGAGTAAGGTTATGAGGATAACAAAAAGATTAGGTGATGAAAGATTGAATATCAGATTGGAGGGAGAGAGTATGGAGGAGGTGAACGTATTCAGATATTTGGGAGTGGACGTGTCAGCGGATGGGTCTATGAAAGATGAGGTGAATCATAGAATTGATGAGGGAAAAAGAGTGAGTGGTGCACTTAGGAGTCTGTGGAGACAAAGAACTTTGTCCTTGGAGGCAAAGAGGGGAATGTATGAGAGTATAGTTTTACCAACGCTCTTATATGGGTGTGAAGCGTGGGTGATGAATGTTGCAGCGAGGAGAAGGCTGGAGGCAGTGGAGATGTCATGTCTGAGGGCAATGTGTGGTGTGAATATAATGCAGAGAATTCGTAGTTTGGAAGTTAGGAGGAGGTGCGGGATTACCAAAACTGTTGTCCAGAGGGCTGAGGAAGGTTGTTGAGGTGGTTCGGACATGTAGAGAGAATGGAGCGAAACAGAATGACTTCAAGAGTGTATCAGTCTGTAGTGGAAGGAAGGCGGGGTAGGGGTCGGCCTAGGAAGGGTTGGAGGGAGGGGGTAAAGGAGGTTTTGTGTGCGAGGGGCTTGGACTTCCAGCAGCATGCTTGAGCGTGTTTGATAGGAGTGAATGGAGACAAATGGTTTTTAATACTTGACGTGCTGTTGGAGTGTGAGCAAAGTAACATTTATGAAGGGATTCAGGGAAACCGGCAGGCCGGACTTGAGTCCTGGAGATGGGAAGTACAGTGCCTGCACTCTGAAGGAGGGGTGTTAATGTTGCAGTTTAAAAACTGTAGTGTAAAGCACCCTTCTGGCAAGACAGTGATGGAGTGAATGATGGTGAAAGTTTTTCTTTTTCGGGCCACCCTGCCTTGGTGGGAATCGGCCGGTGTGATAATAAAATAAAAAAAATATATGTCGTGCCGAATAGGCAAAAACTTGCGATTCTGGCTTAAATAGCAACGCTCTTCTTGCCGAATAAGGCAAGCAAAAATTTGTATATGTAGCAATTTCGCAAAAATCTTTCTGAATGAACCTAACGAAAAAAAATATATTTCGTTGTGTTTGGTTATTATTAAATTATTGTAAACTTTTGTAAAATATATTTAGTTGGATTAGGGTAAATTAAATTGTGCTTGTTATAATAAGGTTAGGTAAGTTTTCTAATGTTCTTTTGGTACAAAATTATTAAATGAAAATTTTTTTTTAATGAGCTCTTGCTAATTGACCAGTTTTACCTATTTGGTACGACACACACAAAGTATACATACATGCACATACATACAGAGACGTGGTGTGAGTAGTGTTGGCAGAGGTGATGGGACAATCTCAGGGTGTCCATCACAGGCTAAGTATAATCTGATGCAGACCCTCAACCCGGTGTATCTCCTCTCCTGTTCTCCCAGTGTATCTCCTCTCCTGTTCTCCCAGTGTATCTCCTCTCCTGCTCTGCCAGTGTATCTTCTCTCCTGCTCTCCCAGTGTATCTCCTCTCCTGCTCTCCCAGTGTATCTCCCAGTGTATCTCCTCTCCTGCTCTCCCAGTGTATCTCCCAGTGTACTTCCCAGTGTATCTCCCATTGTATCTCCCAGTGTATCTCGTCTCCTGCTCTCCCAGTGTATCTCCCCGTGTATTTCCTCTCCTGCTCTCCCAGTGTACCTCCCAGTTTATCTCCCAGTGTACTTCCCAGTGTATCTCCCAGTGTATCTCCTCTCCTGCTCTCCCAGTGTACCTCCCAGTGTACCTCCCAGTTTATCTCCCAGTGTACTTCCCAGTGTATCTCCCAGTGTATCTCCTCTCCTGCTCCCCCAGTGTATCTCCTCTCCTGCCCCCCCAGTGTATTTCGTCTCCGCTCCCCCGGTTTTTCGTCTCCGCCCCCCCCCAAAGGTATTCGTCTCCTGCCCCCCCCAGTGTATTTCGTCTCCTGCTCCCCCAGTGTTTTCCCTCCTTTATTCCCTTTTCCCACCTCTCGTCATAATCGTTTGATTCCGTTTTTTTTCCCGTTGAAACCTTACGTTTTCCCCTTAATTTTCTCTCTCTCTCTCTCTCCCCTCTCTCTTTTCTCCCTCTCTTCTCTCCTCAATTTTCCTCCAATTTTCGATACACATTTTACTGCATCATCCATTCCTCGTTATCTTTATTATTTTTATAAATTATTTTTCACTATCATTCTCGTACTCAATATAATTTTTATAAACAAGATGGAAGCTGGCCAATGTTTCTCTCTCTCCCCTCTCTCTCTCTCTCCTCTCCTCTCCTCTCTTCTCTCTCTCTCTCTCTCTTCCCCCTCTGTCTTTTCTCTGTCTCTGTCTCTGTCTCTCTCTCTCTCTCTCTCCCGAATTATTTTCTTTATCAATTTCTTACGGTGAATAATTGTACAAGAAAATATAAAACAAGTCAAAATTTTACCGAAAAGGACATGGCAATTGGCCATTGCTTATGGGAGAATAATAAACTCGCTGTTCCAAAGGGGCTGTTCCCCTTCTGTTCACATCTACTTAAAAACCTGTGGCCTTTCCTTTGCAGTTGCTGCCCCACTGGCCGTCCACCCTTCTGCAACCTTCGGCCCCCAGGAGTTGAAAAATGCGTGGTCAGATGGGTTGCCCCATTTCTTCCCAAACCCTTTTTTGCACATTGCCCATTTCTTTGGGGCTAAAATTTTGGTTGCCAAAGTTTAAGTTCAGGAAAGTTTGACCAACCGTCTTGTTTTTCCCATGCCACATAAAAACTAAATAATGTAATTTTAAAATTTTACGGTTTGCAAAAAATTTAGGGTTTGGGGTTACAGAAATCTGAAACCAAGACAACAGTGCATAAGTGTTCGCAATAAAGCTAATAGAATCCTGGCTTCATATCAAGAAGCATAAATAATAGGAGTCCTCAGGTTGTTCTTCAACTCTATACATCCTTGGTTAGGCCTCTTTTAGATTATGCTGCACAGTTTTGGTCACCGTATTACAGAATGGATATAAATTCTCTGGAAAATGTACAAAGGAGGATGACAAAGATGATCCCATGTATCAGAAACCTTCCTATGAGGATAGACTAGGGCCCTGAAACT
The DNA here is from genome assembly GCF_026875155.1 of Cherax quadricarinatus. NCBI lineage: Eukaryota > Metazoa > Arthropoda > Malacostraca > Decapoda > Parastacidae > Cherax > Cherax quadricarinatus. The sequence goes on from NC_069487.1 coordinate 1,975,996, forward strand.
GCACTCTCTAGAAAGACGTAGAATTAGGGGGGATATGATTGAGGTTTATAAGTGGAAGACAGGAATAAATAAAGGGGATGTAAATAGTGTGCTGAAAATATCTAGCCTAGACAGGACTCGCAGCAATGGTTTTAAGTTGGAAAAATTCAGATTCAGGAGGGATATAGGAAAGTACTGGTTTGGTAATAGAGTTGTGGATGAGTGGAACAAACTCCCAAGTACCGTTATAGAGGCCAGAACGTTGTGTAGCTTTAAAAATAGGTTGGATAAATACATGAGTAGATGTGGGTGGGTGTGAGTTGGACCTGATAGCTTGTGCTACCAGGTCGGTTGCCGTGTTCCTCCCTTAAGTCAATGTGACCTGACCTGACTAGGTTGGGTGCATTGGCTTAAGCCGGTAGGGACTTGGACCTGCCTCGCATGGGCCAGTAGGCCTTCTGCAGTGTTCCTTCGTTCTTATGTTCTTATGTTACCAGCCTGTGTCTGTCCCCGGCCTGTGTCTGTCTCCAGCCTGTGTCTGTCCCCAGCCTGTGTCTGTCCCCAGCCTGTGTCTGTCCCCAGCCTGTGTCTGTCCCCAGCCTGTGTCTGTCCCCAGCCTGTGTCTGTCCCCAGCCTGTGTCTGTCCCCAGCCTGTGTCTGTCCCAGCCTGTGTGTGTCCCCAGCCTGTGTCTGTCCCCAGCCTGTGTCTGTCCCCAGCCTGTCTCCAGTGTTAAGTGCCTTGCTACAGTTCAGGAAAGTGGGGTCGACCTACACTTTCTTGCCTGGATCCCAGCGTGTGTATTTAGAGCTGAGATTGAACTTACTGGTACTGTGTTGGAGGCTGGTTCCTGTGTGTGTGTGTGTGTGTGTGTGGTGTGTGTGTGGTGTGGTGTGTGTGTGTGTGTGTGTGTGTGTGTGTGTGTGTGTGTGTGTGGAGAGAGTGTTGGAGGCTGGTTCCTGTGTGTGTGTGTGTGTGTGTGTGTGTGTGTGTGTGTGTGTTGTTGTGTGTGTGTGTGTGTGTGTGTGTGTGTGTGGAGAGAGTGTTGGAGGCTGGTTCCTGTGTGTGTGTGTGTGTGTGTGTGTGTGTGTGTGTGTGTGGTGTGTGGAGAGAGTGTTGGAGGCTGGTTCCTGTGTGTGTGTGTGTGTGTGTGTGGGGTGTGTGTGTGTGTGTGTGTGTGTGTGTGTGTGTGTGTGTGTGTGTGTGTGTGTGGAGAGAGTGTTGGAGGCTGGTTCCTGTGTGTGTGTGTGTGTGTGTGTGTGTGTGTGTGTGTGTGTGTGTGTGTGTGTGTGTGTGTGGTGTGTGTGTGTGGAGAGAGTGTTGGAGGCTGGTTCCTGTGTGTGTGTGTGTGTGTGTGTGTGTGTGTGTGTGTGTGTGTGGTGTGTTGTGTGTGTGTGTGTGTGGAGAGAGTGTTGGAGGCTGGTTCCTGTTGGGGTGTGTGTGTGTGGTGTGTGTGTGTTGTGTGTGGGAGAGTGTTGGAGGCTGGTTCCTGTGTGTGGTGTGTGTGTGTGTGTGGGAGAGAGGGAGGGAGGAGGGAGGGAGGGAGGGAGGGAGGGAGGGAGGGAGGGAGGGAGGGAGGGAGGAGGGAGGAGAGGGAGGGAGGGGGAGGGAGAGAGAGGAAGAGAGAATAAATATATCAGAGTATGGACATAATCATTAAATAAATTATATATCCCTTGATACCCCCACAGATGCTCCACAAAGCTCTTCCAGCATAAGTACACCACATCAAAGCTCCACAACTCCCCAAACCCTGGAGTCCACCCCCCAAAACAGCTCCACAAGGCTCCACGCTGTCTCAGGCTCACTATAATCACCTCCTCTGCACCTCAAGACAATAACTGCCAGTTAAAAATTAGAAAAAGGCAGTTATAAGTAGCTTAACTGTTATAAATGACATTTATTGAGCGTTAGAAACGTCAGCGGTGACAGATACTGCTAGTTATCATGTGTAAAGTGACAGATACTGTTAGTTATCATGTGTAGACAGATACTGCTAGTTATCATGTGTAAAGTGACAGATACTGCTAGTTATCATGTGTAGACAGATACTGCTACTTATCATGTGTAAAGTGACAGATACTGTTAGTTATCATGTGTAAAGTGACAGATACTGCTAGTTATCATGTGTAAAGTGACAGATACTGAGTTATCATGTGTAAAGTGACAGATACTGCTAGTTATCACGCTTACAGTGACAGATACTGCTAATCATGTCTACGGTGACATATACTGCTAGTTATCATGTCTACGGTGACAGATACTGCTAGTTATCATGTCTACGGTGACAGATACTGCTAGTTATCATGTCTACGGTGACAGATACTGCAGTCTTGAATTCAGTACCTTAAGAGTGTCGAGGTTACAGCAGTGTGTGTGTGTGTGTGTGTGTCCGTCCTCACCAAATTGTACTCGCCTAATTATGGTTGCAGGGGTCAAATTACAGCTCCTGGCCCCGCCTCTTCGCTATTAGGCCCCCACACTCTCCCTGCTCCAGGAGCTTTATTGTATATTCTTAAACTTATGTATGGATCCTGCCTCCACTATATTACCTCAGATTATTCCACTTCCTGACAACTCTATGAATAAATACTTCATAACATCTGAAACATCCTGTCCTTATCCACTTTATAAAATACCAAGAGGAGCTGACATGTCGTTATCATGTTTCCTTACCCCTCCTGTACTCCAGTGGCGTCAGGTCGATTTCTCTTAACCTCTCCTCGTAGGGCATGGCCCTTAGCTCCTGGATTAGTCTTGTTGCAAACCTTTTCACTTTCTCTAATTTCTTGACATGCTTGACTATGTGTGGGTTCCATACTGGTGCTGCCTGATGTACACGGTGTACAGTCTTGAACGATTCATTACTAAGGTTTCGGAACGCTATTCTCAGGTTTGCTAGGCGCCCATATGCTGCAGAAGTTATTTGGTTAATGTGCGCCTCAGGAAATGTGCCGGGTATTATTCTCAGCCCAAGATCCTTTTCATTGAGTGAGGTTTGCAGTCTTTGGCCCCTCTAGCCTATACTCTCTCTGTGGTCTTCTTTGACATTCCCCGATCTTCATGACTTTGCACTTGGTGGAGTTAAACTCCAGGAGTCCGTTGCTAGACCAGGCTTGCAGCCTGACCAGATCCCTTTGTAATCCTACCTGATCCTCATCCGATTTAATTCTCCGCATTAGCTTCACATCATCTGCAAACAGGGACACCTCTGAATCTATCCCTTCCGTCATGTCATTCACACGTACTAGAAACAGCACCGACCCTAGGACTTACCCATGTGGAACCCCGCTCGTCACAGGCGCCCACTCTGACCTCGTCAAGTACAATGACTCGTTGTTGTCTTCTTATCAGGTATTCTCTGAGCATTCGCAATGCCTTTCCTGTTATTCCTGCCTTCTCCTCTAGTTTTTGCATTTATGTCTTGTGTGGAAGTGGGTTGAAAGCCTTCTTATAGTCCAAAAAATGTAATCTACCCACCCCTCCCCCCTCCCTCCCTCCCTCTCTCTCTTTCTCTCTCTCTCTCTCTCTCTCTCTCTCGACTTACTTCTGTCACCTTGTCGTAAAACTCCAGTAGGTTTGTGCTGGTTATCGTTTATAAGTTCATTTCTTTCTAGGTGCTCCACCAGTCTTCTGATAATCTTCTCCATGACTGCATACTATACATGTCAGTGACACTGGTCTTTCTTAAATATTGGGACTACATTTGCTGTCTTTCACACTTCAGGCAGTTGCCCTGTTTCGATAGATGTGGAGCACACAGCGCCTCTGCTCCCTCTCTTTCTCTCTCTTTCTCTCTCTTTCTCTCTCTCTCTCTCTCTCTCTCCCTCCCCGTGTGTGTGTGTGTGTGTGTGTGTGTCAGTCTCACAACAGCCTGACTGATCAGAGACCGAGCAATTATTAGCAGACGGAGGATCGAGCCTCCGTGCTTCAGGTTGCCTCATTCTGACACTGCTACGACAATCTGAAGTGGTTTCTGCCGTTACTTGCTCAAAGTTCCGTGTACACAAGTGCTGTTAGCTTTGTATTTTGCTTGAGAGATTAACTGGACTGAATCACACACTCAAACTTATATTTAAAAAGTGATAGTGAGAGTGATTGTGGTGGTGGTGTGAGTGTGAGAGAGGCAAGTGTGAGTGTGAGAGAGGCAAGTGTGAGTGTGAGAGAGGCAAGTGTGAGTGTGAAAGAGGCAAGTGTGAGTGTGAGAGAGGAAAGTGTGAGTGTGAGAGAGGAAAGTGTGAAAGTGTGAGTGTTAGAGAGGAAAGTGTGAGTGTGAGAGAGGCAGGTGTGAGTGTGAGAGAGGCAAGTGTGAGTGTGAGAGAGGAAAGTGTGAGTGTGAGAGAGGAAAGTGTGAGTGTGAGAGAGGAAAGTGTGAGTGTGAAAGAGGAAAGTGTGAGTGTGAGAGAGGCAAGTGTGAGTGTGAGAAAGTGTGAGTGTGAGAGAGGCAAGTGTGAGTGTGAGAAAGTGTGAGTGTGAGAGAGGCAAGTGTGAGTGTGAGAAAGTGTGAGTGTGAGAGAGGCAAGTGTGAGTGTGAGAAAGTGTGAGTGTGAGAGAGGCAAGTGTGAGTGTGAGAGAGGAAAGTGTGAGAAGTGAGAGAGGAAAGTGTGAGAAGTGAGAGAAGAGTGAAAAGAGAGAGAGAGAGAGAGAGAGAGAATCAGCACTGAAGAACATTGTATTTTTCACTCTCCCTACTTCAATTCTCTCTCTCTCTCTCTCTCTCTCTCTCTCTCTCTCCTCTCTCTCTCTCTAAGTTTAAAACATTTAGTGTATTTTGCAGTTGTATACGGTAGCAGAGGAAATATTGAGCAGTGCTCGTTCTGTTATTCCAGATGAAATAACTGCCAATATAACCAAATATATGACTCCCGCCCGCCCCACCAATTAAAGGCAAGGGGCGTAGTCACGCTCTCTCTCTATCTCTCTTTCTATCTCCATATATATATATATATATATATATATATATATATATATATATCACATTTGTGTGTGTATATACCTAATTTTGGTTGCAGGGGTCGGTTCATAGCTCCTGGTCCCGCCTCTGCACTGTATGTGTCAAAAATTCACGAGGATGGTTCAAATTAAAAATCAAAATATTATCCACAAACGGGAAAATGGTTGGCAAAGCTTCATCGAAATTTCTGACAATACTGTGTCAGGACACTTGTGAAAATACATGGGCAGGAAATGTTAAGTGTTAGGTGGGGGTGCAGATGGTGACCACCTTTGAGAAGATGAGGTGGTGGTGGTGGTGGTAGTAGTGGTGGTAGTGGTGGTGGTAGTGGTGGTGGTGGTGGTGGTGGTGGTGGTGGGTAGTAGTGGTGGTGGTGGTAGGGTGGTGGGTGGGGGTGGTAGTGGTGGTGGTGGTGGTAGTGGTGGTGGGTGGTGTGGTGGTGGTAGTGGGGGTGGTATGGTGGTGGTAGTGGTGGGGTGTGGTAGTAGTGGTGGTAGTGGTGGTAGTGTGGTGGTGGTGGTAGTAGTGGTGGTGGGGTAGTAGTGGTGGTAGTGGTGTATGGTGGTGGTGGTGGTAGTAGTGGTGGTAGTGGTGGTGGTGGTAGTAGGTGGTGTGTGGTAGTAGTGGGGTGGTGGTAGGTGGTGGGTAGTGGTGTGGGAGTGGGGGTAGTTGGTGGTAGTAGGGTGGTAGTAGTGGTGGGTAGGGGGTGGTGGGGGTAGTGGTTGGTGGTGGTAGTAGTGGTGGTAGTAGTGGTGGTGGTAGTGGTGGTAGTAGTGGTGGTAGTGGGGTATGGTGTGTGGTAGTAGTGGTGGTAGTGGTGGTGGTGGTAGTGTGGGGGTGGTGGGTATAGTGGGGGTAGAGGGTGGTGGTAGTGGTGGTGGGAGTGGTGGTATGTGTAGAGTGGTGGTAGTGGTGGTAGTGGGGTGGTACGTGGGAGTAGTGGTGGTGGTGGTGTAGTGGTGGGTGGTAGTGGTGGTGGTGGCGGTGGTGGACGTGGATGGGTTGAGGTGTGATGGTGGTGGTGTGGATGGTAGTATTGAGGTTGTAGGTAGTGTGGTGGTTGTGGAAGTGTGTAGGTGGTAGTGGTGGACGTAGTGGTGGTGGCATGTGAGTGGTTGTGGTGTGTGGTGGTAGAGGTGGTAGCGGTGGTGGTGTAGTGGTGTAAGTGGTGGTATGGTGGTGTGAGGTAGCAGATGGTGACCCCATCTTTGAGAGATGAGTGGTAGTAGTGGGGTCGTGGTAGTAGTGGTGGAAGTGGTAGTATTAGGTGTGGAGGTGCAGATGTGACCACCTTGAGAAGATAGTTTGGTGGTGGTACGTAGTAGCGTGGTAATGTGGTGGTGGTGGTGGTAGTGGTGGTGGTGGTGGTAGGTGGTAGTGGTATGGTAGTGGTAGGTGAGTAGTGTAGGTGGGGGGTGCAGATGGTGACCACCTTTGAGAAGACGAGGTGGTGGTGGTGGGTGGTAGTGGTAGTGGGTAGAAGTGGTAGTGGTGGTAGTAGTGGGGGTGGTGGTAGTGTGGTAGTAGTGTGAGGTGCAGATGGTGACCCACCTTTGAGAAGATGAGGTGGTGGTAGTAGTGGTGGTAGTGGTAGTGTGGTGGTGGTAGTGGTGGTTAGTGTGGTGGTAGTAGTGTGGTGGTAGTAGGGAGTGATGGTAGTGGACGTAGTGGTAGTGGTGGTAGTGTTAGGGTGAGGTGCAGATGGTGACCCCTTTGAGAAGATGAGGTTGTGGTAGTAGTGGTGGTAGTGGTGGTAGTAGTGGTGGTAGTGGTGGTAGTAGTGGTGTAGCGTGGTGCTAGTGGTAGTGGTGGTGGAGTAGTGGTGGTGGGGTAGTGTGGTGGCTGTGGTAGTGTGGTGGTTGTGGTAGTGGTGGTGGTGTTGTAGAGTGGTGGTGGATGGTGGTGGTATGGTAGGAGAGTGTGGGTAGTGTGGAGGTAGTGGTGGTGGTGTAGTGTGGTAGTCGTGGGTGGTGGTAGTGTGGTAGTGGTGGTGGAGTGGTGGTAGTGGTGGTGGGGTAGTGGTGGTAGGGATGGTAGTGGTGGAGGTGGTAGTGGTGTAGTGGTGGTAGTGGTGGTGGTGGTAGTGGTGGTAGAGGTAGTGGTGGTAGTGGGTAGTGGTGGTGGTGGTAGTAGTAACTTAATAATAATTATTATTGAATGAGAAATTGTATTGGATAGGTGTGGGAAATGTCTAGGATACACTAAGGATACACTAGGATACACTAAGGGAAAACACCATAAGTGTCCGGGGCCCAAAACTGTTCAACAGCCTCCCATCAAGCATTAGGGGAATTGCCAATAAACCCCTGGCTGCCTTCAAGAGAGAGCTGGACAGATACCTAAAGTCAGTGCCGGATCAGCCGGGCTGTGGCTCGTACGTTGGACTGCGTGCGGCCAGCAGTAACAGCCTAGTTGATCAGGCCCTGATCCATCGGGAGGCCTGGTCATGGACCGGGCCACGGGGGCGTTGATCCCCGGAATAACCTTCAGGTAGTACTGGATAGGTTCTTGAAGACAGCTAGAGTTCTTGAAGACAGCTAGGGGTCTTGAAGACAGCTAGAGGTCTAGAAGACAGCTAGGGGTCTTGAAGACAGCTAGAGTTCTTGAAGACAGCTAGGGGTCTTGAAGACAGCTAGAGGTCTAGAAGACAGCTAGGGGTCTTGAAGACAGCTAGGGGTCTTGAAGACAGCTAGAGGTCTAGAAGACAGCTAGGGGTCTTGAAGACAGCTAGAGTTCTTGAAGACAGCTAAGGTTCTTGAAGACAGCTAAGGTTCTTGAAGACAGCTAGAGGTCTGGAAGACAGGGCTCTTGAAGACAGCTAAGGTTCTTGAAGACAGCTAAGGTTCTTGAAGACAGCTAAGGGTATTGAAGATAGCTAGGGTTCTATCAAACACACCTCAACTACTGGGAACGCCTGGAAGCACTTGCCTTGTACTCGTTGGAACGAAGGCGAGATATATAATCTACACATGGAAAATCCTAGAAGGAATAATCCCGAACCTGTACACAGAAATCACTCCCTACGAAAGTAAAAGACTGGGCAGGCGGTGCAAAATACCCCCAATGGAAAGTAGGGGCGCCAATAGTACACTAAGAAAACACCATAACTGTCCGGGGCCCAAGACTGTTCAACAGCCTCCCACCAAGCATAAGGGGAATTACCAATACGCCCCTGGCTGCCTTCAAGAGGGAGCTGGACAGATACTTAAAGTTGGTGCCGGTGCAGCCGGGCTGTAGTTCGTACGTTGGACTACGTGCAGTCAGCAGTAACAGCCTGGTTGATTATGACCTCATCCACCAGAAGGTCTGGTCGTGGACCGGGCCCCGGAGGCGTTAATCCCCGGAATACCCTCCAGGTAGACTCCAGGTAGGGGTCTTGTTGGTATGAGGCGGCAGTGGTGCAGGAAGGCAGTAGATATAGCATGGTGTATCACTAATACACTACATTAAACACCCCACCCACAATAACTCTTGTGATCCAGCACCAACAGCAGCGAATACATCAAGTTACGACTTAAGATGACATACAATTCACCTCTACCCTTACCCCTCCCTCCTCCCCCCATACCCCTCCCTCCTTTCCCCCCTCTACTCGTGCCGACCTTCCCTCCCTCCCTCCATCAGCCTTTCTTCCCTCTCTCTCTCCTTCCCTTGCATACACAGTTACTTTCCTCCAGCTATGGTTCCCTCCCACTAACATATTTCTCTTTTTCCTCCTTCCTCAATTTTATATAGCAAAAAGTTTCTCACGTACTCTTGCCCTGGCCTCCCCCCCCCCCCCCTCCACCCGACAATCTTCACTTACTCCCTCCATCCTTATATATAACTATATAATTTATACTTTATTACTCACACACACACACATTTTATAATATATATAATATATATATAATATATATTTTATATATATTATATATAATATATAATATATATATATAATTTTATATATATATATAATATATAATATATATAATTATATATATATATATAATATTTTAATATATATAATATATATATATAATATATATATATATATAATATATATAATATATATAATTTTTATATTAATATAATATATATAATATATATATATATATATATATATAATATATATAATAAATAAAAATAAAATATAATAAAAATATAAAATATATAAATATATATATATATATATATATAATATATATATATAATTTGGTAAAAAACCGAAAGCTAGTTAGAAACTAAGGAATGTCCAGTACACCTTAACAATAAATAATAAAAACAGGTTAGGTAAAATGAGCCAATTTATATGGATATATAACTCACTCACAGCTGACTCCCAAGTCAAGACGTACATACCTCATACAGGATCTCCTTCCTCCCTCCCTCCCCCTCCCCCCCTCTCTCTCCTCTCTCCCTCTCTCCTCTCTCTCTCTCTCTCTCTCTCTCTCATCTCTCTCTCTCTCTCTCTCTCCCTCCCAGGGTTAAGCAAGACATCCGGAAAACACAGGAGCGAGAGGCCACATACTCCTTTGAAACAAGTGGCATCAATAAGGAAATTATAGGAATAGTGACTCCCAGGCAGGATCAGGCAGGATCAGCCAGGGTCAGCTAGGATCAGGCATGGCCAAGCAAGGCCAGGTAGGGCCAGTAGGGCCAGTAGTAAAGAAGGATACACATAAAGGGGCTTAATACAATATGACTGCTGTTGTTAACACCGTCCTCGTCTGACACAGTTATTATTCAACCATAAAGTTTATATTCTGTGTGATGTTTCGCTCTCTCTGTAACAAAACCACATCTAACTATCTATCTTCAACCACACGAAAATCACAACCATTCACACCCCCCCCCCCCCCCACACACACCCCAACACAATCTACCAACTGCTACCCCCCCTCTCTCTCTCATACACACACACGGAGAGTGGGCCCAGTAACCACTAAGAAGGAGGAGCCAGGAGCTGTGACTCGACTCCTGCAACCACAAATAGACGAGTACTCACACATGCACACCTCTGATTGGCTGCATTATGTTTCAATACGGCTTGCAATCTGCCACTCAGATATTTAAGCCCCTATTTCAGAGCTATTTAAACCCGTATTTTTAGGGCGAGAAAAACCGGTTTTTCAGGCATTTTAAACCGGTGATTTATAGCGTTTTAAATCCTTGTTTTAAGGTGATTTAAGAAACATGTTTTGTATAAGGTTTAACATCACTGTCACTAAAGTGGAATCAATAACCGTGACGTTTTATGTTTTATGAAGCAATGTTATCTAACAAACTTTTTGTACCAAGTTTTTGTTTCATTGTTTATGTTTCTTGCGAAGGTTTCAGTGATGGGTTATTTGGCATGCTGGTGGTGTTGTTGTTGTTGTTGTTGTTGTTGTTGTGGGAACGGGGGGGGTGTTCTGTTTTAGGGGTGATTCTGTTGTTAGGTGATGAATTCTGTTGTTAGGGGGTGATTCTGTGTTAGGTGATGATTCTGTTGTTAGGTGATGATTCTGTTGTTAGGTGATGATTCTGTTGTTAGGTGATGATTCTGTTGTTAGGGGGTGATTCTGTTGTTAGGTGATGATTCTGTTGTTAGGTGATGATTCTGTTGTTAGGGGGTGATTCTGTTAGGTGATGATTCTGTTGTTAGGTGATGATTCTGTTGTTAGGTGATGATTCTGTTGTTAGGTGATGATTCTGTTGTTAGGGGGTGATTCTGTTGTTAGGTGATGATTCTGTTGTTAGGTGATGATTCTGTTGTTAGGGGGTGATTCTGTTGTTAGGTGATGATTCTGTTAATATCAGTCTTAACATCCACAACAGTATGCCACAACAGTATCTGCCCTAACAACAACAGTATGCAGTAACAGTATCAAACCTATCAACAACAGTGTGCCATAACAGTATCAGCCCTAATAGTATCACCCTAAACACAACAGTATCACGCATAAGTCTCACCCGTAACGGCAGCAGTATCACACGTAACAACAACAGAATCACCACCCTCCCCTAACAACAGAATCACACCCCCAACTACAGAGTCACCCCCTAACAGAATTACACCCCTAAGAATAGAATTACCCCTAACAACAGAATCACCACCTAACAACAGAATCACCACCTAACAACAGAATAACACCCCTAACAACAGAATCACCACCTAACAACAGAATAACACCCCTAACAACAGAATCACCACCTAACAACAGAATAACACCCCTAACAACAGAATCACCACCTAACAACAGAATAACACCCCTAACAACAGAATCACCACCTAACAACAGAATAACACCCCTAACAACAGAATCACCACCTAACAACAGAATAACACCCCTAACAACAGAATCACCACCTAACAACAGAATCACCACCTAACAACAGAATAACGCCCCTAACAACAGAATCACCCCTTAAGGGGAATGTTTTTGTTTGTGAGTCATGCCTTTTCAGTGTCTGTTTTTCTTGTATTTTTAATGTTGGTAATGTTTTTGTTTGTGTAATACAGGGGGGGGGGTGCAACGGTGCAGTTGAACAACAGCAATGGTACAACAGCATCAGTACAACGAAAAACAAACAGAAAAAAACAGCAACACTACAGAAAAAAACAGCAATACAACAGAATAACAGCAATAGAACAGCAACACAACAGAAAAAGAGCAACACGAAAGAAAAGTAAACACCACAACAGAAAAACGGCAACAGTACAACAGAAAAAAAAATATAAGTACAAAATAAAATGATAGTCTACTTTTAAAACCTTCTAAGGATTTTTATATTTAAAAACACATCTATACTGTATAAAGTTGTATGATCTTGTTGCTCTAATCGTGATGTATTATCAAGCAACGTAATGTATATACTACATAAGTGGAAATTAAAAAGTGGAATGAGTTGGATGAAGCAGTGGCGGAGGCAGACTCAGTGCACGGCTTCAAGATAATGTATGATCAGATGCCAGAAGTCAGTGATGCGGATTAAAGTGGTCAAGATGATGGGGCCAGGAGCCGAGTCTCGACCGTACAAACACAAATTAGGGAGTATAATATGACTGGTACAAGTCAGGGAATAAGAGTCGTGGAGTACAAATCAGGGAATAAGAATCATGGAGTACAAATCGGTGAGTACAAGAGGCGACTGTAACCTCGCTCTGGTCAGTTCTTGGGGCATCGGAAGGTGGGAGGTTTTTATAGTGTTCGCCACGGCCGCTGCATTCAATCCGGATCGGCCGTAAATCCGCCTGCGACGTACACGCTTAACTAAGGCTGCATGAACGCTCTCTCTCTCTCTCTCCTCTCTCTCTCTCTCTCTCTCTGGGGTGTCAAACCTGAAGTAACAACCTCACCACCTTCACAGTTCTCACATCAACCTCTTCTCTTTTCCTTCTACTTTTCCTTATCCATCCTCCTGCCCTCCCCTCTCCTTCCCTTTAAATTCCCCATCCTTCCCTTACCTCTTCCAATCCACTTTCCTAAAGCCCTCAATGCAGATTTAATGAGTAACAGTGCTTCCAATACATTATATGGGTAGGTGTATTAACTGTATTTATACACACACAATATATATGTCGTGCCGATTAGGTAAAACTGGTCAATTAGCAAGAAAGGACTTAAAATTAAGTCCTTTCTAATATTTTCTCTTATACGTTTAAAGACATTTTTTTCATTTATTGTTAATGTAAAAATTAATAATTTTGTACCAAAAGAACCTTAGTAAAATTACCTAACCTTAATATAACAAGAGCAATTTAATTTAGCCTAATCCAACTAAATATATTTTAGATAAGTTTAAAATAATTTAATAATAACCAAACACAATGTAATATATTTTTCTCGTTAGGTTCACAATGATTTTTGGGAAATTATTGGATATATAAATTTTTGCTTGCCTTATTCGACAAAACGAGCGTTGCTATTTAAGCCAAAATCGCAAGTTTTACCTATTCGGCACGATAATATAATATATATATATATCGCCTACGAGCTTACAATAAGTCCTAAGTAAATATATATTTTCTTAGGCTGAACAAGTTTTGTATTTACGTATTTTATTTACCAAAAATTTATTTTCTTGTTTTAGTGGGTGTGGAAGGTGGGAAGGACACGATGAGAGGGGAGGGGGAAGGTAGGGAGAGAGGAGGGGGAAGGATGGGAGGGGTAAAGAGGAAGGAGGGAAGGAAGAGGTACAGGTGATCCATAACCGCTCAGCGCTTCCAGGTCCCGTTGACGGGTGCACACCCTGGGTGACTTTGGAAGGTTCTGGTGCACAGGAAATTCTTGACACTGGCCCTAAACAATTACAGAAAGTTTTCGTTACCCTCGAGTAACCAATCAGAGAGCCGTAACTCCTTCCCAAGCGGAGTGACGAGTCGAGATGCGAAGCAGTGTAGTTCAAACACCTTAACTACTGAGAGCGTCTGGAAGCACTTGACTTGTACTCACTGGAGCGCAGGCGAGAGAGAGAGATAAACTACACCTGGTCCCTAATATGCACACAGCAATCACTCTATACGAAAGCAAAAGACTTGGCAGGCGATGCAACACACCCCCGGCAATAAGGGGCATTACCGTTAGACCCTGGTTGTCTTCAAGAGGGGGCTGGCACCTAAAGACGGTGCCGGATCAGACGGGCTGTGGTTTATACGTTGGATTGCGTGCGGCCAGCAGTAACAGCCTCGCTGATCAGGCCCTGATCCACCGGGAGGCCTGGTTGTGGACTGGGCCGCGGGGGCGTTGATTCCCGGAATGTCCTCCAGGTAGAAGGGTGTACCTGGAGTATACCTGGAGAGGGTTTCCAGAATCAACGCCCCCAAGGCCTGGTCTGTGACCAGGCCTCGCGGTGGATCAGGGTCTGATCAACCAGTCTGTCACTGCTGGCTGCACGCAAACCGACGTAAGAACCACAGTGCGGTTGGCCAGGTACTGACTTTAGGTGCCTGGCCAGCTCCCTCTTGAAGACAGCCACAGTTTTTTTGGTAATCCCAGGTAATGTATGCTGGGAGGCAGGTGAACAGTCTTGGGCCCCTGACACTCACTTTGTCTCTTACCGTACTCGTGGCGCACTTGCTCCCTTTCATTCACAATCGCTCCTAAGTAGGAACAGTAGTGACTCGTCTGTCTTTCAAATAATCTTAAAAAAAAATCATTTATCACGAGTACAGGACACGTTCCAAGTAGACGCACGTCAAAATACAACACTTCCATGACTGAACGTTGTAGTGGAGCAGAACCAGTGTTACCAGACCTATATTGAGGTCCAGGAGCAGTGTTACCAGACATATATTGAGGTCCAGGAGCAGTGTTACCAGACCTATATTGAGGTCCAGGAACAGTGTTACCAGACCTATATTGAGGTCCAGGAGCAGTGTTACCAGACCTATATTGAGGTCCAGGAGCAGTGTTACCAGACCTATATTGAGGTCCAGGAGCAGTGTTACCAGACCTATATTGATGTCCAGGAGCAGTGTTACCAGACCTATATTGAGGTCCAGGAGGCAGTGTTACCAGACCTATATTGAGGTCCAGGAGCAGTGTTACCAGACCTAATTGAGGTCCAGGGGCAGTGTTTTCCAGACCTATATTTAGGTCCAGAGCGTGTTACCAGACCTATATTGAGGTCCAGGAGCAGTGTTACCAGACCTATATTGAGGTCCAGGAGCAGTGTTACCAGACCTACATTGAGGTCCAGGAAGCAGTGTTACCAGACCTATATTGAGGCCCAGGAACAGTGTTACCAGGCCTATATTGAGGTCCAGGAGCAGTGTTACCAGGCCTATATTGAGGTCCAGGAGCAGTGTTACCAGACCTATATTGATGTCCAGGAGCAGTGTTACCAGACCTATATTGAGGTCCAGGAGCAGTGTTACCAGACCTATATGAGGGCCAGGAGCAGTGTTACCAGACCTATATTGATGTCCAGGAGCAGTGTTACCAGACCTATATTGAGGTCCAGGAGGCAGTGTTACCAGACCTATATTGAGGTCCAGGAGCAGTGTTACCAGACCTATATTGAGGTCCAGGAGCAGTGTTACCAGACCTATATTGAGGTCCCGAGCAGTGTTACCAGACCTATATTGAGGTCCAGGAGCAGTGTTACCAGACCTATATTGATGTCCAGGAGCAGTGTTACCAGACCTATATTGAGGTCCAGGAGGCAGTGTTACCAGACCTATATTGAGGTCCCGAGCAGTGTTACCAGACCTATATTGAGGTCCGGAGCAGTTTACCAGACCTAAAATTGAGGTCCAGGGCAGTGTTACCAAACCTATATTGAGGTCCAGGAGCAGTGTTTACCACCCTATATTGAGGTCCCGGAGCAGTGTTACCATACCTATATTTAGGCCCGGGGCAGTGTACCAGACCTATATTGAGGTCCAGGAGCAGTGTTAAACCAGCCCTATATTGAATCCAGGGGCAGTGTTACCAGACCTATATTGAGGTCCATGAGGCAGTGTTACCGGAAACCCATATTGAGGTCCAGGAGCATGTTACCAGACCTATATTGAGGTCCAGAGCATGTTACCAACCTATATTGAGGTCCAGGAGGCAGTGTTACCAGACCTAATTGAGGTCCAGGAGGCAGTGTTACCAGACCTATATTGAGGCCCCAAACAGTGTTACCAGGGCCCATATTGAGGTCCAGGAGCATGTTACCAGCCTATATTGAGGTCCAGGAGCAGTGTTACCAGACCTATATTGAGGTCCAGGAGCAGTGTTACCAGACCTATATTGAGGTCCAGGAGCAGTGTTACCAGACCTATATTGAGGTCCAGGAGCAGTGTTACCAGACCTATATTGAGGTCCAGGAGCAGTGTTACCAGACCTACATTGAGGTCCAGGAGCAGTGTTACCAGACCTATATTGAGGCCCAGGAACAGTGTTACCAGGCCTATATTGAGGTCCAGGAGCAGTGTTACCAGACCTATATTGATGTCCAGGAGCAGTGTTACCAGACCTACACCGAGGAACAGTACCACAGTTACCAGACCTACCTACACAAAGGACAAAAATTTTAAGGAAGAAAACGGTGTTACCAGAAATTCAAAGAGGACCCTAAAACAGTGTTGCCAAAGCAGTTTTAAGGAGGGAAAGCAGTGTTGCCAGAGGTAGAGTAAGGTTGGCGGGCCATCAGTCAATACATGAGAAGGTAGACCTTGCCTGACTCACGCAACTGACAGGTAAGAACAGGTAATTGATTCACCAGCTCTGACCTGCAGTCAAAATATATCCCTGCAGTGTGTGCATTCTTCAGTGTATATACATCCAAGTGTGTACCTCAGTGTATATGCATCCCAGTGTGTATACATCAGTATATAACAATCCTAGTGTATATACATCCCAGTGTGTACATCTCTGTGTACATACATCCAAGTGCATGTACCTCGGTCTATATAGAAAGTCTATATATAGATCATTATAAACTTTCAAGGGTCTATATCTTAGTATGTAAATCAGTGTGTGTATACTTCAGTGTACATTCAAAGTTTATAATGTATATATATAAATATATATATATATATATATATATTATGTTGTTGGGGTTGGTGTGTGTGTGGTGTGTGTTGTGTGTGTGTGTGTGTGTGTGTGTGTGTGTGTGTGTGTGTGTGTGTGTGTAATAAGATCACAGTAAACAGGTAATATCACAATATACAAAATAACCACTGTGAAAAAATAATGAACTTCACCGCGCTTTCGTTAAGTCAAGCGAAAATTTGTGTATGCAACAATTTCGCAAAAATTATTACATAAGAACATAAAAAAGGAACACTGCAGCAGGCCTACTGACCCAAGCGAAGCAGGTCCATGTCCCCCTTCCCCCGGAATAGCCCAATGACACACCTAGTCACGTCACCTCCACTTAAGGAACGAGGTCTGCATCAGCCTAGTTAGATTAGGCTAGATTAAACTGCGCTTAATATAAAAGGTTAGGTAAGTTTTCTAAGGTTCTTTGAGTATAAAATGATAAATTTTTACATTAACATAAATTAAAAAAATATATTTTTAAACGTATAAGAGAAAACTTTAGAAAAGACTTAATTATAAATGAGTTATTGCTAATTGACTAATTTCGCCTATTCGGCACGATAATTATAATATACACACACACATATATATATATATTATATATATATAATATATATATATAATAATATATATATATATTAATATATATATAAAATATATATAATATATATATATATATATATATTATATATTAATATATATATATATATATACATTAAAATATAAATATATGTCGTGCCGAATAGGGAGAACTTGCCCATCTTGGCTTAAATAGCAAAAGCTCATCTTGCCATATAGGACAAGTGAAAATTTGTGTATGCGATAATTTCGCCCAAATCATTCTAAAACCTAACGAAAAAAATATATTTTATTGTGCTTTTTTAGTATTAAATTATTGTAAACAAATCTAAAATATATTTAGTTGGGTTAGGCTAAAAAAATTGCACTTGTTATTAATAAGGTTAGGGAAGTTTTTTTAAGTTCCTTTTAGTGCAAAATTTTAAAGTTTTACATCAACTAATGAAAAAAATTTATTTTTAAACGTACAAGAGAAAATTTTAGAAAGAAACTTAATTTTAAATGGTTTTTGCTAATTGCCATTTTCATATTCGGCCGAATATATATATATATATTATATATATATAATATAATAAATACCCCGAGGTTTGTACAATGTAATAAAAAAAAATTTTAAAAACATCCATAAATATACCTATATACAGCCCTATGCACCCTCCAAGGCCTTAAACACACCCCCTCCAACCCCCTTTAACAACCCCAACCCAAATTAACTCCACCCCACCACCACCCAGCCACAACCCCCTTTTAAACTAGTTCCCCCTCCAAAAACCCCTTCCGACCCCCCCCTGCACCCCTAAATCCCTTTGCTCACCCAACAACCCCATCAACACCCCAAATACCCCCACCATTCCAACAAAATAACAAGGTCCAAACATCAAGGCAACAGACTGTGATAGACATTAATTCCCCACATCTTAAAAATAATATTAAATTACTAGCTTCCTTAAGTTTTTCTCAAATTTTATTTTCCCACCTTTTAATTGCTTAATTGTATCGTAAAGGAAAAACCCCACTCCGGGGATAAGGATTGTTGACCTCTTATGTGCAAATTTTAAAGAAAGGTAAATTACCTGAAACTACCAATGGGGTTGGGGGTAGAAAAATTTTAAGCAACTCCCAAAGGTGGGGTTGGGGGAAGAAAATGTTAAGAAACTCCCAAGTGAGGTTGGTGGTAATAAGAAAAGCAACAAACCAAAGGGGGGGTTGGTGGTGAAAATGTTAAGAAAAACCCAGAGTGGGGTTTGGTGGTAGAAATTTTAAGCAACAAAAAGGTGGGGTTTGGTGGGGATAATGTTAAACAACTACCAGAGTGGGGTTTGGTGGTAGATAATGTTAAGCAACTACCAGAGTGATTTTGGTGGTAGAAATTTTAACAACTCCAAGTGAGGTTGGGGGGTAGATAATAAAAGAAACTCCCAGAGGATTGGTGGTAGAAAATTTAAGCAACTCCCGGGTGGTTGGTGGTAGATAAGTTAAGCAACCAGGGGGTTGGGGTAGATAAAAAAGGGGTTAGGGTTGTGGAGCAGTGTATTGAAAGATGAGTCCACAAAAACCCACAACAACACCCCCACACAAAACACACACACACATACATACACAAAACCCCAAAACACATACACATAAAACACACACGCAACACACACACACCCAACACACACCAAAAACTGGAGGACCAAGCGGGGATAACGGGAAACTACAAGGTTCAGGAATACTTGTCGGAAGAAGCTAGTCGGGTACGGGGGCGGGGTGTCGAGGGGGCACCTGTACCAGGGGGGTCCCCGGGGGTACCCTGGACCGGCTGTTTCGGGTATTTTGAACCATAGGAAGGAATAGACTCTGAGGTGTCCCTTTTTGCAGATGAGGGAAGTATGAGAAGAAAAATTTCCCCGATCGAAGACCAGGGAGAACACAAAGGGATTGGGGCAGGGTAGACCGGCCAGCAATTTGGGTCCGGAGTTCAAACCCACCAATTTCAAAACATGAAAATTGGGGGAAGGGGAAAGAAGACCGCAGACGGATACAGTCTAGGGGGGCCGACACTACAAACCCATTCAAGGAAAAAATATCTTTGGGGGAGTAAATACCCGGCACATCTGAAGCGCACATCAACCAAATAACTGCTGCAGCATATGGGCCCTAGCAAACCCGAACAGCATTCCCCACATTTAATAGGAATCATTCAGGACCCCGACACCGTGACTTTTGGCCCCTATTGGATATCGGACCCGTTTTGAAACCCAAACCTCCAAGCACGTAAGAAAAAAAAGAAGTGCAAAAATTTTTCAACAAGACTAGTCCCAGAGCTAAGAGGGTTTTTACGAGGAGGGTTTTAAGGGGAAATCAACCCGACGACACTGGGGACAGGATAGATAGGGGGACACGATAAAGACATCAAAATACGAGAGTAATTGACAAGGTGGACAAAGACAGGGGTTCCCAAAATTGGGACCGGTAACAAGGGGGCACAGTTTGGGAATTGAAGACACAGATGAACAAGGGTGTTAGGAAGTATTTTCTTCCCACGATGCGTAAGTGGAATATTTTGGGGGGCGAAGTAGTGGAGGCAGGATCCAACTACTTTTTGCAAAGGGATAAAAAAGTCACGTTCAGGAGTGACCATGACCATGAAGAGCGGGGGCCGGGGCTTGGGAACGACCCCCGCAACCTCAAGATGACTACAACTAGGGAGTACACCACATCACACACATATACCATAAAACCCCACACACACACACACACAACAACACAGCATGCACAACAACAGCCTAGTTCTAACGCAGTGCCTAGGACCCAAAAGGTAACACACACACACATACACAACACAACACAACACACACATACACACCACCACCCACAACAACACAACCCCCACACACACAGCGCACACACATACACACACAAGTAATTTACATAATTACAAAAAACAAAAATAAAGATGGTTTTTTAAATTCATGACAGCAGCAGGGAAAGATGCAATGAAA
Organism: Cherax quadricarinatus; assembly: GCF_026875155.1. NCBI lineage: Eukaryota > Metazoa > Arthropoda > Malacostraca > Decapoda > Parastacidae > Cherax > Cherax quadricarinatus. Next base: position 1,995,988 of record NC_069487.1, read on the forward strand.
GTTGAACAGGCTAGGGACTGTAATTTGAACAGTGTGGCACTGTAATTTGAAAAGGCTAAAGGGCCCGTAATTTGAACAGTGCTAGGCTTGTAAGTTGAATGCTGGCACTGTAAAGTTGAACAGTGCTAGGGGCTGTTATGTTGAACATGCTAGGCATGTTTTTTGAAAAAGTGCTGGCCTGTAATGTTGAACATTTCTAGGCACTGTAATGTTGAACAGTGTAGGCAGTTTGTTTGGTTAGGTTTAAAGTTAACAGTGTAGGGCCCGTATTTTTAACAGGCTAGCCAAAAACACAACGTATGTTTAACGTGCAGGCACTGTAAAATGTTGAATTTTGGGGCTTTGGCACTGTTATGTTTAACATGAAGGCACGTAATGTTGAACATGCTAGGGACTGTAATTTAACAGTGCTTT
>NC_069487.1:2001901-2044401 GCF_026875155.1 Cherax quadricarinatus
TTGTGTTCTGGTGGTGGGAGAGGTCAACTCTGCCTGTGTTTGTGTTCTGGTGGTGGGAGAGGTCAACTCTGCCTGTGTTTGTGTTCTGGTGGTGGGAGAGGTCAACTCTGCCTGTGTTTGTGTTTGGTGGTGGGGGGTGTCAAAATCTGCCTGTGTTTGTGTTCTGGTGGTGGGAGAGGTCAACTACTGCCTGTGTTTGTGTTCTGGTGGTGGGAGAGGTCAACTCTGCCTGTGTTTGTGTTCTGGTGGTGAGGGAGGTCAACTCTGCCTGTGTTTGTGTTCTGGTGGTGGGAGAGGTCAACTCTGCCTGTGTTGTGTTCTGGTGGTGGGAGAGGTCAACTCTGCCTGTGTTTGTGTTCTGGTGGTGGGAGAGGTCAACTCTGCCTGTGTTGTGTTCTGGTGGTGGGGGAGGTCAACTCTGCCTGTGTTTGTGTTCTGGTGGTGGGGGAGGTGAACTCTGCTGTGTTTGTGTTCTGGTGGTGGGGAGAGGTCAACTATGCCTGTGTTTGTGTTTGGTGGTGGGGGAGGTGAACTCTGCCTGTGTTTGTGTTCTGGTGGTGAGGGAGGTCAACTCTGCCTGTGTTTGTGTTCTGGTGGTGGGAGAGGTCAACTCTGCCTGTGTTTGTGTTCTGGTGGTGGGAGAGGTCAACTCTGCCTGTGTTGTGTTCTGGTGGGTGGGGGAGGTCAACTCTGCTGTGTTTGTGTTCTGGTGGTGGGGGAGGTGAACTCTGCCTGTGTTTGTGTTCTGGTGGTGGGAGAGGTCAACTATGCCTGTGTTTGTGTTCTGGTGGTGGGGGAGGTGAACTCTGCCTGTGTTTGTGTTCTGGTGGTGAGGGAGGTCAACTCTGCCTGTGTTTGTGTTCTGGTGGTGGGGAGGTCAACTCTGCCTGTGTTTGTGTTCTGGTGGTGGGGGAGGTCAACTCTGCCTGTGTTTGTGTTCTGGTGGTGGGAGAGGTGAACTCTGCCTGTGTTTGTGTTCTGGTGGTGGGGAGGTCAACTCTGCCTGTGTTTGTGTTCTGGTGGTGGGGAGGTCAACTCTGCCTGTGTTTGTGTTCTGGTGGTGGGGGAGGTCAACTCTGCCTGTGTTTGTGTTCTGGTGGTGGGAGAGGTGAACTCTGCCTGTGTTTGTGTTCTGGTGGTGGGGAGGTCAACTCTGCCTGTGTTTGTGTTCTGGTGGTGGGAGAGGTCAACTCTGCCTGTGTTTGTGTTCTAGTGGTGGGAGAGGTCAACTCTGCCTGTGTTTGTGTTCTGGTGGTCGGGGAGGTCAACTCTGCCTGTGTTTGTGTTCTGGTGGTGGGAGAGGTCAACTCTGCCTGTGTTTGTGTTCTGGTGGTGAGGGAGGTCAAAATCTGCCTGTGTTTGTGTTCTGGTGGTGGGGGAGGTCAACTCTGCCTGTGTTTGTGTTCTGGTGGTGGGAGAGGTCAACTCTGCCTGTGTTTGTTTTTCTGGTGGTGAGGGAGGTCAACTCTGCCTGTGTTTGTGTTCTGGTGGTGGGAGAGGTGAACTCTGCCTGTGTTTGTGTTCTGGTGGTGGGGAGGTCAACTCTGCCTGTGTTTGTGTTCTGGTGGTGGGGGAGGTCAACTCTGCCTGTGTTTGTGTTCTGGTGGTGGGAGAGGTCAACTCTGCCTGTGTTTGTGTTCTGGTGGTGGGGGGAGGTCAACTCTGCCTGTGTTTGTGTTCTGGTGGTGGGAGAGGTCAAACTCTGCCTGTGTTTGTGTTCTGGTGGTGGGGGAGGTCAACTCTGCCTGTGTTTGTGTTCTGGTGGTGGGAGAGGTCAACTCTGCCTGTGTTTGTGTTCTGGTGGTGGGGGAGGTCAACTCTGCCTGTGTTTGTGTTCTGGTGGTGGGGGAGGTCAACTCTGCCTGTGTTTGTGTTCTGGTGGTGGGGAGGTCAACTCTGCCTGTGTTTGTGTTCTGGTGGTGGGAGAGGTCAACTCTGCCTGTGTTTGTGTTCTGGTGGTGGGGGAGGTCAACTCTGCCTGTGTTTGTGTTCTGGTGGTGGGAGAGGTGAACTCTGCCCCTGTGTTTGTGTTCTGGTGGTGGGAGAGGTCAACTCTGCCTGTGTTTGTGTTCTGGTGGTGGGGAGGTCAACTCTGCCTGTGTTTGTGTTCTGGTGGTGGGGGAGGTCAACTCTGCCTGTGTTTGTGTTCTGGTGGTGGGAGAGGTCAACTCTGCCTGTGTTTGTGTTCTGGTGGTGGGGGAGGTCAACTCTGCCTGTGTTTGTGTTCTGGTGGTGGGAGAGGTCAACTCTGCCTGTGTTTGTGTTCTGGTGGTGGGGGAGGTGAACTCTGCCTGTGTTTGTGTTCTGGTGGTGGGGAGGTCAACTCTGCCTGTGTTTGTGTTCTGGTGGTGGGGAGGTCAACTCTGCCTGTGTTTGTGTTCTGGTGGTGGGGGAGGTCAACTCTGCCTGTGTTTGTGTTCTGGTGGTGGGGAGGTCAACTCTGCCTGTGTTTGTGTTCTGGTGGGGAGAGGTCAACTCTGCCTGTGTTTGTGTTCTGGTGGTGGGGAGGTCAACTCTGCCTGTGTTTGTGTTCTGTGGTGGAGAGGTCAACTCTGCTTGTTGTTTCGTGGTTAGATTCCATAAGACTTAAGGAGACTGCAGCATCCTATGTGCCCATGGGTGGCAGGGTCAGTCCCTTTTTGTGTCGGTGGTGCATGGTCCAATCCATAATTTTTATAAATCACATGTATAAGATAAATAATAACTAAAATCATCCTATGGCCATACACAGAAGCCTAAAGGCCACTCGAGCGTATGTTTAAAATTTAAAATTTTATGTGAAAAAACAAGCAGATAATAATATCCAGTATTTAAGGCTCGGTAGACAGTCAACCATTTGATTGTCTTAGCCACAGTGATATGTTTGTTATAAAGTAGATGACCCGAGGATGAAGGGCGAGGAAACTGTGTTGTGGTAGTTGTTGCTGTAGTAGCTGTGGTGGTTAGTTGCTGTGGTAGCTGTGGTGGTAGCTGTGGTGGTAGCTGTGGTGGTAGCTGTGGTGGTAGCTGTGGTGGTAGCTGTGGTGGTAGCTGTGGTGGTAGTTGTGGTGGTATGTGGTGGTAGTTGTGGAGTAGCTGTGGTGGTAGTTGTGGTGGTAGTTGTGGTGGTAGTTTTTGGAGGTAGCTGTGGTGGTAGCTGTGGTGGTAGTTGTGGAGGTAGCTGTGGTGGTAGTTGCTGGGGGTAGCTGTGGTGGTAGCTGTGGTGGTAGTTGCTGTGGTAGCTGTGGTGGTAGTGTGGTGGTAGTTGCTGTGGTAGCTGTGGTGGGAGCTGTGGTGGTAGTTGCTGTGGACTGTGGTGGTAGCTGTGGTGGTAGCTGTGGTGGTAGTTGTGGTGGTAGTTGGTGGGTAGCTGTGGTGGTAGCTTGTGTGGTAGCTGTGGTGGTAGCTGTGGTGGTAGTTGTGGTGGTAGTTGTGGTGGTAGCTGTGGTGGTAGCTGTGGTGGTAGCTGTGGTGGTAGTTGCTGTGGTAGTTGGTGGTAGCTGTGGTGGTAGTTGTGGTGGTAGCTGTGGTGGTAGTTGCTGTGGTAGCTGTGGTGGTAGCTGTGGTGGTAGTTGCTGTGGTAGCTGTGGTGGTAGCTGTGGTGGTAGTGTGGTGGTGGTAGTTGTGGTGGTAGCTGTGGTGGTAGCTGTGGTGGTAGCTGTGGTGGTAGCGTGCTGTGGTGGTAGCTGTGCTGGTAGCTGTGGTGGTAGTGTTGGTGGTAGTTGGTGGTAGTTGTGGTGGTAGTGTGGTGGTAGTTGTGTGGTAGCTGTGGTGGTAGCTGTGGTAGTGGGTAGTTGTGGTGGTAGTTGTGGTGGTAGTTGTGGTGGTAGCTGTGGTGGTAGCTGTGGTAGTTGTGGTGGTAGTTGTGGTGGTAGTTGTGGAGGTAGTTGTGGAGCATCATCAACACACAAGTTTGATCTGAGACAACAGCGAGTCTACTGCCCGTTGTGTCCTCCAGAGATTACAGTTTACCTTTTCATAACGACAAGTTCAGTAATGACGGGGACTAAAACACAAGCAAGACAACAATGATCACCAAACTGAATCCATCGGGGGTAAAAAGAAAAAAAAAAAAACAAAAATAAAAAAAAAAAAAAAAAAAAATCCAGGACCATCCGTCTCGATTTACCCTGCATCAAACCCGTGCTCCTTCGGTTGTGATGGCTCTTTAAATGGTGATTTCCAGAGGACAATTGTAATTGAGATTGACTGGGTTTTAGCTGCATCTAAACTATAAAAAAAATTAAATTTTGGAAAAAATGACAAATTCCCAGTAAAGCAAACACGCATAAAAAAAAAAAAATTACGAAAGTTTGTGGGCACTGTAACATTTGATTTAAAGCCTACAACATACAAACGGAAAAGAAATTACTTCGAAACTGACCTGGTGTGATATTTAAAGACGGTAAATATTTCGCACAGATGTCAATACATGACGAACTCATTCTTAATACTTGTAAAAAAGTGAATATACCTTCATGAAAAGCAGCAGCTAGCAGCAGAGGAGCAGCACAGCAAGCAGCTGGGCAGCAGCAGCACAGCAGCAGCAGCGCAGCACCGCGCAGAAGCAGGAAGCAGCTACCGCAGAGCAGTGCTGCAGCATGCAACACAGCAGCTTAGAAGCAGCAGCAGCATGCAGCAGAGCGGAGCAGCAGCAGAGCAGCTGCAAGCAGCTGCAGCAGCAGTAGCGCAGCTAGCAGATCAAACAGCAGCAGCAGTAGCAGCAGCAGCGAGCAGCACCAGCAGCAGCTGCAGCAGCAGCAGAGCAGCACATGCAGCATTAGCAGGTGCAAGCAGCAAGCAGCTGCAGCAGCAGCAGCAGCAGCGCAGCAGCGCAGCAGCAGCAGCGCAGCAGCAGCAGACAGCAGCAGCAGCAGCTGAGCAGCAGAGCAGCACAGCAGCAGCAGCAGAGCAGCAGCAGCAAGTAGCACCAGCAGCAGCAGCAGCAGCAAGCAGCAGCATCGCAGCCAACCACACACCAGCAGCTCAGCAGCAGCAGAGCACAGCAGCAGCAGCAGGAGCAGCCAGCAGACAGCAGCAGCAGCAGCAGCAGGCAGCAGCAAGCGAGCACACACAGCCGCAGCGCAGCAGCCCGCAGCAGCAGCAGCACAGCAGAGCAGCAGCAGCAAGCAGCAGCAGCAGCAGCAGGAGCAGAGCAAGCAGCCAGCAGCAGCAGCAGCAGCAGGCAGCAGGCAGCAGCAGCAGCAGCAAGCAGCCAGCAGCAGGAGCAGCAGCAGCAGCAGCAGCAGCAGCAAGCAGCAGCAGGAGCAGCAGCAGCAGCAGCAGCAGCAGCAGCAGCAGCAGCAGCAGCAGCAGCAGCAGCAGCAGCAGGAGCAGCAGGAGCAGCAGTAGCAGCAGCAGCAGCAGGAGCAGGAGGAGCAGGAGCAGGAGCAGCAGCAGCAGCAGCAGCAGGAGCAGGAGCAGGAGCAGCAGCAGCAGCAGCAGGAGCCAGCAGCAGCAGCAGCAGCAGCAGCAGCAGGAGCAGCAGCAGCAGGAGCAGCAGCAGCAGCAGCAGCAGCAGCAGCAGGAGCAGCAGCAGGAGCAGCAGCAGGAGCAGCAGCAGCAGCAGGAGCAGCAGCAGCAGCAGCAGCAGGAGCAGCAGGAGCAGCAGTAGCAGCAGGAGCAGCAGCAGCAGCAGCAGGAGCAGCAGCAGCAGCAGGAGCAGCAGGAGCAGCAGGAGCAGCAGCAGCAGCAGCAGGAGCAGCAGCAGGAGCAGCAGCAGCAGCAGCAGGAGCAGCAGCAGCAGCAGCAGGAGCAGCAGCAGGAGCAGCAGCAGCAGACTTCAAGTTCAAAGAAGTACAAACAAGAAGGAATATTGCAGGAACACTTGCTCTTATAAGTAGCAGCAACAGTAACGACGAACAGCTGTCGTGCCCAATAGGTAAAACTTGCGATTTTGGTTTAAATAGCAACGCTCTTCTTGCCGAATAAGGCAGGTGAAAATTTGTGTATGCAATAATTTCGCAAAAATCTTTCTGAACTTTACGAAAAAATATATATTTCACTGTGTTTGTTTATCAAATTATTGTAAACTCATCTAAAATATATTTAGTCGGATTAGGCTAAATTAAATTGCGCTTGTTATAATAAGGTTAGGTAAGTTTTCTAAAGTACTTTTGGTACAAAATTATTAATTTTTACATTAACATAAATTAAAAAATATATATCTGTAAACATATAAGAGAAAATTTTAGAAAGGACTTAATTTTAAATGAGTTCTTGCTAACTGACCAGTTTTACCTATTCGACACATTATATAAAGGCTAAACATCATCTTAAGTTTGCAATCTGGTAAAGTTACGACGCCAGGGGAATGGCTGGTAATCAGGCTTGATCCGAGGTAAGAGAAGGTGGCCTAAATATCCTTGGATCAAGGATATTTAAGCTTTCTGGGATCTATACTCTCATATACACTAAACTAAATAAACTGCTCTAAGAAGGCAGTTCTACCACTGGAACTATAGAGCCAGAAACAGTAATAAACTGCTCTAAGAAGGCAGTTCTACCACTGGAACTATAGAGCCAGAAACAGTAATAAACTGCTCTAAGAAGGCAGTTCTACCACTGGCAGTGTATTTAAGTATTTTGATAATTTTTTTTTTTTTGTACGTGGAATAATTTGTGGAGGGTTTGGAAAGCAGTCGAGTACTTGGACTGACAGCAGACATGTCAACCATGGTCGCACCACCACCATCTGTGCTGTACCACCACCACTACCATTACTTCCATTCTAACATCATTACTACCACCATATCTGCACCACTACCACCATTCAAGCACCACCACCACCAACTTTACCTTCAGCAGCAGCTTAACCACCCCTACCACCATCCCATCAGCACCACCACCTCTACCACACCACCACACTCCACATCATCGTATTTCTATTTTCGCGTCTGTTATCGACATATTCAGGGGACACACACACACACACACACACACACACACACACACACACACACACACACAGACTTACAAATATCGACAACTTAATTTTGCCTTTATTGCATCATTGATTTCAATAAAACATTGAAAGATGCGTCATTACTTGCTTCCTCCTGTAACACTTGTGTTGGACCAGCTGTTATGTCACGCGTAACAGTGATATTTCACGTGTGTGTGTCCAATGAAGCACGCGCACACAAATATATATATATATATATATATATGTGTGTGTGTAGATATGTAGGTAGATAGAAAGATAGGTATATAGATACTTAGGTAAGTAGTTTTGAGATTTAACAAATTTGAACATCAAAATTAAAGAAAACACAAAGTGGGTAAAACTGACGCGATCAGCTGATGAAGGGAAAAGTAGGATGATCAGCTGATAAAGGGAAAAACTGGGACGATCAGCTGATAAAGGTAAACAGGACCAGCTCCTCAGCAGGCAAAAATGGCGCGCAACTCCACATCTCACTCTCCCTCTCGCGATTCTTTATTTTCGAATAATCCAGCGCAGCGTGATAGAATTTGGCAATGACACCATTACCTGCGCATATTGACTTGGGGAGCAGCACTTCGCGAAAATATATTGCAATTTTGAAACGGAGCGGAGCAAGAAGAGCAGGAGAGGCAGCAGCAGCAATAGATGCTAGAACGCTCTCACGAGAGGGAATTGAATCGCACAGCCATTGAGGATCTGAGTCTCCTGCCACCCCTCCCAGGGCATCCCACACTGTTTTAGAATCTCCATGACATTTACGCCGCCAGTTTGTTTCATAGAGGCGATGATTTCACCCTCGGCAAGCAACTTCTTTTGTTGACACTCCCTCGCAAGGCAAGAGAATTTTTATATGGAAGTTTTTATTATTTTTACATCTTACAGAGAGAGAAGCATACAAAATATTGATTTTTTTCCTCGAATCCATTTTACTTACTACGAGGATATGGAACCCTTCTACAGTAAGTATATATATATATATGTCGTGCCGAATAGGCATATAGGACAAGCGAAAATTTGTGTATGCAATAATTTCGCCAAAATCATTCTGAACCTAACGAAAAATATACATTTGATTGTGTTTCTTTAGTATTAAATTATTGTAAACGTATTTAAAATATATTTAGTTGGGTTAGGCTAAAATAAATTGCTCTTGTTATAATAAGGTTAGGTAAGTTTTCTAAGATTCTTTTGGTGCAAAATTAAAAATTTTTACATTAACATAAATGAAAAAATATATCTTTAAACGTATAAGAGAAAATTTCAGAAAGAACTTAATTTTAAATGAGTTCTTGCTAATTGACCAGTTTTACATATTCGGCACGACATTATATATATACGTATATATATATATATATATATATATATATATATATATATATATATATATATATATATATATATATATATATATATATAATATGGTGAATGACGGGAAAATGTGTGAATATTTTATAAAAATAAAACAATAGAATTATTTTAGATGGGGATGATTTAGTGAATTAAACGTTTCTTAAGCCAAAACGTTTTCCAATATAGTTTTAGCCAATAAGCACGAGGGCGACAGGAGACGAAAGAAATAAAAGAGCGAAGCTGAGAGTAACAGTGACGTACCTGTGACCGGTTTCATCTGTTGTTCTACTCTAAGATCAGGCTTCTTCTTTTCCATTGATTAACGAGGATGTTCTTGCTAGCGGCCCGCAGGCCTGTGTATCTACCACAGCCATGCTACTACACTTGAACGTTCAACCCAGAACGTTTAGGACCCCTGCAACGTTTTGGAGTAGGGAAGGGAGCGGAGTTCAAGTTGGGAAAAAAATCAGATTCAGAATGGATGTAGTTGCGGATGAGTGGAACAAACTCCCGAGTAGCGCCATTGAAGCTAAAATCTTGCCCAGCTTTACAAATAGGTTAGACAAGCACATAAGTGAGTGTGAGGTGGACAATAATTATCTTGATAAATAAGATACTTATGCAACACTTGGGTATCTTTATTTTCTTCACTCCAATGCTGAGAAACGGTGAAAGGTGAGAACTGAAGACGCTACTGACTGGCAAAACGTTTCAAGAATACCTCCAAGTGTTACACAAGTGTCTCGGTTATCAACCCGTCGGGTTTCTAAACCATTCATTCATATATTTATCTTGTTTTAAAAGTTCTCATTATCCATCCTCTTATTTTTTCTCACATCTGAGCAACTTAAATATGTCACCATGAACTACTTTCAGTACTGCGCACAGGACAACATTGCTCACATCCTCTTGCAATTTTCCCCCGTAGTTCTACCAAGGTGATTCTCATACTTATTAACGTATCGTCTGATACGAGGCTGTGGCCAGTGTTTACGTCTTGCTCTCAGCAGGACTTAAATTTCTGCAACCTAAGTGACTAGTTTACTGTGCACACCACAGCCATCCTGCGGACGGTAGCGCAAGAGCATATATGGATACACAAAAGGCCCAGGAACTAGGCCTCAAAAGGGTCTGCGGGAGTACATCTGGATATATATCTACAGTTCACCTGTTACAAGCAAATTTATAAAAATTTGCCTAATATATATTTGATATCTTATTTTCATTAATCTCAGGATGAGAGACAGTAAAGACACCAGGACGCTGCCTTGCGGTACACAGTTTTTTACGTTGATAATGAAAGATTTTCTTTACAAATCATTCGGCTGGCACCTGAAGTGACTACCTTTCGCCCTGTAATGATACTCTTCAAGGCGAAACGTTGTAATTCAAAAGGTTTTCTTATGGCATATGTGTGTTGTATAACCCGCATGACTACTCTCAACCACATACTCCATTATTATAATCACGGGGAAGCGCTAAACCCGTAGGATTATACAGCGTCCCACATACTCCAACCAACAACGGAAGACTGAAGTTTAAACTAACAAAGCAAGACTTAGTCAACAGTGAAACAAACGAGAGTTAACGGTTAACTAACAACGGCACAATCAACGGTTAGACTAACGATTTATTGAGCGGTTAAACTAACCAAAACAACTCTGAACATAAGCAAAATGAACCTATCATATACACGAAGAAAGGTGAAGAAAAAATAAAGACAACGAGAAGAAAAACAGACGAGAAGACAGAGACAAGAAAACAAAATATAATATTAAGAAGTTTTAGGGATAATAAAAATTAAAGGTGACAGGAAGGGTAGTAATATAAGAATATAAATCACGAAATTAGGAAGAGAGGAGGAAAGAGTGAAAGGAGAAGAGTTAAAGAAGGACAAGGGTAAGTGGAAGAATAAACAAATTCCATTTATTTTTAATTATTATATATATAATATATATATATATATATATATATATATATATATAATCACAAAAACACGACAACATAGCCTGGATATGTGACTATGTTGTAGCCTCACTATACTATAAGTGGGGGGTGGTGATAGTGGTTGTTACTGCTGCGTCAGTGGACCAATCAGGTAGTTGGTATTGGCTTGTTAAGTGAGGTAACTATGCAGCGATCCGCTGTAATGGTGAGTAATAACGTGGTGGTGGTGTAGTGATGGATGGTTACCCTCCCCCTCCCCCTATCACTCCACTACCCTCCCTCCCTTCCTTCGCACTCCCCTTCCAATCTACTCCACTACACAGCACATACATACCTCCACTTAATACACAAATTACCCGTACATAGAAGAGAGGAGCTTACGAAACGTCATGGTGAGCTCCTCTCTTCTATGTACGGGTTATTCGTGCATTGTTCCAGTCACAGTATTGTTTTTTTTGTTACTCCACTTAATGCACTTACACAAGGAGGTACTCCAGTCCTCTTATACAAGTGACAAAACCTCATAAACGTTTCGCACTGACGCATTGCTGCGATAAACCCGTAAAGAATTATCCATCGTCGTGGGAATGACATGAGGGTGTGTATATATATACTGGACGGGGGGGGGACTCGAACAGTAGTCCTGGTACATACCTGGCCCAGCACTACATCCACAGAGTCACTGGCATATTGCCTTACACCTGTTGTACCTGGTCACCTAGCAGTAAGTAGGTACCTGGGTGTTACTCGACTGTTGTGGGTCGCATCCTGGGGGGGGGAGGCAAGATTAACCTTATTAAGACTAACAAGGCACAATACGGCCCTTCCCTCTCTCGTATATGCACACCGGCTCCCTTCCCTTCCTGCTTCTGTGGAACTAGTTAATGGATCATGTCGGACCGAAACGTCGTGGTACGTTTCTCTCTATGTGCAGGTTATTTGTGTATTGTTCCAGTCACGTTATTGTTCCTTGTTGTTCATTATTGTTATTATTAGTATTCAAGGAGTCTAGCTGTGACTTGGTGGGATAAATGGCTAACCGAGGCGACTGTTTCAGGCCACAGCTCAGAAGTTCTGGTGGAACAAGTCTTCTCAAGGACCTGAAAGTCGGATAGTCCCTACACCCCAGCTAAGTCGTAATGAACAACTATATTGTGTTCACGTTGATGTTTTTGTGCCACAGACAAATAGCAATAGTCGTAGTAATAATAGATGTAATAGTAGCAGCACCATCAGTAATAGAAGCAGCACTAGTAGTAATAGTAACAGTAGTAGCAGCAGCAGTAGCATTAGTAATAGTAATAACGGTAACAATTATAACGGTAACAGTAGTAGTAGCAGTAATATCAGTAGTAACAGTAGTAGTAACAATAACAGTAGTAGTAGTACTATTATCAACAGCAAAATGTGAAAAGAAATAAAGAAAAAAAGAAAAACCTGAAGGACAAAACAATGAAAGGAGGAGGAGGAGGAGGAGGAGGAGGAGGAAGAGGAGGAGGAAGAGGAGGAGGAGGAGGAGGAGGAAGAGGAGGAGGAAGAGGAGGAGGAAGAGGAGGAGGAAGAGGAGGAGGAGGAGGAAGAGGAAGAGGAAGAGGAAGAGGAGGAGGAGGAGAAGGAGAAGGAGAAGGAGAAGGAGAAGGAGAAGGAGAGGAGGAGGAGGAGGAGGAGGAGGAGGAGGAGGAGAGGAGGAGGAGGAGGAGGAGAAGGAGAAGGAGAAGGAGAAGGAGAAGGAGGAGAAGGAGGAGAAGAAGGAGAAGGAGGAGGGAGGAGGAGGAGGAGGAGGAGGAGGAGGAGGAGGAGGGAGGAGGAGGAGGAGGAGGAGGAGGAGGAGGAGGTGGCGGCGGCGTGCAAAAAAAGAGAGAACAAAAACAGTGGAGAGTGAAGGAAGGGGAGAAGAATCGGGTGGAGGGTAATTTAACGACACGATCCTGTAATGTAATGGTGCAGACTGATGGTTTACGCTCTCTTAGTAACCACCGTGGACAGGATAAATCACTCTTAAACACAGGGGACAGGGTGTGACCCTGGGGGGAGGATGTGGGGGGTACGCAGGGTGGGGGAGGCGGCTAATGGGAAAGGGGTATGAATGGGTAATGGGAGAGGGGTATGAGTAGGTAATGGGGGAGGGGTATGAGTAGGTAATGGGGGAGGGGTATGAGTAGGTTATGGGAGAGGGGTATGAGTAGGTAATGGGGAGGGGTATAAGTAGGTAATGGGGGAGGGGTATGAGTAGGTAATGGGAGAGGGATATGAGTAGGTAATGGGAGAGGGATATGAGTAGGTAATGGGAGAGGGATGTGAGTAGGTAATGGGAGAGGGGTATGAGTAGGTAATGGGAGAGGGGTATGAGTAGGTAATGGGAGAGGTGTATGAGTAGGTAATGTGAGAGGGGCATGAGTAGATAATGGGAGAGGAGAGATTACTGGGTAATGGGAGAAGGGAAAGATGTTACTGGGTAATGGGTGAAAGGAAGAAGTTACTGCGTGATGGGGAAAAAGTTACTGGGTAATGAGAGAAGGGGGAGAGGTTACTGGGTAATGGTTGACGAGGAGAATAGGTAATGGGTGAAGAAGTTACCGGGTAATGGGGAGAGGGTAATAGGTAAAGGGGAGGGGGAGAGGTTAATGGGTAAAGAGGGAGAAGTCACTCGAAAATAGAGGATTTTTTTCCATCATATTTAAGGAAGATTATATGGGAAGGGGAGAAGGGAAAGAAAATATACATGGGAAGGGGGGGAAGGGAAAGGAAAGATATATGGGAAGGGAGGAAATGGGAAAGGATCAGTAACCAGTAGTCGCGAGAGGTCACGCTACTTCTCTAGCAGTTGCTGTTGCTGCTGCTGCTGCTGCTGCTGCTGGAAATTAGTGCGGAGTGTTATGGTGCTATTAGCTTGACTTGCTTTTGTAGCTTAAAGTCTTAAAACAGGTTCTATTCTCAAGGTTTTAACAAGTTCTATTCTCAAGGTCTTCAAATAGGGGGTTCTATTCTCAAGGTCTTAAAAGAGCTGGCTCTATTCACCCAAGAAAATAAAAAATTGAAAGTTCACTTTGCTAAGTGTAAGACAGTGTAAGGTGGTTAGGGATAGCGACAGGAAGCAGGTCACCAGCACCGAGGAGGAGGAGGAGGAGGAGGAGGAGGAGGAGGAGGAGGAGGAGGAGGAGGAGGAGGAGGTTGGAGAGTTACAAATATGACATTTGAAGTTTAGGGAGAAATATCAAAATGAGGAAGGTTAATGGTCAAACCCAAAAGGTAAGAAACTGATTTTCTATTCTCCAGGATAAATGTACACCAGTGGTCAGCGAGGATGAAGGTATTAACAACTCTTTATAAAGGTTAGAATACAATACACAAACAACCCGCACATAAAAGAGAGAAGCTTACGACGACGTTTCGGTCCGACTTGGACCATTGACAAAGTCACACTAACAGAGGTGGAGCAGGACGGCTATATATAGGCGTCCTGCTCCACCTCTGTTAGTGTGACTTTGTCAATGGTCCAAGTCGGACCGAAACGTCGTCGTAAGCTTCTCTCTTTTATGTGCGGGTTGTTTGTGTATTGTTCCAGTCACGGTATTGTGCCTTTTTGTTATTTAAAGGTTAGAATGTTCTCATGCTTGGCAACTAGCAAACTAGATATATAGACCGTGTCTTGTGACAGGGATAGGAAGGTGAAACAGAGCTGATAACTGAGACACTTGTGCAATACATGAGTATCTTTATTGTGGAAACGTTTCGCCAGCCAGTAGCTTCTTCAGTCTAGTGGTGAGAAAGGCGGATGATAAGGATGTTTCCCTGGAGCCGGTGTCGGTCGCAAAGTCAACAGGTTGGGCAATATGTCAAGTAACGGGAACGAGCCTGCCTTAATGCTAGGAGAAATGATATTGGGAATGGCAGGAGACAGGAGCTACTAGTAGAGTACAGGACAGCTAGATTCAATTAGGTCCAAGAAAGGGATCCTGATCATATGTAGCATTTTGCCTAGAAAAAAAAGTGGGCAATGACTGGATGTCCAGGACAATCAGTATATATTCCTAGTTAGGGAAGTACTGCAAAGAACTTTCAATTCCATTCATTATTAACTGGGATAATTTCTATGGTAAACATGATATTTATGCAGGGGATGGACTGCATCTCCCGGGGACAGGAGTGGTAGTATTAGCCAACTCGATCGAGAGAACCGTTGCTGAGGTGTACTCATACAAAGGCAGAGACAAGAGTTTATGTGGAAAACGAAATGGGTTGCATCACCAGGGATGAAAGCATAAATTACCAAGGTACCCGAAGAAAATTTTATACATTAAAGTGCATCAAATTGTTGATAATAAAAGTACGGACGTGGTCAACAAAGAGAGAATGGAGGGAGGCGAGTGACTAAGGTTTACTGTACTAACAGTAGTGAGCGCTAGAAATAAGATAAACGAGCTAAGATTAATTGCATATGCAGGGAGTATAGATACAGTATTGTTGCAATAACAGAGACCTGGTTCAACTTGAAAGATAGAGACAGGCCTGTTGAATGACAAGACTATAAATTATTCCACAGTGATAGAGCCAACAGGAAGGCTGGTGGAATGCTGATATACATCACGGGAAACTTTACATTGCTGCTTAGACAAAATGTGAAAGCGGAAGCTAATGGGCACTGAATATTTGACTACAGTTTCTAGAGGGACGTGAAAGCTAATTGTGGGTGTGATCTACAGACCCCTGAACAATAAGGGTTGTAATCATAACCATAATATTTTTAAAAGAGGTGGACGGGTAAGCCAGCGGAAGGCCTCTGTCAGATGACCAAAAGCTTCAATGGAGGGTCATCATGTGACTAAGACCCGCTTCAGGAAACACTTGTCCTATATCCTGACAAACCTTACCCAACCTAACCTAACCCTAAATAATTACCTAGTATTTTCAACAATCACTACAAACACGTATCGCAAAACAGTAACGGAGATACCTATTTACAGAGCGGGAGACAGGTGATACCTATTTACAGAGCGGGAGATAAGGGAAACCAACCAGCTTAGCCTCAGTTGTGGGAAAGTTGATGGAATCAATAATTGCTGAGGCAATTCGAAGCCGCCTTGAAAGATGTAAATTAATCAACGAGTCTCAACACGGTTTTACAAAAGGGCGTTCATGTCTTACGAATTTCCTAAATGTTGTTCACTAAAACATTTAAGGCGATAGATAACGATAATGTATATGATACTGGGTATATAGACTCCAGTGAAGATCTTTGACAGCTTCCACACAGGAGTCTCTTGAATTTGACAAAAATTTTTCCTGGATAGAAGGTGTGGCTACCACTCCAGCTCATAAGACTACCAATCCCCTACGAGCCCTTGGGGGGGCAGATGGCAGACCAGAGGCCTAGCTTCTCCCTACGACTCCCGGGAGGGCGTAGACTATGGCTAGGCCTGGAGACACTTGGTCCCAAAGATGAGGAGGTACTTGTACCTCCTCCCATGGGAGACTTAGGTCTCGAGACACTCCCCAAATAGGAAGCCAAGGCCGGGTCACCACTAGGAAAAGACCCGGGCCGGGAGAATACCGGCGAATAAAAAAAAAAAAGAGGTGTGGCTGATCGATAGACAGAGTTTGTGTAAACGAGAAATCGAAGTAGAAATCCTTTACCAGTGGTGTTCCACATGAATCAGTGTTAGGCTCTTCGTCGTTCACAAATAAACAAACGACATAGATGAGAGAATAAATAGCGACATAAGCAAGTTTGCTAATGACACTTAAACAGTCCGTCAAATTCTGATGAAGATTTTAGAAGTGTAAAGACGATCTGGATAGGTTGACGCAGTGGTCGGAAAAGTGCTAGCAGCTGCTAGGTTTGTCAGGAAAGAGGGCAAGTGTTTCCTGATGCGGGTCTTAGTCACATGATGACCCGCCGTTGGAGCTTTTGGTCATCTAACCGAGGCCTTCTGCTGGCTTACCGGTCCACCCCTTTAAAAATTAGGGTTATTTATATCTAGATGCAGTTTAATGAAAGAAATGCATGGTTACAATATACAAATAACCCAAGTCGGACCGAAACGTCGTCGTAACCCCCCCCCCTCGCTTTGTTCTAAATGCAAGGTTATACTTCTGGGAAAAGAAAATAACCATGATACTTACTCATAATATAGATATATAAATCTGAATGTGAAAAATGATTTGGACGTTCTGGTGAGCAGTGATCTAAAGACAAGAGTCTACTACCCTGGAGTCCATCTGGAGTGTGTTCCGGAGGTGGACCGGGCAGCGGGGACGTTGATCCCTGAAATGTCCTCCAGGTAGACTCTGGGTAGGTAGACCCCCGCGGTCCAGTCCTTGACCACACTTCCAGGTAGATCAGGGCCTGATAACTTAGGCTGTTACCGCTGGCCGTACGCCATCCAACGAACGAACCACAGCTCGGCTGATCGGGCACTTAGTGCACAAGTGTTAGCAATAAATCTAACAAGAATTCTTGGCTTTATATCAAGAAATGTAAATAACAGCTCTCACGTGTACTTCCATTTTTTTATATCCTTGGTAAAGCCTCATTTAGATTATGTATGGACATAAATGCACTGGAAAATATACAGAGAAGGAAGAGGTTGATCCCATGTATCAGAAATCCTTCGTACGAGGATAAACTAAAGGCACTAGTTTTCCACTCTCTGGAAAGGCGAGGAATTAGGGGAGATATGACTGAAGTGTTCGTATGGGCGACAGGAATCAATAAAAGATATAAATAACGTGCTAAAAAATATCTAACCAAGACAGGACTCGCAGCAATGGATTCAAGTTGGAAAAAATTAGATTTAGAAAGCATATAGGAAAGCACTGGTTTGGTAAATAGAATCGAGGATGAGTGGAACAACCTTCAAGGAAGCGCCATTGAAGCGAGAACTTTGAGTATCATTAAACACAGGTTAGACAGGTGCATAATGAGCGTGGGTGGATGTGAGTTGAACCTGCCAAGCATTAACCAGTAGGCCTACTGCAATGTTGCTGTGTATGCTTTCAAATGAAAGGGAGGATATATGGAGAGGGGAAAGAGAAGGAGGTAGAGATATTTGGGGAGTGGGAAATATTCCCCATGGATGCTGAGTTAGTGGAAATATGAGAGAAAGAGAGGGAGAGAAGAATGGGGAGAGAGGAGAATGGGGAGGGGAGAGGAGAAAAAGGAAGAGAGGCAGAACTTTCCCATAAGCAGTGCTGGGGAGAGAATTCCCCCCATCCTTCTCCGACCCCCTCCCAGTCATCGCCGGAAACGAATTAAGGGGAGGCGCAGGGAAGATGGGGGGGGGGAAGAAAGGAGGTATCAGACGCAGGGGGTGAGGGTGGGTGGGTGAATGGATGGGTGGTTACACCCATTGCGACGGACTATGATTCGGTTTTATTCACTCCGATATCTCCTCGACCTCCCCTCCCATCCTCTCCCCTTTCCCTTTCTCCCCCTTCACCCTTTTCCACCATACCCTTTCCCCTCCCCTCCCCCACCGCTTAATGACCAGCTCAGAACACCCACTAATGTCCCTTCAATTATGACCCTTCCCTGAACTTTCGTTCACCTCCCAACCATCATCGTTCACTACACACACGCACACACACACACAATTCCAAACAAAAAAAAAACGCAATGAAAAAAACGCTTCAAAACAAGAACGCAACGAAAAAGAACTCCCCTAAAATACACGTCAACACTAGCGATTTTTTTCCTTCCTTCCCTAGTTTCTCCCATGGTTTCCCCCGGCTAGCGATAGCTTGGGGAAATTTAATCGCCGCAACAAACACGAAACTCAGAGAGAAGTTGCGGCCAAGCTGACGAAACAGTCGGAACGGAGACGGCTTATCACGAAGCAGTAATGAAACGGGAGAAGAGAATGAACAGTGTCGTTAGATTAGGTAAATGAGTGAGCCTTGGGCAGGGAGAGGGTGCAAGAGGTAAATAAACATACACAAAGGCATGTGTATCTCTCAGTATATATACACTGACAGGTGCGTGTATGTGTATTTAGATACACAGGTGCATGCATCTGTGTACACATACACTGAGAAGCGTGAGCTTCTCAGAGTGTATACGGTGTGTGTGTGTGTGTGTGTGTGTGTGTGTGTGTGTGTGTGTGTGTGTGTGTGTGTGTGGTGTGTGTGTGTGTGTGTGTGTGTGTAAACACAATGTGTAAGTTCTGTGATATACTTGCATACCTACGCCTCTCAGTGCACACACTCACATACATGCACCTCTGTGTGCATACACCTCTCAGTGTACATACATACACCTCTCAGTGTACATACATCTCTCAGTGTATATACATACACCTCTCAGTGTACATACACTCACATACACCTCTGTGTATATACATACACCTCTCAGTGTACACACATACACCTCTCAGTGTACATACACTCACATACATACATACACCTCTCAGTGTACATACACTCACATACACCTCTCAGTGTACATACACTCACATACACCTCTCAGTGCACATACATCTCTCAGTGTACATACATACACCTCTCAGTGTACATACATCTCTCAGTGTACATACATACACCTCTCAGTGTACATACACTCACATACACCTCTCAGTGTACACACATACACCTCTCAGTGTACATACACTCACATACATACACCTCTCAGTGTACATACACTCACCTACACCCTAAGTGCACATACACTCACATACATGCACTTCTCAGTGTGCACTCTTAATCCACAGCAGGATTCAAACCCGCACACTCAAAATATGCAATACGGTGTGGCAAAAGTACTGTGTGTTATGATGCAGAGTGCACAGGTTCGAATCCTGCTGTGGACCGAGAGAACTGCAGGATACAGTTACAACCTCCAGTAGAGCAGTCACCGACACAGGTATAGTAGTCACTAACACAGGTACGGCAGTCACCAAAACAGGTACAGCAGTCACCAACATAGGTACAACAGTCACCAACACATGTACAGTAGTCATCAACACAGGTACAGCAGTCACCAACACAGGTACAACAGTCACCAACACAGGTACTGCAGTCACCAACACAGGTACAAACAAAGAATGGCTGCTAGCACTGGCTAGCAGCCATAGTTTCAACCCCCCACCCGTTCCGTGGTTAATATATTATTCATAATAATTATTATAAACATTCGAAAAACAGAAATGTCGAAAGTGGACAGGAAGAGCCGGAAAAAAATCTTGATAATGACCGGAAAACAAGAGTGACTTTCAAACCACACCAGGGGGTGAACCCCCCTACCCGCCTCTCTCTATCTCTCTCTGCCCAAGGGCATAAACTGGGCACACGGGGGTGGGGGTAATAGGGGTGGGGGGAATATACCCCAGTGTAAAAGCTATTTACAGTATTCACTTTTGGGTATCCCCAGCAAGGTGTAGGATATTACCTCTGAGAAGACTTAATATTACCCTCCCTCTCCCCCTTCCCTTCCCTTCCCCTCCTCTTCCTCCCACGGCACCCTTTATTCCTGACTTTATTAATCAAACTCTCACATGCATCTCTCATTACTTGCTATAATAAAATATTTCATATTTCTCACTTTATTACTGCGCCCCTTTTCAATCCCACATTCATTTGTATTTAATAAAATATTTCCCGTTTTCTCGATTAATTTCCTGGGCTATTCTGTTTTTATTACAGATAATAAAACAAAGCAAAAAGGATTCATAAATTTTCTGAACAATTATTAAACACGAGAGAGAAATACACGATACAAGGATATACCTCGCTCTACCACCGTTGTCACAATACAAGCTTTTGTGTCTGTTTTGAATTACAGGTGTAAACCCAAGCTACATCTATTCTCACAGGTGTGGTTATTGCAGGTGTACACCCACACTACATCTATTCCCACAGGTGTGGTCATTACATATATACACCCACACTACATCTATTCCCACAGGTGTACACCCACACTACA
This sequence comes from Cherax quadricarinatus, assembly GCF_026875155.1. NCBI lineage: Eukaryota > Metazoa > Arthropoda > Malacostraca > Decapoda > Parastacidae > Cherax > Cherax quadricarinatus. The sequence goes on from NC_069487.1 coordinate 2,022,040, forward strand.
TCTATTCCCACAGGTGTATACCCACATTACATCTATTTCCACAGGTGTGAGCATTACTTCTGTATACCCAAGGCCAACACTGGCTCCACAACCCACTTAATTAAGAACATAAGAACATAAGAAAGAAGGAACACTGCAGCAGGCCTACTGGCCCAAACAAGGCAGGTCCAAGTCTCCTACCGGCTTAAGCCAATGCCCCAACCTAGTCAGGTGAGATGACATTCACTTAAGGAAGGAACACGGCAACTGACCTAGTAGCACAAGCTAATCAGGTCCAACTCACACCCACTCATGTATTTATTTAATCTATTTTTAAAACTACACAACGTTTTAGCCTCTATAACTGTACACTAAATTTGACTGACGTTTCCAAGATGAAGATCACACACACACACACACACACACACACACACACACACACACACACACACACACACACACACACACACATACACACACACACGACATGAATAGACTCCGAAGTGTCCCTGTTTGCAGATAATGTGAAGTTGATGAGAAGAATTCAATCGATCGAAGACCAGGCAGAACTACAAAGGGATCTGGACAGGCTGCAGACCTGGTCCAGCAATTGGCTCCTGGAGTTCAACCCCACCAAGTGCAAAGTCATGAAGATTGGGGAAGGACAAAGAAGACCGCAGACGGAATACAGTCTAGGGGGCCAGACACTACAAACCTCATTCAAGGAAAAAGATCTTGGGGTGAGTATAACACCAGGCACATCTGAAGCGCACATCAACCAAATAACTGCTGCAGCATATGGGCGCCTAGCAAACCTCAGAACAGCATTCAGACATCTTAATAAGGAATCGTTCAGGACCCTGTACACCGTGTACGTTAGGCCCATATTGGAGTATGCGGCACCAGTTTGGAACTCACACCTAGCCAAGCACGTAAAGAAATTAGAGAAAGTGCAAAGGTTTGCAACAAGACTAGTCCCAGAGCTAAGAGGAATGTCCTACGAGGAGAGGTTAAGGGAAATCGACCTGACGACACTGGAGGACAGGAGAGATAGGGGGAATATGATAACGACATATAAAATACTGAGAGGAATTGACAAGGTGGACAAAGACAGGATGTTCCAGAGATTGGACACAGCAACAAGGGGACACAGTTGGGAGTTGAAGACACCGATGAATCACAGGGATGTTAGGAAGTATTTCTAGTCACAGAGTAGTCAGGAAGTTGAATAGTTTGGGAAGTGATGTAGTGGAGGCAGGATCTATTCACAGCTTTAAGCAGAGGTATGATAAAGCTAATGATGCAGGGAGAGTGACCCAGTAGCGGCCAGTGAAGAGGCGGGGCCAGGAGGTATGAATCGACCCCTACAACCACAACTAGGTGAGTACACACACACACACACACACACACACACACCGCAGACAGAGTATAGGCTAGGTGGACAAAGACTACAGACCTCACTCAGGGAGAAAGACCTTGGGGTGACCATAACACCGAGCACATCACCGGAGGCACACATCAACCAAATAACCGCTGCAGCATACGGGCGCCTGGCAAACCTGAGAATAGCGTTCTGATACCTTAATAAGGAATCGTTCAAGACACTGTACACTGTGTATGTTAGGCCCATACTGGAGTATGCAGCATCAGTCTGGAACCCACACCTGGTCAAGCACGTCAGGAAGTTAGAGAAAGTACAAAGGTTTGCAACAAGGCTAGTCCCAGAGCTCAAGGGAATGTCGTACGAGGAAAGGTTAAGGGGATTTAAATCGGACTGACGACACTGGAGGACAGAAGGGTCAGGGGAGACATGATAACGACATACAAGATACTGCGGGGAATAGACAAGGTGGACAGAGATAGGATGTTCCAGAGAGGGGACACAGGAACAAGGGGTCACAACTGGAAGCTGAAGACTCAGACGAGTCACAGGGACGTTAGGAAGTATTTCTTCAGTCATAGAGTCGTCAGCAAGTGGAATAGCCTAGCAAGTGAAGTAGTGGAGGCAGGAACCATACATAGTTTTAAGAAGAGGTATGACAAAGCTCAGGAAGCAGAGAGAGAGAGGACCCAGTAGCGATCAGTGAAGAGGCGGGGCCAGGAGCTGAGTCTCGACCCCTGTAACCACAATTAGGTGAGTAGGTGAGTACACACACACACGTGTGAGAGTAACTCCAGCTCTGCTGGAAGGAAACATTTGAAGGTGTAGTAACTGCTGAAGCCTCGTGGGATATTTAGTGATGTTTTCGTCGTACTTCCTCTATGGCACATCTTTCCCAACATGTTCAAAGCCTTAATTAACTAAGAGACATTCATTACCACATTTACATCTTATACAAGGCATTAAATCCCACATTTATATCTTAGATCATCAACTTTCTAAAAAACTGAGGACACGATTATCAAAATCTTCACACCTTTTAAGTCTTCAAAATACATTCCTCCCCCCCCCCATCCCCACCTTTTGACGACTAACTTTTGCAAAAAATTTCCCTACTCTCGTTTAGTAAAAAGTCATTAAATCCCCCATCCTGGCCCAGTTGTATGGGCAGTTCTCCGTGTATCTGACCATCCATCCCACCCTCACCGGTTAAAAGGTATTAACAAAAAAGTGAAGCGCCATCAGCACCTCGCAAAATAACCCTTTGATAAAATGCATGAACGAGCCTATAGGGCAGTGTCCCCTCTCTGGCTATACTGTTTACTGCCCCTCCTATGACACTCTTCCTAACACTCGTTGCTCTCTCTCTCTCTCTTCTCTCTCTCTCTCTCTCTCTCTCTCTGACCTAGTTCTTTACCACATATTAGCTAAGCTTGAGTTACTTGGCTGCAACCATGTAATGTATGGATGTGTACGTGTCTTAATGTGTATGTACTGTGTTTATGCGAGTGTTTGTATTTACTTATATGAGGTTGCAGGGGGTCGATCCTTAGCTCCTGCCCCTGTGTGTGTGTGTGTATGTGTGTGTGTGTGTGTGTGTGTGTGTGTGTGTGTGTGTGTGTGTGTGTGTGTGTGTGTGTGTGTCAGAAAATATAAAATTATTAGCATAACGAGCACAAATATTTAAGAGAACTGGACAGCTGTCACTTAAGGGATCAAGGAGGCTGTGATGGTTACGCGAGACGCTAGCACCAACAGCCTGGTTGACCAGGCGCTGTGTTTATGTACGTTGCTCAGTGTGCTAAGCTCAGATGCTGCAGACAAAAGAAAACATTTTTCTGCCGACTTGTGTAGACCATGAAGACACAGATGATGATGCTAAGTGCTGAACATCACAAGTTAATAGATTGCTTATCTAGTCACCTCTTAATTAACGGGTGACTAAGGGCAGAGTATTATTCAAGTACCCTTACCCCACACAACCCACCTCCACACACCACTTACAAAACCTCCACACACCACTTACAAAACCTCCACACACCACTTACAAAACCTCCACACACCACTTACAAAACCTCCACACACCACTTACAAAACCTCCCCACACCACTTACAAAACCTCCACACACCACTTACAAAACCTCCACACACCACTTACAAAACCTCCCCACACCACTTACAAAACCTCCACACACCACTTACAAAACCTCCACACACCACTTACAAAAACCTTCACCACACCACTTACAAAACCTCCCACACCACTTACAAAACCTCCACACACCACTTACAAAACCTCCACACACCACTTACAAAACCTCCCCACACCACTTACAAAACCTCCACACACCACTTACAAAACCTCCACACACCACTTACAAAACCTCCACACACCACTTACAAAACCTCCACACACCACTTACAAAACCTCCACACACCACTTACAAAACCTCCACACACCACTTACAAAACCCCACACACCACTTACAAAACCTCCACACACCACTTACAAAACCTCCACACACCACTTACAAAACCTCCACACACCACTTACAAAACCTCCACACACCACTTACAAAACCTCCACACACCACTTACAAAACCTCCACACACCACTTACAAAACCTTCCACACACCACTTACAAAACCTCCACACACCACTTACAAAACCTCCACACACCACTTACAAAACCTCCACACACCACTTACAAAACCTCCACACACCACTACAAAACTCACACACCACTTACAAACCTCCACAACCACTTACAAAACCTTCACACACCACTTACAAAACCTTCACACACCACTTACAAAACCTCCACACACCACTTAGACTCGCCACTTAAAATTCCAAGTGCATCTCACCAGGGATGAACTTCGCCGACCTTAAATTATAATGGAATAAATGCTGAGTGTCTTCAATGAAAAAAAATATTTCTGACAATTCTCGATATTGCCTCAACTCCCTAACCCCCCTAACAGCTTACCCAGAACCCCCTCCCCCTCCCCCTCACCCCACCACCCAAGACCCTGATTGGCGATCTCTTGACGAAGTGGGCGTGTCTGAGTGACGTTTCCGCCCTCATCTACAGCTCCCTCGTGTCCGCTGATTGGTAGGTGGGGCAAAACGTGGGCGTGGCTGACTGACGTTTCATCTCCATCCCCGGCCACTGATTGGTGGGTTGCAGATAACTGGGAGGGGCGAGGTGACGTCTAATTCCTCATCAGCCAATCAACGAGGCACTTTGGCCCGTCAGCGCAGCCAATCATAAAGCCATAACATCTTGAAAAAAATATATACCAGCTACCTGGGGTAGTAGATAGAATTATCATTAATTATACCTAGCTACCAGCTGGACCAGGTACTGGGGACCTCAGTACTATGGACCAGGTACTGGGGGTCTTATGTACCATAAACCTGGTTCTGGGGGTCCTGTGTACCATAAACCTGGTTCTGGGGGTCCTGTGTACCATGAACCTGGTTCTGGGGGTCCTGTGTACCATGAACCTGGTTCTGGGGGTCCTGTGTACCATGAACCTGGTTCTGGGGGTCCTGTGTACCATGGACCTGGTTCTGGGGGTACTGTGTACCATGAACCTGGTTCTGAGGGTCCTGTGTACCATGAACCTGGTTCTGGGGGTCCTGTGTACCATGAACCTGGTTCTGGGGGTACTGTGTACCATGAACCTGGTTCTGGGGGTCCTGTGTACCATGAACCTGGTTCTGGGGGTCCTGTGTACCATGAACCTGGTTCTGGGGGTACTGTGTACCATGAACCTGGTTCTGGGGGTCCTGTGTACCATGAACCTGGTTCTGGGGGTCCTGTGTACCATGAACCTGGTTCTGGGGGTACTGTGTACCATGAACCTGGTTCTGAGGGTCCTGTGTACCATGAACCTGGTTCTGGGGGTCCTGTGTACCATGAACCTGGTTCTGGGGGGTACTGTGTACCATGAACCTGGTTCTGGGGGTCCTGTGTACCATGAACCTGGTTCTGGGGGTCCTATGTACCATGAACCTGGTTCTGGGGGTCCTGTGTACCATAAACCTGGTTCTGGGGGTCCTGTGTACCATGAGTCTGGTTCTGGGGGTCCTGTGTACCACAGACATGGTCCTGAGGGGTCCCACCAGCTGGCTCAAATGGACCAAGTCTTCCACCAGCTGGGTGGAAAACGTTCTAGTCATCAGACTGGTATGAAACATCAACGCCTGGACGAAACAGGAACAACTGCAAACGTTAAACTTTTAAACTTGACCGACAAACTTTAACCTTCCCAAGGTTATAATTAACACCTGTAACACCTGTTCCATGACATATCTGTCATGGAACATATCTTTAAGCGTGTAAGAGAAAGGACTTAATTTTAAATGAGTTGTTGCTAACTGACCAGTTTTACCTATTCGGCACGACACATGTATATAAAATCATATGGTAAGAGGGTCATTAACCAAGATTCAACCAAACGCAAACAACTAAGCACATGCACGCACGCACACACCAGTCTCTTTCCTACTTGATATAAAACCAAGGACAACAAGAGACCTTTAGGTGTGTGTGTGTGTGTGTGTGTGTGTGTGTGTGTGTGTGTGTGGTGTGTGTACTCACCTATTTGTGATTGCAGGGGTCGAGTCATAGCTCCTGGCCCCGCCTCTTCACACACTGTGTGTGTCACATATATTAATGATGAAAAAACTATTTAATAATGATGACTTACGTTTAGAACTACGACTGAACTTAAATATTCAAAATTATTTTTAAATTTCGGTCGCTGAAAAACACAGGAGGAAAAATATTGAAGAATTGACAACCATAAATTATGAAGAAAAAAACGTAAAGGCACTGAAATGACCTCACTGGAACACATGAACAAGTCGCAATACCGTGGTTGGAACACATGAACAATAAGTCGCAATACCGTGGTTGGAACACGTGAACAATAAGTCGCAATACCGTGGTTGGAACACATGAACAATAAGTCGCAATACCGTGGTTGGAACACATGAACAACAAGTCGCAATACCGTGGTTGGAACACATGAACAAGTCGCAATACCGTGGTTGGAACACATGAACAAGTCGCAATACCGTGGTTGGAAACATGAAAAAAGTCGCAATACCGTGGTTGGAACACATGAACAAGTCGCAATACCGTGGTTGGAACACATGAACAAGTCGCAATACCGTGGTTGGAACACATGAACAAGTCGCAATACCGTGGTTGGAACACATGAACAATAAGTCGCAATACCGTGGTTGGAACACATGAACAATAAGTCGCAATACCGTGGTTGGAACACATGAACAACAAGTCGCAATACAGTGGTTGGAACACATGAACAACAAGTCGCAATACCGTGGTTGGAACACATGAACAAGTTTGCATACCGTGGTTGGAACACATGAACAATAAGTCGCAATACCGTGGTTGGAACACATGAACAATAAGTCGCAATACCGTGGTTGGAACACATGAACAACAAGTCGCAATACCGTGGTTGGAAACACATTTAACAAAAAAGTCGCAATACCGTGGTTGGAACATTTAACAAGTCGCAATACCGTGGTTGGAACACATGAACAATAAGTCGCAATACCGTGGTTGGAACACATGAACAACAAGTCGCAATACCGTGGTTGGAACACCATGAACAAGTCGCAATTTCCGTGGTTGGAACACATGAAAAAAGTCGCAATACCGTGGTTGGAAACCATTTAAAAAAAGTCGCAAAACCGTGGTTGGAAACACATGAAACAACAAGTCGCAATACAGTGGTTGGAACCCCATGAAAAAACAAGTCGCAATACCGTGGTTGGAACACATGAACAAGTCGCAATACCCTGGTTGGAACACATGGAAAAAAGTCGCAATAACCCTGGTTGGAACACATGAACAAGTCGCAATTACCGTGGTTGGAAAAACATGAAAAAAAAGTCGCAATCCGTGGTTGGAACACATGAACAAGTCGCAATACCGTGGTTGGAACACATGAATAAGTCGCAATACGTGGTTTTGGGAACACATGAACAAATCGCAATACCCTGGTTGGAACACATGAACAATAAGTCGCAATCCGTGGTTGGAAACACCATGAACAATAATTCGCAATACCGTGGTTGGAACACATGAACAACAAGTCGCAATACCGTGGTTGGAAACACATGAACAATAAGTCGCAATACCGTGGTTGGAACACATGAACAATAATTCGCAATACCGTGGTTGGAACAATGAAAAACAAGTCGCAATACCGTGGTTGGAAAACAGAACAACAAGTCGCCCAAAACCGTGGTTTTGGAACCATGAACAAGTCGCAATACCGTGGTTGGAACACATGAACAACAAGTCGCAATACCCTGGTTGGACACATGAAACAAGTCGCAATACCGTGGTTGGAACACATGACAAGTCGCAATACCGTGGTTGGAACACATGAACAAGTTTGCAAAACCGTGGTTGGAACACATGAAACAACAAGTCGCAATACCGTGGTTGGAACACATGAACAACAAGTCGCAATACAGTGGTTGGAACACATGAACAACAAGTCGCAATACCGTGGTTGGAACACATGAACAAGTCGCAATACCGTGGTTGGAACACATGAACAATAAGTCGCAATACCGTGGTTGGAACACATGAACAAGTCGCAATACCGTGGTTGGAACACATGAACAACAAGTCGCAATACAGTGGTTGGAACACATGAACAATAAGTCGCAATACCGTGGTTGGAACACATGAACAAGTCGCAATACCGTGGTTGGAACACATGAACAAGTCGCAATACCGTGGTTGGAACACATGAACAAGTCGCAATACCGTGGTTGGAACACATGAACAACAAGTCGCAATACCGTGGTTGGAACACATGAACAACAAGTCGCAATACCGTGGTTGGAACACATGAACAATAAGTCGCAATACCGTGGTTGGAACACATGAACAAGTCGCAATACCGTGGTTGGAACACATGAACAACAAGTCGCAATACCGTGGTTGGAACACATGAACAACAAGTCGCAATACCGTGGTTGGAACACATGAACAACAAGTCGCAATACCGTGGTTGGAACACATGAACAACAAGTCGCAATACCGTGGTTGGAACACATGAACAACAAGTCGCAATACCGTGGTTGGAACACATGAACAACAAGTCGCTGCAAAAACACTACAACATGTACAGTTTCAGTGTCAAAAATGTCCCCTACACACACGCCATTAACAATACCAACGCCATTAACAATACCAACGCCATTAACAATACCAACGCCATTAACAATACCAACGCCATTAACAATACCAACGCCATTAACAATACCAACGCCATTAACAATACCAACGCCATTAACAATACCAACCTTCTTTCTCAGTACGATACACAACTTTTGAAAACTGAAATTCATCAACACAGGTTTTCTCAAGTTAACCTGTGGAAACCTGTTTCACGAATAGTGTAAATAAAAGATAACCGAGGGAACCTGCACATGTCAACTGTTCCACGAACATTCACCTTGTGACATTTCGCCATAGTTGAAAATTTGAAGCCGATCGGATAAGGCGTTCTCAAGTTAACGAAAACCTTGGAGGAGGTTACTGGAGGGGGGAAAAAAACACCGGTGCTAAGAACATGACCGGCTCTGCAAAAAAGTTGCTCGAAAATGTAGGATTTAAGGGCTCGCTAAACTTGTTAAAATTAAAGACGCCATAGAAACGCTCAATTTTCAACATTTCTTAGTTTTCTTTTTGAAATTATATTTAAAATTTTCTGCATTCCTAACAGAAAAAAAAATCTGACTTTTTTCAATGAAGTCCAATTTGATATACTTCACTATGAAACTGGAAAACTGACATCCACACAGCCAAGATTCAATACAAAAATACTTCGTTATGATACACCAGCGATTAAGGGTTGAAGCCGACCGGAAGAGGCGTTCTCCAGTTATTACATTGAAACCAATATAGTAAAACTGACAATTTAAAATTTACATAGGTCAGTGTGTAAGCCAAGCCTTCTTTTAATAAAGCCCGTCAACACAAAGTTTGAAGCCTATCAGAAAAGTCGTTCGCCAGTAATCGCCCAAAGCCCAACGATTTCGAGTTTTTTTCTTTTTTAACAATTTTATTAACATTTTCAATTTGCACTTAAATAGTGTAAGTTTGAAGGGATGTTATCTTTCTTATAAAATCTATCACCGTTAATAGTTTCAAGCCGATAAGACAAGTCTTTCTTTAGTTATCAAATAAATATTATCAGACACTTGTGCAACATTAGGGATTCTTGGGTAAAACGTTTCGCCAGGAAGTGGCTTCCTCAGTCCAACGTTTCGCCAGGAAGTGGCTTTCCGAGTCCAACACAGAGAAGACACGAGATTTTAGATTTTCGCCACCGAAGTGGCTAGTTTACTGTGCACCTCATCCACTCTGTGAACGTACAACAGGGCTAAAAATTTGAAACCGAGCTGAAGAGTCATTCCCCAGTTATAGCAGGGATTCCGAGTTTCATAAACTTATTTAATAAATCATCAAATTTGCCAACACACAAGTAACACCTGACAGGTAATAACCTGACAGGTAATAACCTGACAGGTAATAACCTGACAGGTAATAACCTGACAGGTAATAACCTGGCTGTAACACCCCACCAGCCATTAAATTCTGAAGCCATACAGAGGAGGCAGACTTTAATATATTTAACATAGATATGATAATGATACATAATACCAGCCAAAAGGAGACTAAGAAATTATTTCTGAACAGTGATGAAAAAATCGAAAACAAACACACACACACACACACACACACACACACACACACACACACACACACACGTGTTTGGAACATTATTAAGGTGAATACTGAGTGAGGAGTTCAATATGGTGTACCCCACCCTCCATCCACCCCCCTCCCTCCCATACCCCCTACCCGCATCCCCTTCCTCCACCAGCCCTTCCCAACACCATTTAAATCAAACAAAGACGTGGAGCAAAAATAAATCATCCTTAGGAAAAAAAATTAAAAGAGAAATGTAAAACTGCGCCAGCATCATGTAGGACACGTGTTAAAAACCTGAAAGCTTTCTAGAAAGTGAAAGCTGTCACAACTTTTTCCTTCCTTAAAACCTGTACTCAAACAAGCATTTCCTCTCATATATATATATATATATATATATATATATATATATATATATATATATATATATATATATATATATATATATATATATATATATATATATATATACACATACACACACACACACACACACACACACACACACACGCTTATTCCTTTTCCTGCATTCGTAAAGCTAAGTGTTTCATATTTATATTGGTGTATGTGTGGGAGGGGGAATATGGGAGGAGTGTGTGTGTGTGTGTGTGTGTGTGTGTGTGTGTGTGTGTGTGTGTGTGTGTGTGTGTGTGTGTGTGTGTGTGTGTGTGTGTGTGTGTGTGTGCTCACTACCAAGCAAGACTTACCCTCACTACCAAGCAAGACTTACCCTCACTACCAAGCAAGACTTAACCTCACTACCAAGCAAGACTTACCCTCACTACCAAGCAAGACTTACCCTCACTACCAAGCAAGACTTACCCTCACTACCAAGCAAGACTTACCCTCGCTACCGTGTGTGTGTGTGTGTGTGTAGCGTGGGGAGGGAGAGGGAGGAGGTTGCCAAATATTGGATCTCGTTGACACGATGAGGTATACAAGTGCTGGGTGGGTGTGAATGTTAATGACATACCTTTAGTTCAGCTGGTTGAAGCACCCACCCTCGTGATCCCGCGTTCAAGGCACCAGTGCCGCGCCAAGTGTGAGAGTAAGGCACGCTGAGAGCACTGGAGAGTGCCTCACAGTGCCAGAGAGGGAGGGAGAGTGCCAGGGAAAGGGAAGGAGAGGGGTGAAAGAGTGTCAGGGAAAGGGAAGGAGAGGGGAGAAAGAGAAAGGGAGAAAGGGGTGAGAGTTAGATGGTGTGAAGCTCTGAGATTTGGAGTGTGTGCGTGTGCTTGTGCGTGTGTGTTTGTTTTAGGTTGCAAAAGAATGGAACACTAGGGTTAGGGAGAAGTGTGGAATTAAAAGAAAAAGTAGTAATAGTAATAACAGTAATAGTAGTAGAAGCAGAAATAGTAGTAGAAGCAATAACAGTAATGGTAGTAATGCTGCCTTAAAAAACACCGAGTTGTACTCCCATTTATATTCACCTTAAATAAGACATAGAAACACCAGACTCCATGACCAGCGCCTCCACCAAATGAAGACTGGAGTGTGTCAACCCACCATGGTGGATCAAGTCGAGACTCCCCTCTCTTACAACCCACAAATGACCCTTATAGACTGAAAGGGAAGGGCCCCCCCCAAAAAAAAAAACCTTGCTTAAACCCCCCTCGAGTGCTTCCAGAAGTCTGACTTTCACACCACATTTCCCCTCAACGAATCGGTTTTATATAAACCACTGGGGAGGTGGGTGGGGAGGGGATAGAGTAAGGGCATTAGAGATCCAATCCTCGACGCTGTGAGGGTCGTAAGTCCTACCTCTTGACGCTACTCTGGCCGACCTTAATGCAGAGGTGCCACTTGTGACCACTTGTTGGCACACACTTGTTGGAATAATTAAGTGGGAGGGTGCCAGGGCGGCCGGCAGGTGTGAAACAAGCGAATTAATTATTGGACAAGTGGGTGAATTATTAGAGGGGGATTTGTGGGGGGAATTATTGGCGGATTTGTTTGTGAATTATTGGAGAAGATTTGTATTTGCATTATTGGACAAGTGGGTGAATTATTAGGGGAAGATTTGAGGGTGAATATTTGAGTTATGTGAATTATCAAGGAGAGATTTGTAGGTGAATTATTGGGGGATATTAAGTGAATTATTAAAATGGCTTGTAGGTGAATTATTAAAGAGATTTGTAGGTGAATTATTAAGATGTGAAGGTGAATTATTAAGGGAATTTGAAGGTGAATTATTAAGGGGATTTGAAGGCGAATTATTAAGGGGATTTGAAGGCGAATTATTAAGGGAATCTGAAGGCGAATTATGAAGGGGATTTGTAGGTGAATTATGACGGGAATGTATAAGTGAATTATTACGGAGATTTGTAGGTGAAGTATTAACGAGATTTGTTGGTGAATTATTGGGGTAACTAAGTGAATTTTCACCTATATAACTGACCGATAAAACTATTACCGTGTTAGAAGGAATTATCTGAAGAGTTTCACTCAAAGTCACAGAGGGGAAAGGATGAATTATTGGGGCATGTAGATAAATACTAAATAAAATAATCCGTTAAATAATCAGTATTGGATCTTACAATGAGAGGTTAGAGGATTATATCTGGGAATTATTTGTGATATTAAATTGAGATTATATTAATTATCAATAAAGGAAAAAGAAGAAATAATTAGTGTAAGACGAGGGGGGAAATTATTTGCAATTATTAAAGTTCATAATCTAAAAAAAAGGATAATCTAGGATTATATATACATATATAATACATACATGTACATACACACACACCCGTATGTCTTCTTCCAATCTCTTCCTCCTCCTCCTCCGCCCTCCCCCATATCTCTCTCTCTCTCTCTCTCCTTTCCATACTTCGTTCTCTCATGCCTCCTCCTCTCTCTTCTTCCAATCATCTTTCCTTTTCCCCTTCTTCCCCTCTTCTTTCTTCCTCTCGTCCTTCCTCTCTTTCTTGTCTAGTCTTTCCTTCCTTCTTTCGTTTCCTCCCTCACCCTTCCTTACTCTCGTCCTTATTTCCTTCCTTCCTTCTTTATTTCCTCCTCTCGTCTGTCGTTCCCTTCTTCCCTCCTTTCTTTCCCATACTGTTCCTCTTCCTCTCGTCTTTCCTCCCTCCTCCCAATCTTCCTCACAACTGACAAATAATCTCAAACAACTAAACTAACAGACAACAAGAAAACTTAAAGTACTTAAGTCAGGCTGACCAGACTGGCAGTGTGATGTGACCAGACTGGCAGTGTGATGTGACCAGACTGGCAGTGTGATGTGACCAGACTGGCAGTGTGATGTGACCAGACTGGCAGTGTGATGTGACCAGACTGGCAGTGTGATGTGACCAGACTGGCAGTGTGATGTGACCAGACTGGCAGTGTGATGTGACCAGACTGGCAGTGTGATGTGACCAGACTGGCAGTGTGATGTGACCACACTGGCAGTGTGATCTGACCACACTGGCAGTGTGATGTGACCAGACTGGCAGTGTGATCTGACCACACTGGCAGTGTGATCTGACCACACTGGCAGTGTGATCTGACCACACTGGCAGTGTGATCTGACCACACTGGCAGTGTGATCTGACCACACTGGCAGTGTGATCTGACCACACTGGCAGTGTGATCTGACCACACTGGCAGTGTGATCTGACCACACTGGCAGTGTGATCTGACCACACTGGCAGTGTGATCTGACCACACTGGCTAAGTTCTGTAAGCAACACACAGCTAGGTTCTGTAAGCAACACAATGCTAGGTTCAGTAAGCAACACATTGATAGGTTCTGTAAGCAAAACACTGCTAGGTTGTGTAAGCAACACACTGCTAGGTTCCGTAAGTAACACACTAGGTTCCATAACACACTGCTAGGTTCCATAAGTAACACACTAGGTTCCATAAGCAACACACTGCTAGGTTCTGTAAGCAACACACTGCTAGGTTCCATAAGTAACACACTGCTAGGTTCTGAGAGCAACACACTACTAGGTTCCATAAGTAACACACTGCTAGGTTCTGCAAGCAACACACTCCTAGGTTCCATAAGTAACACACTGCTAGGTTCTGTAAGCAACACACTGGTAAGGTTCTATACGTAACACACTAGGTTCCATAAGTAACACACTGCTAGGTTCTGTAAGCAACACATTGCTAGGTTCCATAAGTAACACACTGCTAGGTTCCATAAGTAACACACTGCTAGGTTCTGTAAGCAACACACTGCTAGGTTCCATAAGTAACACACTGCTAGGTTCTGTGAGCAACACACTGCTAGGTTCCATAAGTAACACACTAGGTTCCATAAGAAACACACTGCTAGGGTCTGTAAGCAACACACTTCTAGGTTCCATAAGTAACACACTGCTGGGTTCCATAAGTAACACACTGCTAGGTTCTGTAAGCAACACACTGGTAAGGTTCTATACGTAACACTAGGTTCCATAAGTAACACACTGCTAGGTTCCATAAGTAACACTAGTAACACACTGCTAGGTTCTGTAAGCAACACACTGCTCGGCTGTGTAAGCAACACTCTGCTAGGCTGTGTAAGCAACACACTGCGAGGCTGTGTAAGCAACACACTGCTAGATTCCATAAGTAACACACTGCTAGGTTCTGTAAGCAACATACTACTAGGGCTTGTAAGCAACACACTGCTAGGGTCTCTAAGCAACACACTGCTAGGTTCTGTAAGCAACACACTGCTAGGTTCTGTAAGCAACACACTGCTAGATTCTGTAAGCAACACACTGCTAGGTTCTGTAAGCAACATACTGCTAGGTTCCATAAGTAACACACTGCTAGGTTCTGTAAGCATCACACTGCTAGGTTCTGTAAGCAACACACTGCTAGGTTCTGTAAGCAACACACTGCTAGGTTTCATAATACACTAGGTTCCATAAGAAACACTGCTAGGTTCCATAAGTAACACTGCTGGGTTCCATAAGTAA
This sequence comes from Cherax quadricarinatus, assembly GCF_026875155.1. Classification (NCBI taxonomy): domain Eukaryota; kingdom Metazoa; phylum Arthropoda; class Malacostraca; order Decapoda; family Parastacidae; genus Cherax; species Cherax quadricarinatus. The sequence goes on from NC_069487.1 coordinate 2,037,084, forward strand.
CACACTGCTGGGTTCCATAAGTAACACACAGATAGGTTCTATAACTAACACACTAGGTTCCATAAGTAACACACTGCTAGGTTCTTTAAGCAACACACTGCTAGGTTCCATAAGCAACACACTGCTAGGTTCCATGAGTAACACACTAGATTCCATAAGTAACACTGCTGGGTTCTGTGAGCAACACACTGCTAGGTTCCATAAGTAACACACTAGGTTCCATAGGTAACACTGCTAGGTTCTGTAAGCAACACACTGCTAGGTTCCATAAGTAACACACTAGGTTCCATAAGTAACGCACTGCTAGGTTCTGTAAGCAACACACTGCTAGGTTCCATAACACACTGCTAGGTTCCATAAGTAACACATTGCTAGGTTCTGTAAGAAACACACTGCTAGGTTCCATAAGTAACACACTAGGTTACATAAGTAATATACTGCTAGGTTCTGTAAGCAACACACTGTTAGGCTGTGTAACACACTGATAGGCTGTGTAACACACTGCTAGGTTCCATAAGTAACACACTACTAGGTTCTGTAAGCAACACACTGCTAGGCTGTGTAAGCAACACACTGCTAGGTTCCATAAGTAACACTAGGTTCCTTAAGTAACACACTGCTAGGTTCTGTAAGCAACACACTGCTAGGTTCTGTAAGCAACACACTGCTAGGTTCTGTAAGCAACACACTGCTAGGTTCTGTAAGCAACACACTGCTAGGTTCTGTAAGCTAACACACTATGTGCCATTAGGTCTGTAAGCAACACACTGCTAGGTTCTGTAAGCACACACATGCTAGGTTCTGTAAGCAACACATCTAGGTTCGTAAGCTAACACACTGCTAGGTTCTGTAAGCAACACACTGCTAGGTTCTGTAAGCAACACACTGCTAGGTTCTGTAAGCAACACACTGCTAGGTTCTGTAAGCAACACACTGCTAGGTTCTTAAGCAACACACTGCTAGGTTCTGTAAGCAAACACACTGCTAGGTTCGTAAGACACACACTAGGTTCATTAAGAACACACTGCTAGGTTCTGTAAGCAACACACTGTTAGGTTCGTAAACACACTGCTAGGTTCCAAAGAAAAACTACTAGTTCTGTTAAGCAACACATGCTGAGTGTGTAAGCAAACACACTGCTAGGTTCGTAAGTAACAAGGTTCCAGTTTTAACACACTGTAGGTTCGTAAGAACACATGCTAGGTCTGTAAGCAACACAATGCTGAGGTTCTAGTACATACACACATGCTAGGTTGTAAGCTAACACATGTAGGGTCTCAGTAAGGATACACTGCTAGTTCTGTAAGCAACACACTGCTAGGTTCTGTAAGCAACCACTGCTAGGCTGTAAGCTACACATGCTAGGTTCTCAGTAAGCAACAACTGCTAGGTTCTGTAAGCAACACATTGCTAGGTTCTGTAAGCTACACACTGCTAGGTTCTGTAAGCTACACACTGCTAGGTTCTGTAAGCAACACACTGCTAGGGTCTGTAAGCAACACACTGCTAGGTTCTGTAAGCACACTGCTAGGTTCTGTAGCAACACACTGCTAGGTTCTGTAAGCAACACACTCTAGGTTCCTTAAGCAACACACTGCTAGGTTCTGTAAGCAACACACTGCTAGGTTCTGTAAGCAACACACTGCTAGGTTCTGTAAGCAACACACTGCTAGGTTCTGTAAGCAACACACTGCTAGGTTCTGTAAGCAACACACTGCTAGGTTCTGTAAGCAACACATTGCTAGGTTCTGTAAGCTACACACTGCTAGGTTCTGTAAGCAACACAACCATGCTAGGTTCTGTAAAAACACCTGCTAGGTTCTGTAAGCAAACACGCTAGGATCTGTAAGAAACACTGCTAGGTTCTGTAAGCAACACACTGTAGGTTCTGTAAAACACACTGCTAGGTTGTAAGCCTGTAGATTTGTAAGCAACACTCTAGGTTCTGTAAGCAACACAATGCTAGGTTCTGTGTAAGCAACACACTGCTAGGTTCGTAAGTACACTCTAGGTTCTGTAACAACACACTGCTAGGTTCTGTAAGCAACACAAATGCTAGGTTCTGTAAGACACACACTGCTAGGTTCTGTAACACACACTGCTAGGTTCTGTAAGCAACACACTGGCTAGGTCTGTAAGCCCAACACTGCTAGGTCTGTAAGCAACACACTGCTAGGTTCTGTAAGCAGCACACTGCTAGGTTCTGTAAGCAACACACTGCTAGGTTCTGTAAGCAACACACTGCTAGGTTCTGTAAACAACACACTGCTAGGTTCTGTAAGCAACACACTGCTAGGTTCTGTAAGCAACACACTGCTAGGTTCTGTAAGCTACACACTGCTAGGTTCTGTAAGCAGCACACTGCTAGGTTCTGTAAGCAACACACTGCTAGGTTCTGTAAGCAACACACTGCTAGGTTATGTAAGCAACACACTGCTAGGTTCTGTAAGCAGAAACTTCAACACAAAACACCAGACACAAAATTGAGTATAATGATGCACTTGTTAGACGCGTCTTGAATATGCCGTCCAGTTTTGGTCTCGAAATTATACTGAAGACGAAGATATATTGGTGAGGGGAAGGAAAAAGGCTACCAAGCTTTTACCATCACTGGAGAGTGGACAGAGAAAAGTTACCAAGCTCTTACCATCGCTAGAGAGTGGGCAGAGAAGAGTTACCAAGCTCTTACCATCGCTGGAGAGTGGACAGAGAAAAGTTACCAAGCTCTTACCATCGCTAGAGAGTGGACAGAGAAGAGTTACCAAGCTCTTCACTGTCCACTCTCCAGCGATGGTAAGAGCTTGGTAACTCTTCTCTGTCCATTCTCCAGTGATGGTAAGAGCTTGGTAACTCTTCACTGTCCACTCTCCAGCGATGGTAAGAGTTACCAAGCTCTTACCATCACTAGAGAATGGACAGAGAAGAGTTACGAAGGTCTTACCATCACTGGAGAGTGGACAGCTAAGAGTTACGAAGCTCTTACCAACACTGGAGTGGACAGACAGAGTTTGATAGCTCTTACCATCATTCACAAACGTCCTGAAGACTAAGCACTCTACCTTTTATCTGAATTAACAGATAATGAGATGATCTTATTCAAACCTTTAAGATACAGAATGACTTCAACACAAAGAACTGTTTCAAGTGCTGAAACAGTAACTCGAAACACTGGAATAAAACTGCGAGGTAAAGACCGCAACACAAATGCATGCAAAGACTCTCCGGAAGAAGAATTATGGAACAATGGAACAAACTACCCACTAAAGTCGCAAGTGTGAAGACAATATAACCAAGCAAAGACCAACCGGAGAAGCACTAAGAAAGTACAAGACTGAACCAGATATCTACGACAGGGTAATCAGAGCTTAACTTATTCGTGACGTCTGTTACAGCAGAATTGTTGGCAATCAGAAACAAAACCAGTGGTAGACAAAGCGAAGCGCTGTAAAGCGGGGCCAGGCAATATTAGGCAAATTACTCTTTGAAAATCAATAATAGTAATAATACACTCTAAGCGCTAAACCCAAAAGGGTCTGGAACTTAATAAAAACTATGAAGTAAGAATTTAGTAACACAAGTAGGTTAATACTATAAATTAAGTCAAGGTACTTGTATTGTTATTATGGGGAGCGCTAGACCCGTAAGGATTATACAGCGTTTGGGGAGGATGGAAAGTATTCAGGCTCAATTCAGGGAACTGGAGCACAGATCCAATAACCTTGATCAAGAGCCCCTCACCAGCGTCAAGGAACCTCCCTGAGCGGCTCAAGGTAGTTGTAGCCTAGCCTTCCATACTACTACCATCTCTAAAGCTACGCTATTTTTGCAAATGGTAGTTCCTTTTTTTTGTTTAGTTGTGTCGCCTGAGTGGCTAGTTTACTGTGCACTCCCAGCTCATCCTGTGAGCAGTAACTCAAAAAAAAAAAAAATCAGTATTACAGAGGTACCAATAGGTGTTTGTCAGACACCACTGACCATTGTTACATTACTAGAGAGAGACATTAGTCATTTCCTATTATACATTTATTTCATTCAATTAATGCGCAATCCAGTTTGGAATATAATCTCAAATAAATTATATCTTATTACCACTAAAAACACTAGTCCTAATAGTGTAGCAATTTCCTCTACAAAACAGCTCACTCATCTAGTTGATGCAAAATGTGGATACAACCTCTCAAGATTTCAGATATCTTACCATTAACAATGAGTGTTCTGCCATATCCTGTAAGGTTTACATGGAGGTGTCTCCGAAAGGTTGGATGTTTCTGTACTAAGACATAATGCTCCAGTGTACAGCCTCGTCTCTGTCCACACATTTTGCATTTTATGTCACTGATATATCAATACAAACTGTACTGCCAGAGATACTTAAAACAATAACATAGCCTTAGTCTATCAGTAACCTCTTAAAATCTATTGACCTTGTTACTTTCTCCATATATATGTTTAACCTGACACATTTCATTATGATGAGCCATGGATCTGCTGGTTCCTATATGCACTGTTCTATTTTCTTCAAGCTCGTTTGTTAGTTCCTTTCCGACAATGTTTCGTAAACTTCTGTTTGAAAAACGAAATTAATACTTATTATCTTTACTTAATGCTTGTTTGGTTAATTCATCAACTTTGTCATGTTCCTGGAGGCCTATGTGAGAGGGAATCCACAAAAGTTTAAATGTACTCCCTTTCTTAATATAATTATATATGTGCCTAGCTTCATACACAGTATGGTAGGGTATGTCTTCCCGGAGAGCGTGGAGAATGGGGAGAGCCTCCTTTTATATTTTTTTTTTTACTTATACATCTGCATAATATATAATAACCCTTAATCTAGAGTTTTTTCTCAGCAGATAGCCTAAAGTTCCCCGAGGCCCCTACAGGCACCATAGTAATTGTAAAAAAACATAGACGAATAAGTAAATATGTTGGTCAGTTGCACATTATAAGCTACACAGAGGGGTACAAGAGCACCTGTGAACAGGTGACTATAGGCAAAATGTGTCTGTGTCCGATCTCCAGTTGACAGATCTGTGCCAAGGTGATGAATCCCGTTGGAGGAGGAGAAGGGTCAAACACCCACGTCCGACCCAACCTTGTACAAGTTGTTCTCAGTCTGCAGGGCCCACCGGGCCACATCGCACAGGTGAGTGAGCCTCAATCACTACACACATCACCCGTCCGCGTGAAATTCACATTCGCTCCTGTTTTCTCAACCAAAAATCACTAATAAGACCCAGTTTTTTTTCTTTTCTATTAATGATTAAGGCCTTAGCTGGCTCTGAGGGGAAGGGGAGGCAGGGGTGAGGGGTAGGGGAGGCAGGGGTGAGGGGAAGGGGAGGCAGGGGTGCGGGGACGAGGTAGTCTTTCGTGGGCAAATTACCATGACAGGGTGAAGATGTTACATCGGTTAGTTGATTTTGTGAGTAGGAGAGAGGGTGGGTGGGAAGTGGTAGGGAAGAGGGGAAGTTGTGGGGGAGGGAGAGGGAAGAAAGTGGAGAAGAGAAAGAGGAAGAGAAAGAGATGTGGAAGGGAAGAGTGGAGAGGAGACGTAGCAAGAAGATGGCTGCCTTAGCGTCACCTGTAGTCGTACATAACTAGTTTAGAGAACCGACAGGGGTTATGAAATAGACACTCGTGCAACACTTGGGTATCTTTGTGTGTGGAAACGTTTCGCCAACCAGTGACTTCCTCAGTCCAACACAAAGGAGAATGACTGAAGATCAGAAGTGGTTTGAGGTAGGTTAGGTAAGGTAAGGTTTGTCAGGAAACAGGACAAGTCTTTCCTGACGAGTCTAAGTCATATGATGACCACACAGCTTTGGGTCATTTGACCGAGGCCTTCTTCTGGCTTGGCCCTCCACCCCTTTAAAATTATGGTTATGATTACAATAATTTTTATTAGGAGTTTGAGGTAATCAGTGCCTTAGCCTGGAGTCGATGTGTTCAGTCCAACACGCTGACTCCTGGCTGAGGGAATGATTACCTCAATTTCCTTCTGATCTTCAACCCTTCTTCTCTGTACTGGACTGAGGAAACCAATGGCTGGCCAACGTTACCACAGTAGATACCCAAGTGTTGCACAAGAATCTAAACTCAACCTGTAGTAGCTTCCGGGGGTCAGTGCCCCCGCGACCCGGTCCCAGACCAGGCCTCCTGGTTGCTGGCCTGATCGATCAAGTTGTTAGTACCTGTTGCTAGCAAACCAACAGATACATCAGGGAGGTCTTGAGGCAGATTAGTGACTCAACACTGAATTATACTGGGATTTAAATATTTCAATAATTTATGTTTTTTGTCATTTTTTTTTTTTACGTACGAGAGAAGAAGCGGTATAAATCTGGGTAACAGTTACCGATAAACTGATTTAGAAAGACACGTGTAAGCAAACACTAGGACATAGAAAACGTTTTATTCCCAAGACCTTGATCACTTCTAAACGTTTTCTATTAGAAAACGTTCTGGTCCTGGGACCTTGAATACTTCTAAACGTTTTCTAATAAGAAAACGTTCTCGTCCTAGGACCTTGAATACTTCTAAACATTTCCTAATAATTAGAAAACGTTCTGATCCTGGGACCTTGATTATTTCTAAACGTTTTCTAATATGTGGCAGTTTGCTCACCTGTCTTTCTCAACCATGAGATATATTTTTCATATCTCTATTTTGCTCGTCCTGTTTCTCCTGGACTGTGTGAGAGGAAGGATGATGTATGATAATGGTATACAATATGGACAAGTTGATAAGTCATACGTATAACTGTTAAGTACCAATTCGGAAACTTCTCGCCTACACAGCAGGCTTCTTCAGTCGAATACAGAGGCAGCTGAAACAGACGTAAAGAGGGAGGAATAATAAGGAGGAGGAGGATGTGGCGAGAGCTTCAGAAGTGTGAGATGAAGAGTGTAAGAGAGGTAATGATGCGAGTGAATGAGTGGAGAAACAGATAAGGGAAACAGGGAAGGAGGTAACGAAGAGAGATGAGAGAAAATCAGAGCGTCAGTAGTTAGTCTTGAGACCTGATCCATAAAAATGATAAACCAGGGGAAGAGATTAACCACTTTAAAGGAGAATATTTTTTTAACGCACTGGCCGTCTCCCACTGAGGCAGGGTGACCCGAAAAAGAAGCACTTTCACCATCATTCACACTATCACTCTCTTGGCAGAGGCACACACACATACGACAGTTTACATGTCCCTCTAAACAGTAAATATTTCAAACTCTTCCTCTTGAGTGCAGGCACTGTACCTCCCACCTCCAGGACTCAAGTCCGACTAACCGGATAATTATCCGTATGAAGTAATATTAATTAAGTC